>OAMR01000081.1:184057-265070 GCA_900205405.1 Echinochloa crus-galli | reverse complement strand
CCAGGAGGGACGCCACGCCGACCGAGCCCCAGGTTGCGCCAGGCCTCGAAGGCCGGGATGCCAGGCAGGGCGCGCACGGTCCTCTCCTCCCAAGGGCTCCAGGTCCCTTCCCAAAAGCCCAGAGCATTCTCCTTCTCATCCTCCTGGACACCTTCAAGGGTGGCAGGAGGGTCATCATTGCGGTGCCCACTACCGGCACTTCCTCCGCCTCCGCCGTGCCGCTGCCCCCGGCCGCGGTTTGACCCGCGTCTCCAGCGCAGGCCGCACCTTCTGGTTCCCCCGTGCCCTCGGCCGCGCACAGAGTCTCGGTCATCCCCGCAATGGCAGGGGCCGCTTCCTCCACAAGGGGAGCCGGGGCCGTTTCCCTGGCCTGGTCATCACCCGCCGCCCGATGCTTCCGCGGCGCCGCCTGCCCCTCGATCGGCGACCTCGCGCCAGGGCCGCCTGATACTGGCGACGATCTCCGTCGCCTGGGGCGCTCCGGACGAGGGCGGCGCCACCGAACGAGGCGTGGCACGCGTCGACACCTTCTTGCCGTGCTGCTCAGCCTGCGCTTTCTTGCCGAACGAGGACAAGAACTCACCTAACCCGAAGGAGGCTGCTCAGCCTGCAGCCGAGGGCACAGGGGTACCAGAAGGTGCGGCCTGCGCTGAAGACGCGGGTCAGACCGCCGTCGGGGGCAGCGGCACGGCGGAGGCGGAGGAAGTGCCGGTAGTGGGCACCGCAATGATGACCCTCCTGCCACCCTTGAAGGTGTCCAGGAGGATGAGAAGGAGAATGCTCTGGGCTTTTGGGAAGGGACCTGGAGCCCTTGGGAGGAGAGGACCGTGCGCGCCCTGCATGGCATCCCGGCCTTCGAGGCCTGGCGCAACCTGGGGCTCGGTCGGCGTGGCGTCCCTCCTGGCCTGGCCGAGTCTGCTGAGGCCGAGCATCTCCTATGGGAGGAGCAGCAGGCCTTGGGGACCACAGTCCAGGAGTCCCTGAAGCAAGTCCTCAAGCTCCATCTCGGTCGGGGTTTGGATGTCCACCAGGTAAGTGGTCTGATTGCTAAATTCGTTGCGTGTTTTCTGTCTCTCCCACTTTTCTCACCTTTGTCTGTCGTGTTAATAACAGAACCTGAGGGAGATGGCCGGGCAAAAAGTCGCCGAGCTCGCTGATGCGCACGTCAAGGTGCATCAGCTGAGGGAGGCTTTGAGCCATGCTGAGTAGGAGCGCCTGCGTGAGAGGGACCTCGCCGTGGAGACAACAGAGGAGGTCCTTCGGCAGGGGGACGAGCTCCATCAGCGGACGCAGGCACTGGTGGTGCTCGAGGGCGAGCTTCAACAGGAGCACGCCGCCCTCACGGAAGCCCGGGGGCTGCTGCAACAGCGGGACTCGGCTCTTGCCGCTGCTGAGGCCCAATTAAAGACCCAGGGCGAGGCTATCGACCTGCTCACTGTGACAGTGATGGAGGGAGATGTTGCCATCACGAAGCTGCGGGCCTCAGTCGAGGCCCAGCAATGCAAGATGGCAACGCTCCAGCAGGAGGTCAGCACTGCCCAGGAGGCCCTCACCGAGAAGGAGAAGCTGATAGAAGGTAAGTTTGGTGTGAACTTATCCTTAATTTGAATTCCAGTTTTCAAAAACTTATCTGATTTTGCTTTTGGGCTTTCAAGGCCGCGGAAGGCGGCAGAGGAGACTTCCTCACTGGCGGAGTCGCTCCATGTGGCCTATTCGAAGGCCCAGGAGGACCTCGAGGAGCTACGGGAAGTAGCCCTCGCCATCTGCAAGGAGGTCGAGGGGCTAAAAGCCCTCGAGTCCCAGTCGGGTAGCTCAGTGGCCAGTCGCCTAAGGGCCTTGGGCGGCTGTGTTGCCGAGCGCTTGAAGGGGGCCCTCCGCCTTGGCGTGCAGAAGACCCTCGGGGTGATCTCGACGCACTACGTCATGGACCTCGAGGCAGTGAGCGGTGGCTATGTGGTGGCGGATGACCTCGACGACGACGCTGCGCTGGCCGTCGTGGAGCGCGGCGACGCCAGTGCCTCTGCTCCTGCTGCCACCTTGGCTCAGATCTTTGAGAGCGACCACCTTCCCGACGCCAAAGACGAAGAGGACGCCACCCCCGAAGGCCCCGAAGACCCTACTCCCTGAGGGTTAGGGACATTTATGTAATAAGTAATTTAGTGGTTAAACAATTTCATGTTTCAAGCGCACATTCGAGTTTTGAATTATGGTTTTCTTTATCACGTTTTTCTCACTGAATTTGCAAGGGACTTGTCGAGGAAAATATCGTTCATAGACTAACTTTAGCGTAGGTTGGCGAGGGGGATGTCGTATCTTTTCGAAGGCGTAGGCGGTCCCTCGACTCGGTCGGCCCTTGGCCTTAGTCAATCTATGCCTCGAACTACCTTTTGCCAATTTACTGGAGATAATTCTGATGAAAGGATTTTGAAGGAAAAACCTTAAAATTGGGACAATTTTTAGAAGGGGGTACCCCCTGAGTGAGACTTTGTTTTTTCGAGGGTAAGCCTAGTCTTACTAATTTTAAGGTCCTTCTTTATTCATTTATTGAAATAAGTACAAATGTACATGAATGCTTGGAAGCTTGTAGAAGCGATGTAGCTGTTGGATGTTCCGGGCGTTGGCGAACACTTCGCCTTTCTCGTTCGCGAGCTTGTATGTGCCTGGTTTGAGGACCTCCCATGGCGGTGTAAGCTTGTGGCGTCCTCGATTGTCTTGTCGCGGCCTTAGCACCAGGTCCCCCTTGTTGAGGTCTCGTCGTCGAACCTTTTGGGCTTGATATTTTTGGAGTGACTGCTGGTACCGTGCTGAATGTAAGATCGCCACATCTCGAGCCTCATCCGCTTGATCGAGTGAGTCTTCACGAGCTTGCTTGTTCCTTTCTTCTTGGTAGGCCCTAAGCCTCGGGACCCATATTCCAAGTCTGTGGGGAGGATAGCCTCGGCGCCATAGACGAGGAAAAATGGTGTGAAACCCGTGGCTCTGCTTGGGGTCGTTCTAAGGCTCCAAATTACTGAGGGTAGCTCTGACACCCATTTCCCGCCGAATCTATTCAACTTGTTGAATATTCTTGGCTTGAGGCCTTGTAAAATCATGTCGTTGGCACATTCTACTTGGCCGTTTGTCTGCGGATGTGCTACGGCCGACCAATCCACGCGGATATGGTGATCGTCACAGAATTCCAAGAATTTCTTGCCTGTAAACTGGGTGCCATTGTCAGTAATTATTGAATTAGGGACCCCGAACCTGTGAATTATATCCATGAAGAACTACACAGCTTGTTCAGATCTGATGCTGCTGATGGGTCGAGCCTCGATCCATTTTGAGAACTTGTCGATGGCCACCAGCAGATGCGTAAAGCCCCCGGGCGCTGCTCTCATTGGCCCGATGAGGTCGAGCCCCCACACAGCGAATGGCCATGTGATAGGAACGGTTTGCAAGACATGGGCCGGGTGGTGAGATTTGCGTGCGTAGAATTGACACCCTTCGCAAGTGCGCACAATTTCGTTGGCGTCGGCGACAGCCATGGGCCAGTAGAAGCCTTGGCGAAACACGTTGCCCATGAGGGTACGGGGCACCGCGTGGTGGCCGCAGACGCCAGCGTGGATGTCTCGAATGAGCTCTCTTCCCTCCAGAATCGGAATACATCACTGCAAAATTCCGGAGGGGCTGCGCTTATACAATTCCTTATCGATAATGAGGAATGACTTAGCTCTTCTCGTGATGCCCCGGGCCTCGGTTCGATCTGAGGGTAGCACCCCTCGGTTGATCCAGGCGATATACTGGTTGCGCCAATCGCGAGATGATGGGGCCTCGTCGATCTCCATAATTTCACCCTCGTCCGCCGAGGATATCTCCTGACTTGAGGCTTCAGGTTCCTCTTTCGAAGGATCCTCGTCCATGGGCTCGATGCCCGCAGCCCTCGAGGGTTCGTCCCTCGAGGGAGCATCAGGAGCTCTGGAGTTGGCTTGAGGTCGATGCTCGGCTCTGCTAGGTCACGGGCAAATACTTTTGGTGGAATGGTGATCCGACCTGACGCAATTTTGGCCAATTCATTGGCCTCCTCGTTGTATTTTCGCGTGATTTGGTTGAGCTCGAGGCCATGGAACTTGTCCTCGAGTCGGCGCACCGCGTTGCAGTACGCTTGCATCTTGTTGTCTTGGTAGCTTGCCTCCTTCATAACCTGATCGATGACCAGTTGTGAATCTCCCCGGATGTCGAGGCGTTTGACACCCAACTCTATAGATATACGAAGGCCGGCTAGCAAGGCCTCGTATTCGGCCATGTTGTTGGACGCCGAAAAGTGCAAGCGTACCATGTGTATTATATGTTCTCCGAGGGGTAAGACAAAGAGCAAGTCTATGCACGCGCCGGTTTTCATCACCGACCCGTCGAAGTACATGATCCAACATTCGGCTTGGATCTGGGGTGGGGGTAGCTGTGTGTCGGTCCACTCTGCCACGAAATCGGCCAAGATTTGTGATTTAATTGCCTTGCGAGGGGCATAAGTGAGGGCTTCGCCCATCAACTCCACGGACCATTTGGCTATTCTACCCGAGACATCCTGGTTGCAGAGTATCTCCCCTAAGGGGAAAGATGAGACCACGGTGACTGGATGAGCCTCGAAGTAGTGGCGCAGTTTGCGCTGAGCTAGCACTACTGCGTAAAGCAGCTTCTGGATTTGTGGATATCGCGTCTTGGTTGCGGTCAATACCTCACTGATGTAATATACCGGCCTTTGGACGGGCAGAGCGTGCCCTTCCTTAGTTCTTTCTACGATGATGACTCCGCTGACTACTTGAGTCGTTGCGGCTACGTAGAGGTAGAGGCGCTCGCCCTCCTTAGGTGGCGTTAAAATTGGCGCTCGCGCGAGCGATGCTTTTAGCCCGTCGAGGGCTTTCTGGGCCTCGAGGGTCCGAAAAATGCTCGTTCTTTTTTAGGAGTCGGTACAGGGGCAAGCCTTTCTCGCTGAGACGCGAGATGAACTGGCTTAGGGCTGCTAAGCATCCCAATACCCTTTGTACCCCCTTTAGGTCTCGGATCGGTCCCATCTGTTCGAGGGCCGAGACTTTTTCAGGGTTGGGCTCAATACCTCGCTGAGAGACTATGAAACCCAAGAGCATGCCTCGAGGCACCCCAAAAAAGCATTTCTCCGGGTTTAGTTTTACCCCGTTGGCCTGGAGACAATCAAACGCAACGTGCAAATCGTTTACCAGGTCGTTCGCCTTTCTGGATTTTACAACAATATCGTCAACGTATGCCTCTACGATTCGCCCGATATGATCTCCGAAAACACAAAGCATACACTGCTGGTATGTAGCTCCGGCATTTCGAAGGCCAAACGGCATCATGACATAGCAAAATATACCAAAAGGCGTGATAAAAGAGGTTGCTAGTTGGTCAGAAATTTTCATCTTAATTTGGTGGAAACCAGAATAAGCATCAAGGAAACATAATAGCTCACATCCCGTAGTTGAATCCACAATTTGATCGATACGTGGAAAAGGAAAAGGGACTTTTGGACATGCTTTATTTAAACCAGTATAATCTATGCACATCCTCCATTTCACATTCTTTTTCTTAACTAAAACAGGATTAGCAAGCCAGTTAGGGTGAAATACCTCCTTGATGAATCCGGCCTCGAGGAGCTTGCGCAGCTCCTCACCAATGGCCCGGCGCTTTTGCTTGTCGAAGCGTCGCAAGCGTTGAACCACCGGCTTGGAGTGGGGCAAGATATCAAGGGAGTGCTCAGCGACCTCCCTCGGTATGCCCAGCATATCCGAGGGGCTCCACGCGAAGATGTCAGCGTTGGCGCGGAGAAAGTCGATGACACCACCTCCTATTTGCCATCGAGGGTCGAACTGACCCTTACCGTCTTGTCGTTGGGGATGCTGGGGTCGAGGGGCACGGTCTTGGTGTGCTCCGCAAGCTCAAAACTGCCTGAATGCTTCGAAGTGGAGGGGATGGTTTCGTTTGCCATCTTCTCCAGGTCCGCGACGAGAGCCTCATCCTCGGCAAGTGCCTCGGCGCTCTCGACGCATTCCATGTCGCATATGTAGGCGTGTTCGAACGATGGGGCCACGGTGATGACGCCCTTTGGCCCCGGCATTTTCAACTTGAGGTATGTGTAGTTTGGGATGGCCATAAACTTGGCGTAGCATGGGCGGCCAAGGATGGCGTGGTATGCACCTCGAATTCCCACCACTTCGAAGGTTAGGGTCTCTCTGCGGAAGTTGTCGGGGGTACCGAAGCAAACTAGCAGATCGATCTACCCGAGGGGCTGAACTCGTTTTCCCGGCGCAATGCCATAGAACGGCGCCTTGCTGGGGCGCAGCATGTCCCTTCCGATGCCCATGAGGTCCAAAGATGAGACGTATATGATGTTGAGGCTGCTGCCTCCATCCATGAGTACCTTGGAGAACCGGGTGTTGCCGATGATGGGATCAACGACAAGCGGGTACTGCCCCGGATTTGGGATGCAATTAGGGTGATCCTCTCGACTGAAGGAGATGGTCTCCTCAGACCAGTCGAGGTAGCCCCGCCTTGTGTATGGAGAATACCTCTCGGCGCTCGCGCTTGCGCTGTCGAGGGGTCATGTTCGTGATTGGCCCCCCAAAGATGAAGAAGACATTCTCCACCTCTGGGAAGCCTTGACCACTCCCGTCGCCTGTGTCCTTTTTTCCCCCTTCATCCTTCGAAGTGGCGCGGTTGAAGTATTTCTTTAGCATTCTGCATTGCTCGAGGGTGTGGGTCATGACGCCCTTGTGATAAGGGCAAGGTTTCTTGAGCATGTCATCGAAGATGCCGTGTAACACCCTGCCCTCCACGAGCCGCCCCGCACAGCCCTTCTGAGGGGCGTGCACGCGTACACATAGCACCATGCTTACACTTTCGTCCTCGCTTCGTGTAAAAGGGTTAACCCGAAGGTGCTATGGCTGGAAGACAAAGGCCTATAAGTTGCCTCCACCCTTGCTCAACTAGCAATGTGGCACTAAACACGTGCGTCCCGCACTCATGGGCCACTACTGGGCCATACAAACTGGGCCGGGTGTGACATACACCCTCCCTCAAAGAACCCGATGTCCTCGTCGGCGCAACTCACCCACCCGGGCAAATGTACAGGAACGTTCCCCCTTAGCGCATGACCGTACGTCCAGTGCCGGCACCATAGTCCATGCCGTATGCCCTACCCGGGCCATACGCGCCATGCGCCCTATGCCCGCACACTGACCCGTACGCGCAACCGCGAGGGTCGGCTCTAATATCGTACGCGCAACTGCGAGGGTCGGCTCTGATACCATTTGTAACACCCCACCTTTCACGAGCCGCCCCGCACAGCCCTTCCGAGGGGCGTGCACGCGTACACATAGCACCCTGCTTACACTTTCGTCCTCGCTTCATGTAAAAGGGTTAACCCGAAGGTGCTATGGCTGGAAGACAAAGACTTATAAGTTGCCTCCACCCTTGCTCAACTAGCAAGGTGGCACTAAACACGTGCATCCCGCACTCATGGGCCACTACTGGGCCATACAAACTGGGCCGGGTGTGACATACACCCCCCCCAAAGAACCCGACGTCCTCGTCGGCGCAACTCACCCACCCGGGCAAATGTACAGGAACGTTCCCCCTTAGCGCACGACCGTACGTCCAGTGCCGGCGCCATAGTCCATGCCGTATGCCCGACATTTGTTTCTTTGCAGATCCTTTGGACTTGCTGCCCTCCGTGGGCGTTTCATCCATCCGCTTCCCCCTTCTACCATCAAAGATGGCTCCAACCGCCTCTTCGCCGGAGGCAAAGTTGGTGGCGACATCGAACAACTCGTTGACACTGGTAGGAGAACTTCGTCCTTACTCGCGCACCAAGTCCCGGCAGGTTGTGCCCTCGAGGAAGGCGTGGATGACTTTGGAGTCACCCACGCTTGGGAGCTCGGTGCAGTGCTTGGAGAAGCGACGGATGAAATCACGAAGGGACTCATTGGATGTTTTGCGACACCCTAGAAGATCCCACGAGTTTCCAAGGCGGAGGTAGGTGCCCTGAAAATTACCCACGAATGTCTTCACGAGGTCGTTCCAGTCGTGAATCTGGTTCACGGGTAGGTGCTCAAGCCATGTCCGCGCAGAATCCGCCAAGTGGAGCGGCCAGTTGCTGATGATCATGGCGTCGTCGGTTGCGCCGCCCAATAGACAGGCAAGGCGATAGTCGTTGAGCCACAACTTGGGGTCCGTCTCCCCCGAGTACTTGGTGATGGTCGTCGGCTACCTGAATCGTGCGGGAATCGGGGCCACATGAATCTCCCGGCCAAACACCCGGGTTCCCGGGGGCTCTGGTGTTGGGCTCTTGTCTTCGTCGCTGTCGTAGCGGCCTCCACAGCGGGGGTGGAAACCGCGAGATGTGCCATCCAGCCTCTTTCTGTTGAGGGTGTTGCGGGCATCGTTGTCATTGGTGTCACCGCATGTGTCAAGGACTCGCTCCTTGAGAGGCTTCCTCCCGATGCGTTCGTGCACCGAGGTTGCCTTTCCCTTATTCGAGGGCGGGGGTGGCATTGGATTATCCCTTCGCGGGGTCTGTGCCGATGCCTCGTGCTCCTGCATTACTCCATGAGTTTTTGGGCCGGCAGAATTGCGTATGCGAGAGGCTGAGCTTTCGGCTTGCTGCACAGCCGCTTGCTCGATGTGGAGCTGCGACTCTCGGTGCAGATTTCGGCCTTCGGGCGTTGAGCGAGTGGGTCATCCACATCATCATCAGCCTCGATGCGGGCTCGTGCTACGCGCCCGGCCTCCCTAGCACGCGCACCACGCATAGGGCGGTTGTCCTCAAGCGTTGCCCGGAGCTCTCAGACCTGTCGGCATTCTTCCTCGAGCTTGGCTTCAAGTTTGCGGACTTGGGCTAGTTGTGCTTGTGCAAGCGCAGCGTTTTCAGGCACCTGCTCGTGATCCCTGGCCTGTGCTGGCTCTCCTTCCCCGTCATCTCCGCCATCCCTTCCCGGGAGGAGGACGAAGCACTCCTTGGCGGGATTGTAATCCCCCTCGCTAGAGTCGTCGGAGCAGGTTAGGCAATAATCTGCCGTAGCCTGGAATGATAAAAAGGCCTCATGTTCGGGGACCCTCTGGCCGCTCTCGTGTGTCTTGCTGCCAGAGTCGGGGTAGTCGTCGTCTGGCGATGTTGCTATGAGGTTGCGAATTGAGAACAGGTGGTGCCCTGGCAGATCCTCATACGACGTCATGCCCGTGTCAACTAATGAGGAGTTGGTCACGGTTGTGGTGCGTGCCTCACCGGGGATTCACCATGGGTCGACCGTGCTATCCCCGGCCGAGTGCGACGTTGTGGCAGTGTTCTTTGCCCTTGTCGTGCCGGTCTCAACCCGTTCGGGGGTGCCGGCGCGGGCCGCTCTGCGTTGCTCCGCGCGCGTTCGCCGCATGCGTTGACGCGAACGCTTTTTGCGTGGTGGTGGTGGTGACGGGAGTGGCGGTGGCATGCCCGTGCTGGTGCTCCTCGTCAGGAGCTGCATATTGTAGCCATCACCAGTCGCCCTGAACTTGAGACTCCCGAACCGAATTTTGAATTTGGCGGGAAGTTGGTCCGATGTCGGCATCGGAAGAAGATTGTCGCGTACAACACGGGTTGCCATCAAGGGAGATGGTGGATAAAGTGGTCGATCTCAGTGCTAACCCCTACCTGGCGTGCCACTGTCGGTGTTTGGAAATCGTGGTCCCGACACCAACTAGAAATGTGTTGTGTTCCCTCCCCTGATTGTTGATGCAGAAGGTAATGCAAGACACGGATTTATCCTAGTTCCGGTCGCAAGACCATACTTCCAGCGACGTGGTCTGTGCGATGAATTATTCTACACCAGACTGTAAGTAGTAGGGGATACAAGCAGGTTGGGAGAAGAGGCTAGACCTCCAAGTCCTAGATGATTGAGGTGGAATGCCAATATCGTGGTTTACGGTGTGTGTGTGTGTGTGTGTGTGTGTGTGTGTGTGTGTGTGTGTGTGTGTGTGTGTGTGTGTGTGTGTGTGTGTGTGTGTGTGTGTGTGTGTGTGTGTGTGTGTGTGTGTGTGTGTGTGTGTGTGTGTGTGTGTGTGTGTGTGTGTGTGTGTGTGTGTGTGTGTGTGTGTGTGTGTGTGTGTGTGTGTGTGTGTGTGTGTGTGTCGGGCGTGCTTCTTTGTCCTTGGCCACTTTTACGCAGTATTGTGGTCCCTGTGATCGAGTCTTGTACTAGTGATGACGCCAAGGAGTGGTTTCGAGGATCCGAGTTGTCCTTCATGCGGTAATGACTCGCCCGTACACCATTTCGAGGGTCTCCCATGCCTGTGTACAGCCCATTCTGTGGGAAATCACTGTTGGGAGTTGGTAGCACAGGGAGTTGGAGTGACCCGGCCCTGTTCGTATAGTGGCGACATGTGCGCACAGTGCCAGGGATGGTTGCATAGTGCTCGGGATGGCTCGTCATGCCTCCGCCGTCCTCTCTTCTCCCAACCTGCTTGTATCCCCTACTACTTGCAGTCCGGTGCAAAATAATACATCACACGCACCACCTCACTGGAAGTACGATCTTGCGACCGGAACCAGGATAAATCCGTGTCTTGCATTACCTTCTGCATCAACCATCAGGGGAGGGAACACAGCGCATTTCTGGTTGATGTCGGGACCACGATTTTCAAACACCGACACTAGGCACCACGCCTACACTAGTAAGCTAGTACTTATCTCCTATAGAAAGACAAGCACCCAAGCCAAGCAACCAGTATACAATTATATCAATCAACTAAGCATTGAACGTAGAACCAGCAAGAATATAAAAGTAGAACCGAATGCTAAATTAATCAGAGAGAGATACATGAGTTACCAGACACGACCCGGATGTTACTCGAAGCAGAGCCGCAACCGTAGAGGTACAGCTGGAAGAGGGGCTGACACTCCGTCTCCTCTCCGGACGCTCACCTCTCATCTCTCCCTATCTTCTAAGTATAAGAGTGGCAGCGCTTCGCTAGGGAGCTATTCTTATCTTCTTCCTCTGTATTTGATGCAGGGGCCGAGGACCTCCATTTATAGCTGGCCAGGGTCGGTGGGAGGCAGAGTGGCATGCAAGGAAGCTCATGGTGGTTCCCCCCAGTTCGGCTAAATCTTGGGGATTCGGGCGAAGTGGGTCGGTTCGACCGAACACGTGGAGTTCGGCCGAACCGTCCCTTGCACCGCCTTGACTTCCCACGACCTGGATCTTGTTCTTGAGGCGGTTGGCCAATTTGGGCGAACTGGTGGGGTTCGGCTGAACCCATGGAGTTCGGCCGAACCGCCCTCTGCACCGCCTTTGCTCCAACCACGTGCTAGTTCAGCTCCTGGGTGGGTTGGCAGGTCAGTTCCTCAGTCTGGGCTAAGTTGGAGGCCTTCTGGTGGACTGGTGGGCTTCGGTCAAGAGGGACTTGAGCCTCTCCTGACTCTTGGTCCACGGGGCTCATGTTGATGGCTGCCATAGCGGTCTTTCCAAGCTCGGGGTTCTACTGGACGGCATGTCTTCGTGTCGTGGTCCGGGTTCATAGACGGAGTTCGGTCGAATCTCTAGATTCGGCCGACCCCATCATTCCATATGGTTTTTGCCTCAACTTTGGTCATATGCCTCCTGGAATCAAATAAACATCAAAACTTGTGAAAATGATTAGAAATAAGTCCTATAGATATGGTGCATGATTCCATTGTGTTTGTTTTATACTCGGTTGGAGGTCAGAAATCAGGCTGTAACGACCGCCAACAGGATGGTACTGGGTCTTCAAAAAAGAAAGAAGAGGTCAGAGCTGCGGGGGAAGGGTAAGCCAAATGAATCAAGGTTATTTAGGACATTTGCTATAGCGGGCCATGTATTTGGATGATGTGTTGCACTTACTTGGCAGTCCAATTTAGATGGGGGACGAAATTGAACCGGAACCATGAAGTTGGAGGACTAAATTGGCCTTTTCCAGAGTTGAGGGACGAAGTTAACCCCTGGGCGAGAGTTGAGGGACCACTTTGCCTATTTTGCCGTGAAGGAGTAGCATTGCGTTAATGGTGGCTTTGTGGGAGCGAAAATAGGATTGCACACATTAGCCAGTGCCCGCATGTTGCGGTGCTCATAATGATGGCTAGTGTTTTGGGGTCACGCGGCCTATGCCTTACAGTGGTCATAATGATGGCCCTTGAGCACCACCATCTTTCTTAGGTCTGTCCTTGGTGCATATTTTATACAAATTTTATGCACATTAAATGAGGTGGCATGTCAACATTTTGATGACGTGACTCGTAGTTAATGAGGTGAGAGGTGAAAGGGGTTTCATCTATATAAAACAACCATGTATGCAATGTTTCCAACACAACTTGTGTCTTGCATGTGTTGCTTATGAAACATCAAAGTAAAGTAATGCATTGTATGAATTATTTCATTCATAAATTAAATGTTTTATTGCTCATGTGATATTCTTGGAAACTCAAACATGAAACCCCCGCTATGAATAGCCTTATAAACATCGTCGAAGCATTTTTCCCATCACCTAATGGGATTCTCTTGAGATAAACTCTACCTACACTATTGTGCGAGCGGCGGAGACACTCATTGTTGTGTCCTCCTTAGAGGCGTTGCCTAAGAGACCCCGGACTATCTTTGTGGGTCATTAGCCATGTGGGCATTCATTAATGTTCTGCATGCTAGGGATATTTTGATGAGACCTTGGTCTCATTGGACGTCACTCTTTTTAACGACATGTGTCTATCACTTAGGTTAAGCTTGCTAAAGTGGAGTCAGAGCTGTTTGTTGGATGAGACGAAGCTCGCCAACGATGGCACATGGTTGATTGTTTTTGGACTTATTGTTGTTAGATATGTACCTATGGTGGTGTTTTGATTTCTTGGGTTGTTGTTCGTAGTGGGAAATCCAAACTACGTGTTCACTATTGCCATGAGCTCGGCAATCCTGATGAATGAGATGGTTCGCTGTTTTAAGGTTGCCACTGAATGTTTTGGATTAGTGTCCACACTGGTGGAGATATGGCTATTAGTACCAGTTGGGAAACCGACCAGTCTTGGTTTCCCAACCGTACTAAGAAACTGAGATAGAATGTCTCGATCTTTTTAGTACCGGGTGAATTAACCGGTACTAAAGGGGCCAACATGCAGCTAGCCCCTTTAGTATCGGTTGGTGATACCAACCTATAGATGGCCGTCTGGCCCGTGGCCCATGGGCCGGCCCATGGCACGAAATTTGGGCCCGGTCCCGGCCCGGGCCGGCACGATGTTAGACGGGCCCGGGCCGGCCCGGCACGTCCTTCGGGCCGGGCCTGGGCCACTGCGCCAGCCCATGGGCCGGCACGGGCACGACACGATTAAGGGTTGGCCCGATGAGGCGCGATGGAAAGCACATTTAGGCACGCTTAAGCACGTTTCAACACGTTTAATTGCATTTTGTATATGTGTTTGTATGTTAAAATATAGCTTAATATGTATGTTTATATGTCCAATATTTTTTAATATATATGTTTATATGTTTGTTTGTGCAATACCGATAATTTTTTGTCTTCAAAAATTTAATTTGATGAAGATTTGTTTTTAGTTGAACCGGGCTAGAATGGGCACGACGGGCCTTCATAGGCACGACGGGCCGGCCCGGCACGGCTAAACAACGTGTGGGCCGGGCTTGGGCCGAAGCATCGGCCCGTGGGCCGGGCCGGCACGGCACGACAGGGTGGCGGGCCGAGCCGTGCCCGTGCCTCGGCGGGCCGGCCCGGCCCGTTGGCCATCTATACTGTTCATTGCTTGTTATTGCACTGTTTATCACTGGAAGGTTTGAAAAGATTATTTGGAATCCTAATAGGCTTGGATGCTTGATGTGTGACCTTAAATTTGGCAATACAAGTTTCTTCCTACTCAGCAAAGAAAAGGCAAAGCTCAGTACTCTAACTTAATACTGCAGCTACCTAACAGCTTCTACTTTTGTTTTTGGACTTGTCTAATTCAATGATCTGAATTCCCTTTTTGTATTATATCATTGGTCTTACTAGCCGATACTTTATGATTGAGTCTTTGTTCGATATACCAACCCGTACTAAAGGTGTTTTTTCCTTTTCTTTCTTAATTTTTTTGTTTCTTTTACATTGTGCTATTATACATTCATTCTATAGTTCTCGTTGGAGATGAAAATGTACGAAACCAACATAAACTTAGTATTAAGATCTGTAATGTATTAGAATCCACTATTAAGTTTATATAGATAGCATCAATCAAATCTTGCAATTACTAATAAGTAAAAAAAACATAGCAACCATCACAACACTAAGGGCCTGCACGCCTCGTGAGGTACAAAGTGTGATTGATATTGATAATGTTAACTTCTAAGAAGCTATCCACATAATCAAGTGCATATATCCAAAGCACTATCCTTAGTAGGGACTATCCAGATTCTCTCCATATATTTTCATTGAATTATTATATGGACCTCTAAAGACCATGTGAGCTTGACACACACACCACCCCCCCTAAACTCAATAGCAGCGCCGTTATATATAAATATGTACCCTATGCACCCAAAGACCTGACGTGATATTACTCGTAGACCAGTTTCCGCGTGCATGAATCCACAATAGTACTAGTCCTATGAGCAAATGGTAGGAACATAGTGTTATCGAAGACGATATATTCATATTTGAATGCCAAATAACAAAGAAAACTAAGGTTTTATGAGAACTTACAAACTCCGATTCATAAGTAGACGAAATTCTTTTCGGCATATGGATCATGTTTGGTTCATTTGCCTCAAGAGCTTTCACCTTGAAGTAACGGTAGTCATGAAAAACATGGTCAGTCTGATATTCCAAAAGTGTTAGTGTCTACCTCACTACTTCAGTCGCACCAACATATGATTGTTGGTAGGGCCTAGACTGTACATGAATAACAACTCTGTCACCACGATTTGGATTGCGTAAGTCTCATTCTTCAAGTCCAAGGGATACCACAAACATATTACCATTAGCAATTGTTTGGTCTCTTAAAACCATAGGAGATTGTTCCACTAATGCATGTTATTATTTCCTTTAACCAATCGATTGGATCAACAATCTGCATATCACTACCAGAATCCTTCACATCCGCCCGCCTCCTCCGCCTCGGCCATTTTTGGACCCGGTGCTGATGGGGCTTCAGCACCGGGTCCAACGGCTAGGAGCGGGGGCGGCGCGGAGGTGTGTCAGGGCGGACACATTAGCACCGGGTCGTGGCAAGACCCGGTGCTAAAGGGTGAACATTAGCACCGGGTCGTGCCACGACCCGGTGCTAATGTGTCCGCCCGGACACACCTCCGCGCCGCCCCCGCTCCTAGCCGTTGGACCCGGTGCTGAAGCCCCATCAGCACCGGGTCCAAAAATGGCCGAGGCGGAGGAGGAGGGAGGATGGGATGTATATATGTCCGTTGCTTCACAAATGGCCGAGTGGAGGAGAAAACCTGAGCCGGAGCCGAAGCTTGATCCCACCATCGTGAAGTCATTCCTCGGTAATTTGAGCAAGGGTCAACAGAAGGAAGTAATAGTAACAGACTATGACCGCTCATTACTGAAATCTCGCCGGAAACGGAAGGCTGCGGATAAGGAGGCGGGCCCATCCAAAAAGGTTCCTCAGCTCGGCCAGCAACCTCAGCGTCCCTTGGGTCCATTGCCATCTCTGGACGAGCTTAACATTCAACGAGTAATGGCCGAGACTGGACTAACCAGAGCGCAAGTCCTGGGGGAAGAAGAGGTGCCTGTAAACACAACGCTGAAGTGGCCGTTTAAGCTTGGCGAGCCTATGGTCCCTCCTGAAATGGAGAGCAAGCTACAGACGAAGATGCGCCGATTCCATGACTGGTATTTGGAAGAATCAAGAAGGAATAAACGGCGCATGATAAAAGTAGGCGTGAAGGACCAAGACTTCTACAATGGTGACGCGGATTTTGTCTGGCTCAGGTTTAATGATATATATGAGCTGTACCACCGCGACGCCATGGACGTGGATTTGATCACATGTTGGACACTGTAAGTACTTTGTTGTTGCTTATAATTCACAGTTTGAAAACATTAATTCCAATCTATGCTGACGCGGGCTTTATTTATTGCTTAACATATGCAGAATGGAGATTCAAAAATGTCGCAGATCCGGGATATATGACGTTGGTTTCGTGGATCCTCGAAGGATAAGTGAAGAAATGATATTGATGAATCCTGAGGAAACATATGGAAACCTATACAAATATATTAAGAAACAAAATTACTGCGACTCCATACTAATCCCGTACAACATCGAGTGAGTACATACACAGGCTTCTTCTTCTTATACTGTCTGTGTACTATTTCATTTCTGATTATAATGTATACATGTGCACAGATTCCACTGGTTCTTAATAATATTGTGTCCTGACCGGGGTGTCGTGAACGTCTTTGATTCGTTGCACACTCCAAAAGAAAAACTACAGAACATCATGGACATGATGACAAGGTGATGTATATTTTCCCCTACTTAATTCACCCCTTACACTCGCAATGACTTAACTCAATTTTTTTGTTCGCAGGGCCTGGATTCAATTCCGTCAAGAACACCCGGGAATTCAACATGAAACACTAAAATGGAACATTGGCTTTCCGGTAAGCAAGTAATTTGTACATGTAGGCCTCGGCTAATATATTATATGAATTTTACTTAATTTCTTTTGGTCGACAGTGTGCCAAACAGGGGCCGGGAAATAATTTATGTGCATACTATGTTTGCGATTTCATGTGGAATTGGGGACATAAAAAGCTTACACAACACGATATTATGGTACGTAATAATAAACAACATTTCCATTATTATTAAGTGCACAATTATTGTCTCCAACTCGGCGGATTAAATATCTTTCAATTATTTGTAAATTATAGATGTTCAGGCTGAAGGAAGAGTCCCTGGAGCTAGAAAGAATTGACGCAATTGCAGAACAGCTCGTCGGATGGATCTGGGACGAGGTCGTCAATCCCCGAGGAGAATACTTCTCGCCAGTACTGGAGGACGTGCCGGACAGTGCAACAAGATAGTCGTCAATCTTAATTAAGTAGAAAATACAGTTTAAATATATATAACTCGAGTTGACATGCATGAATATCTACTTTTGTAATATATATGTCTTCTATTTTGATGAAATGTCAGCTAGTATGAATATAGAGTCGGCCGAATACGCATTAGAATACACGTATTAGAATATATACGTATATAGACGTGCACGCATGGCTACTGAAAAAAGCAAAAAAAAAAAAGAAATCCGGGGTCTTTAGCACCGGTTTCAGGCAGCAACCGGTGCTAAAGGGCCCCTTTAGCACCGGTTATTCAACCCGGTGCTAAAGGGGTACCCCTTTAGCCTCGGATTAGTTGCACCGGGTGGGAAACCCGGTGCTAAAGGGCTTTCCCGGTTCCACAGAGCCTGCACCTCTCCAACAAGCCACAGGCGGGACCGGTTCCACAGAGCATGCACCTCTCCAAGATGCGGCCCTTATTAGCCCTCCACAGCAATATCAAAGCAGTCACGCTTCCACACAGGCCGCCGAAGCGGTCCGTTACACCGTGGATGAAATAACTCAACGGACCGCGTGCGAGCTTGTCGTCAGGCAGAAGAACTTAGCTGTGGTGGTACGTATGCGACCTTAGTTCATACTGCATACATTTCACCGTAAATACCATTCATTTACTAACTTTCTTTGTGACTACTAACTTATCAGGTCGCATACGGTATGACCAAACGTGTGGAAGAAGGGCAAAAATGGCACTGCAATGACATTCCACATGGTTACGTACCTGTTGAGGTGGAGCAAGTCGTCACCAGCTGGGAAGACTTGGAACTTGACATCCCCGGAGGTGACGGAGAAACAAAACTCGGTCAGTGTTCTCACTGCATCATTCTATGGAGCAAGGCAGACATCGTTATACCCGATACACCTGCGGCTACCAACAAGCCCCCGTCACCTCCAAGAGATCCACATCATGACGATTCTCCGGGAGCTCCTGATGCAAGCCCGTCTCCTCCGCCAAAGAGGTCTCCGTCTCCTCCGCCGAAGAGGGGACGCCGCACTAAAGCCTCTGCCCCCACTCCACCAGCGAAGAAGGCGCGAAAAACTAGAGAGAAGCCCGCACCAGAGAAAAGAGCGGGCGAGAAGACTCTAGAGGAGCTCGAAGCCTCGGTAAAAGCAGACACAAAGAGGCAAATGGCCGAGTGGAGGAGAAAACCTGAGCCGGAGCCGAAGCTTGATCCCACCATCGTGAAGTCATTCCTCGGTAATTTGAGCAAGGGTCAACAGAAGGAAGTAATAGTAACAGACTATGACCGCTCATTACTGAAATCTCGCCGGAAACGGAAGGCTGCGGATAAGGAGGCGGGCCCATCCAAAAAGGTTCCTCAGCTCGGCCAGCAACCTCAGCGTCCCTTGGGTCCATTGCCATCTCTGGACGAGCTTAACATTCAACGAGTAATGGCCGAGACTGGACTAACCAGAGCGCAAGTCCTGGGGGAAGAAGAGGTGCCTGTAAACACAACGCTGAAGTGGCCGTTTAAGCTTGGCGAGCCTATGGTCCCTCCTGAAATGGAGAGCAAGCTACAGACGAAGATGCGCCGATTCCATGACTGGTATTTGGAAGAATCAAGAAGGAATAAACGGCGCATGATAAAAGTAGGCGTGAAGGACCAAGACTTCTACAATGGTGACGCGGATTTTGTCTGGCTCAGGTTTAATGATATATATGAGCTGTACCACCGCGACGCCATGGACGTGGATTTGATCACATGTTGGACACTGTAAGTACTTTGTTGTTGCTTATAATTCACAGTTTGAAAACATTAATTCCAATCTATGCTGACGCGGGCTTTATTTATTGCTTAACATATGCAGAATGGAGATTCAAAAATGTCGCAGATCCGGGATATATGACGTTGGTTTCGTGGATCCTCGAAGGATAAGTGAAGAAATGATATTGATGAATCCTGAGGAAACATATGGAAACCTATACAAATATATTAAGAAACAAAATTACTGCGACTCCATACTAATCCCGTACAACATCGAGTGAGTACATACACAGGCTTCTTCTTCTTATACTGTCTGTGTACTATTTCATTTCTGATTATAATGTATACATGTGCACAGATTCCACTGGTTCTTAATAATATTGTGTCCTGACCGGGGTGTCGTGAACGTCTTTGATTCGTTGCACACTCCAAAAGAAAAACTACAGAACATCATGGACATGATGACAAGGTGATGTATATTTTCCCCTACTTAATTCACCCCTTACACTCGCAATGACTTAACTCAATTTTTTTGTTCGCAGGGCCTGGATTCAATTCCGTCAAGAACACCCGGGAATTCAACATGAAACACTAAAATGGAACATTGGCTTTCCGGTAAGCAAGTAATTTGTACATGTAGGCCTCGGCTAATATATTATATGAATTTTACTTAATTTCTTTTGGTCGACAGTGTGCCAAACAGGGGCCGGGAAATAATTTATGTGCATACTATGTTTGCGATTTCATGTGGAATTGGGGACATAAAAAGCTTACACAACACGATATTATGGTACGTAATAATAAACAACATTTCCATTATTATTAAGTGCACAATTATTGTCTCCAACTCGGCGGATTAAATATCTTTCAATTATTTGTAAATTATAGATGTTCAGGCTGAAGGAAGAGTCCCTGGAGCTAGAAAGAATTGACGCAATTGCAGAACAGCTCGTCGGATGGATCTGGGACGAGGTCGTCAATCCCCGAGGAGAATACTTCTCGCCAGTACTGGAGGACGTGCCGGACAGTGCAACAAGATAGTCGTCAATCTTAATTAAGTAGAAAATACAGTTTAAATATATATAACTCGAGTTGACATGCATGAATATCTACTTTTGTAATATATATGTCTTCTATTTTGATGAAATGTCAGCTAGTATGAATATAGAGTCGGCCGAATACGCATTAGAATACACGTATTAGAATATATACGTATATAGACGTGCACGCATGGCTACTGAAAAAAGCAAAAAAAAAAAAGAAATCCGGGGTCTTTAGCACCGGTTTCAGGCAGCAACCGGTGCTAAAGGGCCCCTTTAGCACCGGTTATTCAACCCGGTGCTAAAGGGGTACCCCTTTAGCCTCGGATTAGTTGCACCGGGTGGGAAACCCGGTGCTAAAGGGCTTTCCCGGTTCCACAGAGCCTGCACCTCTCCAACAAGCCACAGGCGGGACCGGTTCCACAGAGCATGCACCTCTCCAAGATGCGGCCCTTATTAGCCCTCCACAGCAATATCAAAGCAGTCACGCTTCCACACAGGCCGCCGAAGCGGTCCGTTACACCGTGGATGAAATAACTCAACGGACCGCGTGCGAGCTTGTCGTCAGGCAGAAGAACTTAGCTGTGGTGGTACGTATGCGACCTTAGTTCATACTGCATACATTTCACCGTAAATACCATTCATTTACTAACTTTCTTTGTGACTACTAACTTATCAGGTCGCATACGGTATGACCAAACGTGTGGAAGAAGGGCAAAAATGGCACTGCAATGACATTCCACATGGTTACGTACCTGTTGAGGTGGAGCAAGTCGTCACCAGCTGGGAAGACTTGGAACTTGACATCCCCGGAGGTGACGGAGAAACAAAACTCGGTCAGTGTTCTCACTGCATCATTCTATGGAGCAAGGCAGACATCGTTATACCCGATACACCTGCGGCTACCAACAAGCCCCCGTCACCTCCAAGAGATCCACATCATGACGATTCTCCGGGAGCTCCTGATGCAAGCCCGTCTCCTCCGCCAAAGAGGTCTCCGTCTCCTCCGCCGAAGAGGGGACGCCGCACTAAAGCCTCTGCCCCCACTCCACCAGCGAAGAAGGCGCGAAAAACTAGAGAGAAGCCCGCACCAGAGAAAAGAGCGGGCGAGAAGACTCTAGAGGAGCTCGAAGCCTCGGTAAAAGCAGACACAAAGAGGCAAATGGCCGAGTGGAGGAGAAAACCTGAGCCGGAGCCGAAGCTTGATCCCACCATCGTGAAGTCATTCCTCGGTAATTTGAGCAAGGGTCAACAGAAGGAAGTAATAGTAACAGACTATGACCGCTCATTACTGAAATCTCGCCGGAAACGGAAGGCTGCGGATAAGGAGGCGGGCCCATCCAAAAAGGTTCCTCAGCTCGGCCAGCAACCTCAGCGTCCCTTGGGTCCATTGCCATCTCTGGACGAGCTTAACATTCAACGAGTAATGGCCGAGACTGGACTAACCAGAGCGCAAGTCCTGGGGGAAGAAGAGGTGCCTGTAAACACAACGCTGAAGTGGCCGTTTAAGCTTGGCGAGCCTATGGTCCCTCCTGAAATGGAGAGCAAGCTACAGACGAAGATGCGCCGATTCCATGACTGGTATTTGGAAGAATCAAGAAGGAATAAACGGCGCATGATAAAAGTAGGCGTGAAGGACCAAGACTTCTACAATGGTGACGCGGATTTTGTCTGGCTCAGGTTTAATGATATATATGAGCTGTACCACCGCGACGCCATGGACGTGGATTTGATCACATGTTGGACACTGTAAGTACTTTGTTGTTGCTTATAATTCACAGTTTGAAAACATTAATTCCAATCTATGCTGACGCGGGCTTTATTTATTGCTTAACATATGCAGAATGGAGATTCAAAAATGTCGCAGATCCGGGATATATGACGTTGGTTTCGTGGATCCTCGAAGGATAAGTGAAGAAATGATATTGATGAATCCTGAGGAAACATATGGAAACCTATACAAATATATTAAGAAACAAAATTACTGCGACTCCATACTAATCCCGTACAACATCGAGTGAGTACATACACAGGCTTCTTCTTCTTATACTGTCTGTGTACTATTTCATTTCTGATTATAATGTATACATGTGCACAGATTCCACTGGTTCTTAATAATATTGTGTCCTGACCGGGGTGTCGTGAACGTCTTTGATTCGTTGCACACTCCAAAAGAAAAACTACAGAACATCATGGACATGATGACAAGGTGATGTATATTTTCCCCTACTTAATTCACCCCTTACACTCGCAATGACTTAACTCAATTTTTTTGTTCGCAGGGCCTGGATTCAATTCCGTCAAGAACACCCGGGAATTCAACATGAAACACTAAAATGGAACATTGGCTTTCCGGTAAGCAAGTAATTTGTACATGTAGGCCTCGGCTAATATATTATATGAATTTTACTTAATTTCTTTTGGTCGACAGTGTGCCAAACAGGGGCCGGGAAATAATTTATGTGCATACTATGTTTGCGATTTCATGTGGAATTGGGGACATAAAAAGCTTACACAACACGATATTATGGTACGTAATAATAAACAACATTTCCATTATTATTAAGTGCACAATTATTGTCTCCAACTCGGCGGATTAAATATCTTTCAATTATTTGTAAATTATAGATGTTCAGGCTGAAGGAAGAGTCCCTGGAGCTAGAAAGAATTGACGCAATTGCAGAACAGCTCGTCGGATGGATCTGGGACGAGGTCGTCAATCCCCGAGGAGAATACTTCTCGCCAGTACTGGAGGACGTGCCGGACAGTGCAACAAGATAGTCGTCAATCTTAATTAAGTAGAAAATACAGTTTAAATATATATAACTCGAGTTGACATGCATGAATATCTACTTTTGTAATATATATGTCTTCTATTTTGATGAAATGTCAGCTAGTATGAATATAGAGTCGGCCGAATACGCATTAGAATACACGTATTAGAATATATACGTATATAGACGTGCACGCATGGCTACTGAAAAAAGCAAAAAAAAAAAAGAAATCCGGGGTCTTTAGCACCGGTTTCAGGCAGCAACCGGTGCTAAAGGGCCCCTTTAGCACCGGTTATTCAACCCGGTGCTAAAGGGGTACCCCTTTAGCCTCGGATTAGTTGCACCGGGTGGGAAACCCGGTGCTAAAGGGCTTTCCCGGTTCCACAGAGCCTGCACCTCTCCAACAAGCCACAGGCGGGACCGGTTCCACAGAGCATGCACCTCTCCAAGATGCGGCCCTTATTAGCCCTCCACAGCAATATCAAAGCAGTCACGCTTCCACACAGGCCGCCGAAGCGGTCCGTTACACCGTGGATGAAATAACTCAACGGACCGCGTGCGAGCTTGTCGTCAGGCAGAAGAACTTAGCTGTGGTGGTACGTATGCGACCTTAGTTCATACTGCATACATTTCACCGTAAATACCATTCATTTACTAACTTTCTTTGTGACTACTAACTTATCAGGTCGCATACGGTATGACCAAACGTGTGGAAGAAGGGCAAAAATGGCACTGCAATGACATTCCACATGGTTACGTACCTGTTGAGGTGGAGCAAGTCGTCACCAGCTGGGAAGACTTGGAACTTGACATCCCCGGAGGTGACGGAGAAACAAAACTCGGTCAGTGTTCTCACTGCATCATTCTATGGAGCAAGGCAGACATCGTTATACCCGATACACCTGCGGCTACCAACAAGCCCCCGTCACCTCCAAGAGATCCACATCATGACGATTCTCCGGGAGCTCCTGATGCAAGCCCGTCTCCTCCGCCAAAGAGGTCTCCGTCTCCTCCGCCGAAGAGGGGACGCCGCACTAAAGCCTCTGCCCCCACTCCACCAGCGAAGAAGGCGCGAAAAACTAGAGAGAAGCCCGCACCAGAGAAAAGAGCGGGCGAGAAGACTCTAGAGGAGCTCGAAGCCTCGGTAAAAGCAGACACAAAGAGGCAAATGGCCGAGTGGAGGAGAAAACCTGAGCCGGAGCCGAAGCTTGATCCCACCATCGTGAAGTCATTCCTCGGTAATTTGAGCAAGGGTCAACAGAAGGAAGTAATAGTAACAGACTATGACCGCTCATTACTGAAATCTCGCCGGAAACGGAAGGCTGCGGATAAGGAGGCGGGCCCATCCAAAAAGGTTCCTCAGCTCGGCCAGCAACCTCAGCGTCCCTTGGGTCCATTGCCATCTCTGGACGAGCTTAACATTCAACGAGTAATGGCCGAGACTGGACTAACCAGAGCGCAAGTCCTGGGGGAAGAAGAGGTGCCTGTAAACACAACGCTGAAGTGGCCGTTTAAGCTTGGCGAGCCTATGGTCCCTCCTGAAATGGAGAGCAACCTACAGACGAAGATGCGCCGATTCCATGACTGGTATTTGGAAGAATCAAGAAGGAATAAACGGCGCATGATAAAAGTAGGCGTGAAGGACCAAGACTTCTACAATGGTGACGCGGATTTTGTCTGGCTCAGGTTTAATGATATATATGAGCTGTACCACCGCGACGCCATGGACGTGGATTTGATCACATGTTGGACACTGTAAGTACTTTGTTGTTGCTTATAATTCACAGTTTGAAAACATTAATTCCAATCTATGCTGACGCGGGCTTTATTTATTGCTTAACATATGCAGAATGGAGATTCAAAAATGTCGCAGATCCGGGATATATGACGTTGGTTTCGTGGATCCTCGAAGGATAAGTGAAGAAATGATATTGATGAATCCTGAGGAAACATATGGAAACCTATACAAATATATTAAGAAACAAAATTACTGCGACTCCATACTAATCCCGTACAACATCGAGTGAGTACATACACAGGCTTCTTCTTCTTATACTGTCTGTGTACTATTTCATTTCTGATTATAATGTATACATGTGCACAGATTCCACTGGTTCTTAATAATATTGTGTCCTGACCGGGGTGTCGTGAACGTCTTTGATTCGTTGCACACTCCAAAAGAAAAACTACAGAACATCATGGACATGATGACAAGGTGATGTATATTTTCCCCTACTTAATTCACCCCTTACACTCGCAATGACTTAACTCAATTTTTTTGTTCGCAGGGCCTGGATTCAATTCCGTCAAGAACACCCGGGAATTCAACATGAAACACTAAAATGGAACATTGGCTTTCCGGTAAGCAAGTAATTTGTACATGTAGGCCTCGGCTAATATATTATATGAATTTTACTTAATTTCTTTTGGTCGACAGTGTGCCAAACAGGGGCCGGGAAATAATTTATGTGCATACTATGTTTGCGATTTCATGTGGAATTGGGGACATAAAAAGCTTACACAACACGATATTATGGTACGTAATAATAAACAACATTTCCATTATTATTAAGTGCACAATTATTGTCTCCAACTCGGCGGATTAAATATCTTTCAATTATTTGTAAATTATAGATGTTCAGGCTGAAGGAAGAGTCCCTGGAGCTAGAAAGAATTGACGCAATTGCAGAACAGCTCGTCGGATGGATCTGGGACGAGGTCGTCAATCCCCGAGGAGAATACTTCTCGCCAGTACTGGAGGACGTGCCGGACAGTGCAACAAGATAGTCGTCAATCTTAATTAAGTAGAAAATACAGTTTAAATATATATAACTCGAGTTGACATGCATGAATATCTACTTTTGTAATATATATGTCTTCTATTTTGATGAAATGTCAGCTAGTATGAATATAGAGTCGGCCGAATACGCATTAGAATACATGTATTAGAATATATACGTATATAGACGTGCACGCATGGCTACTGAAAAAAGCAAAAAAAAAAGAAATCCGGGGTCTTTAGCACCGGTTTCAGGCAGCAACCGGTGCTAAAGGCAGGCCCTTTAGCACCGGTTATTCGACCCGGTGCTAAAGGGGTACCCCTTTAGCCTCGGATTAGTTGCACCGGGTGGGAAACCCGGTGCTAAAGGGCTTTCCCACCCGGTGCAGATGTCGATCATTCTGGTAGTGTATGTATTTCCGAATCATGACCATGGCAAAATAAACAATATATACGTAAATACAACACATGAAAATTATAGTTGCTTTATTACCACATCATAGCGTAAATGTTCTACTACAGGATTTGAGGTGATGTTGTCGTTTATAGAAAGCCTAGTAGCGTGCGCCTATGGTGGGGTCTGTATTGGCGCATACATATTGATATGGGGAGGTGCCCCATCGTGGCTAGCTGGCAGGCGTTGTCTTCTCGACATTGTCCTCGATTAATAAAGAGAAATGATAAGTAAAACATAATAACATCCTTTTCTTTTTCTAAATATTCAAGCAGCACAATGCCAGATCTAACTCTTTGGAGCATACTAAGCTGTGAAATGTAAGTGAAATTCCATTACATATATATACATCCATACAAATTAAGGGCTTAGTAAACTAAACACAGTACTTTCTATATTTGCATGTAAATTAAGGACAATAAATTTAAGGTAAATTAAATGCCATAAGGCATCAGATTTAGGAGATCCTTAAACTTCATTACCCATAATTGATGACCTTAGCTCATCTCGATAACACCAACACACCAACACCACCATCATATAAACCGTACCAAACCTAGATATATGTTAGGCTCTACCAACCGTTAGTAATTATAGGTATTTCTAATAGAGAATACAAAACCAATAGGTGGTGCACTGGTCAGTGTAATAGTCTTATATTTTTGTTTTAAATGTTTAAGTACTTATCAAATAGATGTTGTGTTTATTAAGTAGCAGCCCTAATTTCGATAGTGAGCCTCGCAATTTAACCCCAACAATTAAGTTTCAAATGTTAATTTCACTAGAACCAGATATTGCAATAAATGAACATATGGAGATTAATTGTTGGACTGAAATTACAAAAATGCATCAATACTAGTTCCAACTATGGTCGGGATATATGAGTTTTTTACCCATCACCCAGTGGCGGACCTACGACCCGGGCTGAGGGGGCTGCAGCCCGGGTCTGACCCATAAAACTTCGTTAACCTACGGTAGAAATCAGCCCAAACCAGCCCATGTAGCTTCAAATCAGTCCATATAGCACACATATTAGATCAATCTTCTTTGATCCAGCCCGGGTCCAACTTGATTTTTGGGTCCGCCCCTGCCATCACCAAAAGATGGTTTCTCCCGTAGTGCCAGACTGCCATTTTCTGGGGTTTTTTTTCAATTAACCGTGCTTCTATTTAGTTTTGGGCATATGTTTCCTATATAAAACTAGGTCAACTATATTCTTCTAGAGGGAATTGTAGAAACTTGTATTTTCAAAGAGCTTATTCATAATAACTCTAAACTATTGAAACAAGTGGAAGCATAGTATAAATATTTGGGAACTCTGATCCTAAAGAACATACCTGTAGGTAGCTACAACTAGGGAGTCAACATAGTGACTCTACAAAGAAAGATGCTCCATAACAATAAATTAGAGAGATCATATATTGGTAATCTAAACTCCAACATGAAGCACGTATATGTCATGTCTTCATCGGAGACGCCAGCCTGAAGAGAGAAGTGGCTACAATGATGACATCGGGGATCCCCATTGTCGCATTGTGAACTACATCTGACACACCCCTCGACTGTCTTAGAAGCCCATGTCTTGGAGCATTAGAGGGCTTGAGCTGTAGATATAGAATGACTGACTCAAGTTTTAAGAGGTTTATGGAAAAATGTTATCTAAGTATAAAGTAAGCTAATTAGAAAACCAGGCCAAAGGTGTGTGACTTTAAAATTGTACGAACTTATAAGAGAATAAACTTTCTTGAGGGATTGTGTGAACTCATATAAAATAGGTTAATCTCAAGTCAACCTAAATTGCCCGATTCAAAATTAATAATTCAAATTTGTGCATTAAATAGCTAGATTATAATACAAACGTGAGCTGAATTTTAGTTAGATGTTATTTAATTCTTTTGTGGAGCTTGAATTTGAATTCAAATTGAAACTATATCTATCTATCTATATAACCTATATATAGATGCACCCCACTAAGAGTCATCTATATAACCTATATAATTGGTACTCACTATCAAGTCATGGTTGGATTTCTCTCAACATGCAACCATTCCACGTCATCATCCACTATGCGCCATATCACTATCCACTATAAGCCATGTCATCATCCACTAGACCATCTATTTATTCTTCAACCGATTTTCTGTGACCACATTTTTGTGTGTAGCAATTAGGGTAACGCAGCAGTATAAATGAGAACCAAGCTGGATTTCGTAGTTATGTTACGACGACGATGATGATGATGAAAAGATCCCGGCTACCAGCACAGGGCATATGATATGAAAGATCGGAGTAATCGTGCACACGACCTGGACCAAAAAATCTAACACCCCGTTTGGATGTAGGTATTAGAACCCAGAATTCGGGATTGGTATTGGATATACTCAATACCTATTGTTTGGATGGCATAGGAATTGATATTGAAAACTTAAGCCCAATACCAAGCAGAATTCGATGTACTGCGGCACCTCCTCCCGAAATGCCGAGCCCTTCCCCTCCGTATTGGCTAGAATCATCCTCACCCGCTCTCCCGCATCGTCCCTGTCTCGCACACATCTAGCAGTTCGGGCTCGTCGTTGACCTCGCCGGCGCCCAGTGCTCGCCCTCTCGATTCCGCGAGACGAGGCCGTGGCTGCGCGTAGCCATCTCACCCTTCGTCCTCCATTCGAATGCGGCCTCGTGAGTTCGCCACCCCCAGTTGTATGTGCCAGCTGCGGCAGAGGCTGCCAGCGTGGGCGAGCTTGGAGCCGTCGAGCTCGTGTGGCGCGGGCGACCTCCTCCAGGTTCTCAGTCCCAACTGCTATCGTGTCCCTCCTTCCACCTTCGAATGCATCTTCCGTGTGTGTCGTGGACGTTCCCTTCCATCCCTCTATTGTTGGTACTTGTTGTGGCAGTGCAGATCCATCCACACTTCATTTGGCTTCTTCGTTTGCTAGTATACTTCGATAGATTGTGATGACAGCTGCTGTTTACTCCGGTCTGGCCTCCCTGTTCTCTTGCGCCAGCGATTAAGCACAAATCTTCTCTCTGCAAATCTGCAATCAATGTACAAACCCAGTTCTGTCCAATTTGTCTCCAGTGAAAAGGGCCGGAGCTGTGGAGCTCAGCCTCCGCGGAGACGAATACAGTCAATTCTCAATTTGACGTTACACACATCCAAACATGAATCGGTATTCATGACCATTTTAAATTCCAACCAGTAATTTCATCTACATCCAAACAATGGATTTGGTATTGAAATCTATTTCCAATACTAGTCGGTTTTGGTATTGGTACCCAATTCAATACCACCAGCTCAATATCTACATCCAAACGGAGTCACACGGGTATCGCCTAGTTTAATACTATCTTTGTTTCAAAATGCAGGTCGTTTGACTTTTTTACCATAAGTTTGACCGCTCGTCTTATTCAAAAAAATTGTGAACATATAGTCAAATTTAAGGCATTTTTGAATATTTTTTATTAATAAAGCAAGCCACCATAAAAAATATGATAATTTACACAAAATTTTAAATAAAACGAGTGGTCAAACTTAGAGTATAAAAAGTCAAATGAACTATAATTTAAAACGAATGGAGTATAAAATAACGACCTATTTTTAAAATCTAACTCTAACCCCGCCCCAACGAACCCCCAACCCAACTTGTCCGGACCGCATTGGGTTGAGCCCAACTCAACCTCGTCGCTCCCTACATCCCCACTCCCCAGCACGTACAAGTTGTGAGGTTGACTTAAGTTGATTTTAAAAATTTATAATTCAAATAAATTACTAAACGTTTTAAAAATAAAAATTATGCTCAATTGCCATTATATCGAAACATGATAGGCTACGGTTTTAAAAAAATAATAGGCTAGTACTGGCAGACGCCAAACAGAATGCAGAGATTACCAAGCGAGCCGTTACCAAAGACAAAGAAATATGTCCGTATTGGTTTTGTTCTAGCGCACTTTCTGTTCACAATGCAGTTCGACGTAACGTCGTGTGCTACAGACTTGGGCCTTGTTCACATCCCAAAAGCAACTTCCAAATTTACTATGCAAAAAGAAGATTCTTCATCACATCAAAATGTCATAACATGCATGGAGTACTAAATGTATATAAAATCAAAAACTAATTACACAGTTTTGTTGTGCTCTGTGAGATGAACATTTTGAGCCTAATTAATCAATTTTTGGACAATTTTTCATAAATACAAACGAAATGCTACAGTGACGCAATGATTACGAAGTAACATCCAACTCCCAAATTCCACCTTCCAAATTCAACATCTAAACAAGGCCTTGGTCTCGTTTTCGCTCCCGCCTTCTTCCAATTGTTCACCAGCACCGATCCACCTTTTTCAGTTGTTCCATAGCTGCACAATGAAATTTCACTAGGTAAACGCCCGTGCGTTGCTACGGGTATGATACATGGAGCGGAGATAAATCTATCACATGAAAAAAATCAATTTTAACGTCTATAGGGTCGCATCGAAGTCAGTACTTTTTTTTTTGCTTTCACAAAGGCATGGATGGTGGGCTATAAAACCATGGACGGGTACATACATGAAGCACACTAAATTTTTTTAGATCAGGTAACAAAATTTTACAATGAAAGGTGAGTCCATGACTGTCGAAAAATGGCTTAATGAATTAATCAAAACAAATCATACCAAGTCTGGCGGCAAGGATTTATAATGGGAAGTGCGGGGTATTGGCGAGTTTATGGCACGGTCTGCGGGATTGACGCGGGACAAGGAATCGGGTCCTCTACGGAGCAGGGGAGGGAGGGGCGGAGAGAGATCGTGAGCGTACATGACTGTCGGCAAATGGCTTCATGAATTAATCAAAACAAATCGTGCACGACTATTCTGTAGGCTCAATGATCTCACACAGTTTCAGTGATTCCAAGCATTAGTTGTTAAATGATAAGCTTCGGTGCTAAGACGGTCCCACTTTTACCTAGTTTGTATTTACTACAGCAATATTTGATGCTCTCAGAGAACAATTATATCTAGCATTACCTGTAAAACGAACTTCCGTGATAATAATGTCAAAATAGTTATAATCATAATGGGTGAAATTCAGAAGCAGGCTACACACTCAGCTGCTAGAGTGCTAGGCTACACACAGAATGCTACACAGGCTTCTGGCTACCAAGTAAACACTGCATCCGTTCTAGCACATATAGATAGACACAGTTGTAGGAGTATCAATCAATGTGGCCCGCCGCCTGTTTCTTGGCACTGCCCCACTATTATATTAGAACCTATGGGTCCGATCTTGATGAATAAGAATTGTTATCTTGTAAGATTGCTGCAAAATTGTACATACTTCTCTCGTAGCTGTGGGGAATCAAGCCAATCCTTTCTGCAATATCCAACTTCTTTTTGGCATAATCATAATAACTCTTGGGTTTTGGAACCTGAAAAGAAATCCATCTTCCACTTCAGTAAAATCAATCAAATTTAGACAAGCACTAAAAAGAAGAATAGCATATAACATCTCAGAAAGAAAAATAATCAACTAACAAATTTTTTGACGGCCTCCATGACCAACTTGTGTCACCATCTACTAACTAAAGAAAGACAAAAAATGCTTATAGTGAGAAGAAAATCAGGATTGGACACTGATGCAATGCAAAAGAAGCTTACATTTTCATTAATTTCAGTCACGTAGGTATTATACTGGAGAAAGAAAACACGAGTGAATTAGCCACTGATTATAGAATAGAGAAAAACAATACTCCCTCCGTATCACAGTTAGATGACGTTTTGGACAAGGTTTGGGTCAAACCTTGGGAATATAAATCATGAATAACTTTTAAGCCGTTGAGTTTAAAAATGTGAAAATCACATCAATAGATTTGTCTTAAAAATTACTTTCATAAAAGTATACATATATAACTTTCTAATAAATATTTTTTATAGAAAATACGAGTCAAAGTTATGCTCTGGAGACCATGTTACTGTCCTAAACGTCATCTAATTGTCATACGGAGGGAGTACATAGATAAGCAACCAACATGACGTGTAATCGAACCAGACCGCCACTGTTGATCACAGTCAAGCTCAGCTTTCAATTCAAAACGGCACAAGGAATGCACACCTTTCTCCTTTACTTGATCCAAAGCATCTTTGAAACTCATATAAGCAAGTTAAAGATAGAAATCTATCTGTGATTAATAAGCATAAAAGCTAGAACAAACAGAAAAGGCACCATAAATTCTTAGTTCTGTGTATTTAGATAACTGTCCAACCTTTTTCTTAGCAACCAGTTTCCAAAGCTCAAAATAGAGACCAGCAAAGTCTACATATACCAAGTATTATCAAAACTAACACTCCACAAATATTCCTGAAAAAAAGATATATGCAATTATCAAATACCATCGGTTGCCGTACTCAATGTGTTAATATGATGTGTTAATATGATGAAGCGGGTCATTACGGAGTAGCCATTGTGAAGCAAAGTTATATAAATATTTTACAGTCTTTTGCATCTTCACAGCATGATAGAAGAAAACATGCTCAATTCTTTTCTACTACAAGGAAAGATATAGCTTTACGTTGATGACTGATAATATATAGCAATGAATACATTCAATGAACCTATTAACCACAAGAGGTTTTAAGGGGTTGTGGACCTCATTTGATTCGGCGCTCAGGAAATTTTTAACCCACTGCAAATGATGCAAAAGCTATCAGTGAATGGTTGACATATGACCAGAAGTTAGCAATCAATCACATCATTCATACCTCAGTTTTGCTTGATAGCTTTTCCCAGAAATAGATCAATTCTTGGTCACTCTGAAGTGTACTACAAGTATTGTGATAATACTCCCATTCTAGATATTCACCCTGTACAAAGAAAAACACTTATCAATACCAAAGATATGACTAGAAACGAAATACATATTGTGCCAACTTATGACAGCCAGGAATATCATCAATTCTTCGATCTTACTAACTTTGAACTTCATTGGCTTTTAATCACTCTGATGGACAAGGGCAGAGCATTTTTCTTATAAGATCCTTTGTGCTGTCTGATATTCTATGCCACTGTTCTGATTCTAAATCAAAATGGCCATTTTGAACTTTGTCATATACTCCTCTTCGTGTATCTGGTACAGAATGAAATGAGTCATTTAGCACATTTAGGAAAAGGCAGTGAAGCAGAAGTTTAAATATATGTCCAGATAATCGACCTGCCCAAAATGGTGGCACACCACTTAGGAATACATAGAGTATCACTCCAGCTGTCCATATGTCAGCCTCTGGTCCATAATGCTTCTGCAGTACCTCCAGAGCATTGTAATATGAGCTTCCCACTTCAGTGAAAACCTTGCAACTCTGTATTCAGAAAAAGCTTAGGAACAGGCGCATGCATCTACATCCCAGCATAAAATTAAAGTTGGCTAGAGTTGAATCAGTCAGGAAAAGAACCACACAAGCAGGAAAACCTCCTTGATATCTATAATGTTCCGTTTTGTTCAAGCCATAGAATATGTAGCAACGGTAAATACAATTCTTGACTTTCTGATGACACAAAAGAGTTGCATTACTTATCATTCTTTTAGTTTTACCTGATAGATTGTTTGAATTAGAGGTATTTACAACCTAGCTCAGAACATAGAACACTGGAAATTAAAGGACATACCTCTACTAATCCATAGTGTCACTCCAATCTTCCGAGAGAAAACAACCTTCTCTACCATGCAGCGCCCTTCTCCGCCACCGTTAGTTCCCTGAACTCCAGTAATCAGCACTATGCTGCATGATGAAAAATGGCTCGGTGTGCGGTATTCATGATGAAGCACATGCCGAAAAGCCTGAAAAATGAATAAGGACTAAACATTACGGACTTACGTTACTGAATGCAGGGTAACTGAGCGGAGTAACAGTAGAACCAAAAACTGAATTCAATATCGAACCCATCCTTTAACCTACATCGATGAAAATAGCAGTGGCCTATAATATGGACTGAATAAACCAGAGTAGTGAAAATAGTATAGATGAATCTGAAGCAAATTGCCCCACCCATCAATTCAGTAACCTGTCGTTGCTTATACAGATCAATGCCCCTCATTACTCAATTGCCTACACAGATCAATGTCCCACCCATCGATTCACTAATTTGTTGTCGCCTGCTCAAACAAGCATATAAAACAGAACATATTACACAATCAATCAGAGTAAAAAGAGAACTGGTTAATTTAGATCGTGTCTGGGAACTGATTAATTTAGATCAGTCCAACAACTGATAAGCCACAACAACTCTTGCAAGCACATGTCCATGAAAAAGAAAGGGATAAACTATAATTTAAAAATACTCTACCTTGGAAAGCCAGCCGAATTGATTGATGAGACAAATTGATGACACCGGGCACGCCGATGGCAAATTGGGATGCAATGAGAGGAGGTCCACGGGGCAGTGATGTGGGCAGTGGTCGTTGCGATGCATCCGAGGCCGGCGGCAGCACCGTCGGGAGGAGAGATGAGAGCATTGTCATCTGCCTGGATGCGGAAGGGGATGGAGCGGATGCAGATGGACTCAAGGGCCGGGGCTTGGATGGAGATCGAGCGCCCTCGCCCTGGTTCACGAGGTTGGGGGGCGATAGGGTGGGGGTGGTGAGGAGGCGGCGACAGGGGGAGGCAGCAGGTGCGCGAGGGGTGGCACCCTGCCGCCACGCCCCACCGCTGCCCTGCCGCGCCCATCCGTCAGACGCTTCTCCCGCTGCGAGGAGGACCGGCCGCCGCCGCAATGGCCACCGGGCGCCCTCGGAGGCCACCACGAGGGCCACCCGCCCGCGAGGAGCTGCCCGTCGTCGCTCACTGGCACGAGGAGCTACCCGCCCGGCGTCCCGATGGTGGGCGGCTAGGCGGCGTCTATGAGGTCCGCGAGCAGGAGGCATCCCTCGAAGGCGCCGTCAACGATGAGTATGGGATGTCGAAGAAGTATGCCTGCAGCGAGAGGTGCCGCGGGATCTCAATGTGGGAGAGCTTGGAGCGGAACACCACCTCCGGACCCATCGCGCTCACCGTCGGTGGAGTGGGCGACTTTGCGTGTCCGGGCTCTGCGTGGGAGGGGAGCCGGCGCCGCCTAGCGGAGAAGGCAGGGCCGGGGAGTCACGGGAGGGGAGGGGCGCGGAGAGGCGCGGGGCGGCGGAGGGGGCAGGCCGGTGGATGCAGAAGGGCGCGGGGGCTAGGAGGGGGGCGCGTCGGGCGGAGGGATGGGATCGATTGCGTCGGATTCTATTTCGACGGGAAAAATTGATCGCATGCGGGGCCGACAGAAGGAACGCACGGTCGCGGTTCCCAGGGCATTGGAGCAGAGATTGTTCCAACTCAACCTCATCGCTCCCTACATCCCACAAACAATGAAATTTTGAACATATGTATATAGATGAGCTTCGTCCAAATACGTACTCAGAATTATATTCTTTGTGAAATGAATCATTTTACGGTAGTTGAAGAAAAATTGGATGGCTCAACAATATCGACTGAATAAATCAGAGTAGTGAAAATAGTATAGCTGAATCTGAAGCAAATTGCCCCACCCATCAATTCAGTAACCTGTCGTTGCTTATACAGATCAATGCCCCTCATTACTCAATTGCCTACACAGATCAATGTCCCACCCATCGATTCACTAATTTGTTGTCGCCTGCTCAAACAAGCATATAAAACAGAACATATTACACAATCAATCAGAGTAAAAAGAGAACTGGTTAATTTAGATCGTGTCTGGGAACTGATTAATTTAGATCAGTCCAACAACTGATAAGCCACAACAACTCTTGCAAGCACATGTCCATGAAAAAGAAAGGGATAAACTATAATTTAAAAATACTCTACCTTGGAAAGCCAGCCGAATTGATTGATGAGACAAATTGATGACACCGGGCACGCCGATGGCAAATTGGGATGCAATGAGAGGAGGTCCACGGGGCAGTGATGTGGGCAGTGGTCGTTGCGATGCATCCGAGGCCGGCGGCAGCACCGTCGGGAGGAGAGATGAGAGCATTGTCATCTGCCTGGATGCGGAAGGGGATGGAGCGGATGCAGATGGACTCAAGGGCCGGGGCTTGGATGGAGATCGAGCGCCCTCGCCCTGGTTCACGAGGTTGGGGGGCGATAGGGTGGGGGTGGTGAGGAGGCGGCGACAGGGGGAGGCAGCAGGTGCGCGAGGGGTGGCACCCTGCCGCCACGCCCCACCGCTGCCCTGCCGCGCCCATCCGTCAGACGCTTCTCCCGCTGCGAGGAGGACCGGCCGCCGCCGCAATGGCCACCGGGCGCCCTCGGAGGCCACCACGAGGGCCACCCGCCCGCGAGGAGCTGCCCGTCGTCGCTCACTGGCACGAGGAGCTACCCGCCCGGCGTCCCGATGGTGGGCGGCTAGGCGGCGTCTATGAGGTCCGCGAGCAGGAGGCATCCCTCGAAGGCGCCGTCAACGATGAGTATGGGATGTCGAAGAAGTATGCCTGCAGCGAGAGGTGCCGCGGGATCTCAATGTGGGAGAGCTTGGAGCGGAACACCACCTCCGGACCCATCGCGCTCACCGTCGGTGGAGTGGGCGACTTTGCGTGTCCGGGCTCTGCGTGGGAGGGGAGCCGGCGCCGCCTAGCGGAGAAGGCAGGGCCGGGGAGTCACGGGAGGGGAGGGGCGCGGAGAGGCGCGGGGCGGCGGAGGGGGCAGGCCGGTGGATGCAGAAGGGCGCGGGGGCTAGGAGGGGGGCGCGTCGGGCGGAGGGATGGGATCGATTGCGTCGGATTCTATTTCGACGGGAAAAATTGATCGCATGCGGGGCCGACAGAAGGAACGCACGGTCGCGGTTCCCAGGGCATTGGAGCAGAGATTGTTCCAACTCAACCTCATCGCTCCCTACATCCCACAAACAATGAAATTTTGAACATATGTATATAGATGAGCTTCGTCCAAATACGTACTCAGAATTATATTCTTTGTGAAATGAATCATTTTACGGTAGTTGAAGAAAAATTGGATGGCTCACGTCGCTCGATCCGACGGCCGTAAGCGGCGGAGGTACCAAGAGGTATCCAAAAGAGAGGTCGTATGCACCCGGTGCACACTGTTTTGGTGGGTCCCGCACAAAAAAAAAGAGAGTGTGGGATAATTGTCATTCCGGGATTAAGTTTTTGCACCAAGGGTAAAATAGTCAATCCACAATGATTGGAATAACATTTTGGTAGTATAGTTTGGATTGAATGGTTGATCTAATATAGTTTGAGCCCGGTAAGGTTGCTCAGATTTGTAGGTCAGACCTAGGGTTCGTGGAAGACCTAGGGTTCCTGCCAACGAGGGGGCGTGGTAAGGCGACGCATGAGTGTGGCTGCCGCCATGGCGTCGTCCAGCTCACGCTCGCCATAGTGGTCCACATCATCGTCAAGAGAAAAAGGAGGCAGGGAGATGGAGATGTTGATGACGCCGGTGCCGTATCGAGTAGGTCCGTATGACTACTCCCCGCCGATGAAGTGCAATAGGACGACGCCTTGCTGGACATCAAGGAGCGACGAGAACCCAGGCCGGAGGCACTACAGATGCCCTTCAGGATTGGTAAGCCTTTCTTTAGGTTTTCCCTTGGATTTGGTCCGTTCTGCGATTGATTTTCGGATTCGCTGTTCAATTTTAGTGTAGAAGCCTGGGGATTACAGCTATTAGGTGTGGATTGATGTGTGATCTTCGTGATGCTATTTGGTAGCTGAGGAAGAAAGCAGAGGAGCAGCAGCAGGTTGAGCGGCTTTAGGAGGAAAATGGAGATCTCATGCAGGTGATAGTGCAACTGGAAACTGAGAGGGAACCAACCATGTTGATGAGATAATCCGGAAGATGAGTCCCGGCAAAAATCCAATGCATAATACATCCGTGAACCTGCATGCAAGTGCATCCAACAACCTGTGTCAATGGAGCAACATGTATGTTGATGAACAGTACGTCCGTGCCAAGGAGCATCAAACATGATCTATTCCTGACCACTGCCGGCCATTGTTCACATGCCAACAGTAGCCAGCTTCGACATGCCTATAAATATGCTAGGTGTTCAGCATACTGAGCACTCAAAATCCTTTCAGCCACCAAACATGTGGTGCAACAAAATCCATCCTCCTGACAAGTGCTCCAATAGTAGTACCATATGGGGAGAAGAGCACAAGGATATGTGCTACTGATGCTAGAAGAAAGTTTGCGAGCGGTGAAGGAGATGTTGAGCGAGAGCAGCACCGGGATATTTGGTAAAAGGAGGAGGCAGAGATCCACCTCGGCAGGACAGAAGCGTCTCACACCGACCAGGGTAAAGTCTCAGCGCCGAGGGAATCTTGAATGCTGCTCCTCTCCAACACTCCAGCCGTGTAAGTGTCCTTAGCTGGTATGATGCTAGAAGAAAACTAGCGACGAGTTCATGTGAACCAAATTGGTTCAACTTGTAGCATATACCATGTTGTGGATACCCCCAAACTGCCTTAGGCAGTTTATACATTTGCTCTTGTAAACGGCTCATGGCCGACTGTATTTTGTTACTGAAATCTTTCAAAATAAGTGTACGAACTGTAAATGGAAATGCTCTAATGCGTCTTCTACTTAGCCTCGGCTGCTGTGCTTGTTGTTGCACTCCTATAATTCATGTGCTGCCACACTAGTAGATCTTGTTAGCTTTCACCGGTGAGACCATTGAGAGCACCAGATATAGCCTCAGGTCCATTCGGTGATACACTTTCTGGTGAGAACATTTAGATCACCTGATAGAGCCTCAGGTCCGTCCGGGGATACACTGTCCGGTGAGACCATTAACTTCCCCGTAAACCAACATGATTACGGAGAGGCGTGCGGCAGGCGACCATGGCAGCGCCTCGATACGGGCCCCGACCCGTCCCATCGGCCCGTTCAAATGAAAGGCCTAGAAGAGCCCGCCTCATAAGGTGCCTGATGCTTCATCCGATGTGGACTCATGGGCAGGTGACCCCAGGGTCCTAGGCTGCCCCGGAGGCAGCCCGGGATGACGCAGAGACATCCCGGGATACAGGTGGCACCCCCACATTTAAGGCGCGCGGGTTCCTCAGGCAAAACGGCTCCAGACGCCTGCCGGGCGCCACGTTGACACCCAAGGCGGCAACCAGCCTCCGTCCAAGGAAGGCTATCTCTTGAACCAGCCTTCTCCATTCGTTAAGCCAGCTGCTAGCTCTTATCACTATAATAAAACCCCACGCATCAGTCTCGCACGATTTAGAGTTTAGTGCATGAGATTGTCTATTAAACAAGTGGTATCCGGTGATCATATCCAGTGATCACCGACGCCATAAGGTGATCACCTGATCGTAACTTTAAGTCCATTGTGAAAGACTATCAGGTTGCTCACGGTCCAACTAGTGCATTGGAATATAACCTAAAGGTAAACTAAGCGGTAAGGCCAGTCTCAGTGCACAGTTTTAGTACACGGTTACTCTCATATACCATGAAACTCTTCCTTCTCTCTCCTATGTACAGTAGCCCCCAAGCGTTGGGTTGGTTAGTATAAGTGAGTCAAGGCAAAGCATGCTTCCATCAGAAGGAGTCAAGGCAAAGCATGCCGACCATACTCCTTTGCCTCGGTTACCTAGTTACAATTATGGTAACCGTGGAGAGATTGGCTGTAATGTGGTGCATCTACCGGCATCATAATCTATCACACTTAAAAGGGTACTACATGAAGCGTACAAAGTTAAGAGTCCTAAGGATGGTTCCATAACAGGTACGAAACAGAGACCGTTGATCGCACGAGATAGACGCTCCAGTCCGGCCTGTGCATGCAAACACTAGTTCATTCAAAAAGCATGTTTATAGCTTCCTCATACATTGTCCGGTGAGCAGAGGAAGAAAGCAGAGTAGCAGCTCGAGCAGGTTTAGTAGGAAAGCGGAGATCTCAGGCAGGTGATAGTGCAACTGGAAACTGAGAAGGAATCAACCACGTTGCTAAGATAATGCGGAAGATGACTCCCGGGAAAAATCACATCCGTGAACCTACATGCAGGTGCATCCAACAACTTGTGTCACCGGAGTGACATGTCTGTCGACGAACAGTACGCTCGTGCCAAGGAGCGACCGACGTGATCTTATCCTGACCGCTGTTGGCCATCGTTCACATGCCAACAGTAGCCAGCTTCGACGCGCCAATAAATGCTCTAATGTGTCTTCTCCATAATCTCGGGTGATGTGCTTGTTGTTGCACTCCTAGAATTCATGCTGCCACGCTAGTAGATCATGATAGCTTTCCATGGTGAGACCATTGATATCAGCGGATAGAGCCCCAGGTCCATCCGGTGATACACTATCCAGTGAGACTGTTCACTCCCCCGTAAATCAACATGATTACGGAGAGGCGTGGGGCAAGCGGGCATGGCAGCGCCTCGATACGGGTTCATAGAATGTATTACTCGATGAGTTTACAAAAGTAAATAGAATGTATTACTCGATGAACTTGTAAATCAACAATCTCAAATGAACATGTTCATAGAATGTATTACTCGATGAGTTTACAAAATAAATACATAGTTGGCCAGGGGCCGTTTCAAGGTACAAAGGTATAAACTGCCTATTTGGCAGTTCAGAGATGTCTACAGTATGGCGCTCAGCCCAAAGGAAAATAGACTAGTCTACACGGACTCGTCGCTAGTTTTCTTGTGGCATCACACCTTCCGAAGACACTTACACAGCAGAAATGGTTCAGCGGGGCAGCCTTGAGGTTTCCTTCGGCAACGAGGCTCATCCTTGATGCGCCTAGCCAACAAGAGGAGCGTGCGAGGCTCGTCCTTGATGCGCCTCACCAACGGGAGGAGCGTGAATCTCCGCTGATCTCGCACACCATCTGTTTCGCCGCTCGCTAGCTTTCTTCTGGCATCAGTGGTGCGCGCCCTTGCACATCACTCTTTTCGCTTTGCTACTACTCAAGAACATATCAGGAGGACGAAATCCGAAGCTACACATGTTGACGACTATGAGTGTGTTGCTCTGGCATGGACGTCTATTTATAGGCGTGATGGCCTGGTTCCTGTTGGCTTGTGACTCACTACCAGCTAGAATGCAGATTCACATGCGCTCCGCCTTTTTTTGTGCATGCATTGATTGCCTTTTGACTGGGCATGCCTGGCAGCGGCTTTTTCGCATCGCTATCTGGTGCCTATTTATTCACGGGTGCTGATTGCTTTGGCTTCTTGTTGGGTGGCAGCATGCTTTCACCCACTTAAACGAAAGGCCCAGAGGACCCCGCCTCATAAGACGCCTGATGCTTCGACAGTCGTGGGCAGGTGACCCCGGGGTCCAAGGCTTCCCCGGAGACAGCCCGGACAACGGAGAACTCGGCGATGTTTAATGCTCGCTCTTATGTCCATAAAACCCCATGCGTCAGTGTCACACATTTAGAGTTGAGTGCATGACACTATCTATTAAACAAGAGAAATCCGGTGATCACATTAGGTGACCATACAATGATCATATCCGGTAATGGTCACCGGATGGTAGCATAAGTCCGTCGTGCGAGACTGTCAGGTTGCTCACGGGTCCAATTAGCGCATTGACATCATAACAGCAACATAGGAAACTATAACGTTAATGTTGTCCCACCAGTCGGACCGGTGGGTGCGGTAGGAGACGAACAAATCAAGTCCATCTCATGAGAAATGTTGTCAAGGTCTCAGATCGATCCACACACTTCATAGCATCATATGTTTCATAAATAATTCAAGAATACATGGGCATTCTATGAACCATGCTAGTGGATCGTGATAGCTTTCAATGGTCAGAGGCCTATAGTGTCGCTCTAGTGTTTAAAGAGCCACCCTATCATCCTCCATATATCGGCATCATAATTTATCGCAGTTAAAAGGGTACATGAAGCGTACAAACATAGAGTCCTAAGAATGGTTCTATGACATGTAGCAAGGAGAGACCATTGATCGCTCTGGTCCGGCATGTGCACGCAAACACTAGTTCTTTCAAAAAGCATGTTTATAGCTTCCTCATACATTGTCCGGTGAGCATTTCCGTTTATCACCGGTCGAATGAGTGCATACGAATAATAATGCATTTCGGCCCATATTTGGAAGTCCGTGTTTGGAAACCTGCACAAGCCCGTTCGGCCCACCACCTAAACAAGATGTGTGGGGTTACCATCCATGGCCGCCGCTCAACCCTAGCCTAGTGATTGTCTGTTTTGTTTCTCGTCTCTTCCGCTAACCGATCACGCGTCTCCCTCATTCTCGTCTTCTACATCCGGCGCGGTCGACGCGCGTGGCTGCGAGATGCCTGGGGCTGCAGGCGGCGGAGATGGATCCAGGGGAAAGGGATCTCACAGCGCCCGCCGGAGGTCATCATCTGTCAAGGTGAGCTCGAATCCGCCGGTTCCAGCCCTCTGCTTGGAGGGATCACCCTGCATCGCTAGCCTTCTATCCAGGGTCACCATGGCGCAGGGCAAGAAGGCATTGCTGGGGTGCGGCGGCTGGATCAGCAGATCTTCTTCCTCCAATGGCTCGGAGAAATCGATCAGCTATACCCCATCCAGCGACCACTCTAGGGTTCGTGCATCTCCCTCTTAATCTCTGTGCTTTCTTGATCTGGATCTAGAGGTTAGGACTCGTTCTTGATCTGGATCTGCAAGATTGATTGCAATAATCTAGGGATTGTGTTGGTGAATAGAATTTGATTGATTGTGTTGGTGAATAGAATTTGATGCTATAATTTGTGATTTTGTAGTTAGTTTCATCTAGCGAGCCCCCCCAAGGAATGGAGGTTGCGGATTGGGGCGGGATTGATCATGACACCGAGGCTCGGTGCCGCCATGGAATGCATCCATGCCGCCTGGTCTGCTGGGATGGAAAGAACAAGGGGCGTCGTTTCCACGGTTGCTCACTCTGGGTAATTTCCCCTCTCTAGTCCTATATGGTAGATGAAAGAAAAATGCATTGATGTGGGGTTTGAATGTTTGATTAATCGATTGCTGGTTCCATTGTAGGGGCAGGAGAACAGGTGTGATTTTGTTCTGTGGAAGGATGACAAATGGCCACCAATGCCTGATGTGGCTTCATGCCTATGGGAAGCTGTGAGCAAGTTCAAGAAGAAGGTGGATGAAACTCATGTGGACTTGTTGGCGGACATTCAGCTTCGCAATGAGATATACGAAGAGAAACAAGCACTAGAGAGAAAGAAGGAAAACTGAGCCGGAGAGAAGAGTAATCTCATCAAGGAGAAGGAGAACCTACAGAATGAGCTGAACAGTAGAAATATGTGTGCTCACTTTGACAAGTGGATGGTTCCTGGCTTGATCATGTGCCTGATTGCTCTTATGGTGGCAGTGCTGCTTGCAGTTGTCTTGAAGAACTGATGATCTTATGGTAGTATTTTGTTGGTATTTTATCTATCTGTTAGCTAGTATAGGGATGACTCGTATCATGTATTTTACTGGTTGCATGACATTTATATATGGAATGGCTTGAAGCACTGGATAGTCTAGGGTGAAAGCAGCACTAAATAAACTTTTGTGCCGTAAATTTACTCTACTTATCTGTGGAATGGCTTGAAGCACTTTTGTTTGATTTTTTTGAATAATGGATACAATATTGTCTTGGTCATGGAGCATTGCCTTGGGTTACATGGAATATAATTTGATACAGATTGCCAGAATAAGAAATACAATCATGGCTAGTAGAGCTAGTAGAAGGGTGTTCATGCTTGCCATGCTAGATTGTCTTCAGGTCAGCACTGCGTGACATGAGGTTTCTCTGCAGTAGTCCTAGTCACTGACGTGTGGCGCCGTCCCCACGCGCTAGTGATCCAATTGGCATACTATGGAAATACTTTAATCTCTACATATACAGGGAGACATTGAGTTCAAACTCAAAGTAGGTGACAATGAAGTCACCGGACGTTCACCGAACGGGATCCTAGATATGCAACGCCATTGTGATTCAACGTACCAGTTGGACCGGTGAGAACCGTTATGGTAGGTCCTGTCGAGTGTTTATGGTCTTTGGAGTTTAGCATCGAATCCTTTTAATCCATGCACCGGACCACACCACTGGACTGTGTCAAGGTCTCACATCGATCCGCACATTTCACAGCATCATATGTTTCACAAATAATCCAAGAATTCATGGGCTATTAGATCATGATTATAGAGCCTATAGTGTTGCTCCCATGTTTATAGAGTCATGCTATCATCCTGCATCTACCGGCATCATAATTTAACATGATTAAAAGGGTATATGAAGCGTACAAACTTGGAGTCCTAAGGAAGGTTCTATGATAGGTGGCAAGGAGAGACCATTGATCGCACCAGATAGATGCTCCGGTCCGGCATGTGCACGCGAACACTAGTTCATACAAAAAGATGTTTTTAGCTTCCTCATACATGGTCCGATGAGTACAGAACCAATGATATCATGAACTGCGGGTAAAATGTTGCAAAACACTTAATTAGAGTCCTAAGGACAATGGTTCCCTAGCCACCATACTAAAGGTCGTGCCGTGAACACCGCGACAGCATGGACGAAGAGGAAGCTGTCCTAAAATCGATTCTCAATCACTTGCAAGGTGGACTCGCACAGGTGCCGGATCCTGCATTCCTCGCTACAGAAGTACGACCACCACTACCATCCATCAAGGCCGCCTCGCTTGCCGCACCAGCCCGAGAGCCATCCATTCGGAATCCGGTACGGGGACGCGCACGGATGAACAGCGTGAGGCACCGTCTACCCAAGGACGGCCAACGGGGGGCGGTAGTCAAGAGGCCAGTCACGAGGCCAGGCGCCCACAGTGTGTCGTAGATGTGCGCGCGTGTACCGTAAACCGCATGGTCGCTCCATACGGTGGGCATCGTGTCGTCCTCCGCCACCTGGGCCAGGAGCTCCTTGGCCCGGCGGTCAGCCTCGGTGCCTGACGCTTCGTCAGACGTGGACTCCTGGGCAGGTGACCCCGGGGTCCTAGGCTGCCCCGGAGGCAGTCCGGGATGACGCGGAGACATCCCGGGATACAAGTGGCACCCCCATGTTTAAGTGTGATGCCACAAGAAAGCCAGCGAGAGCTCCGTGTAGACTAGACTGGTGTCTCTTCGGCTACATACCTTACTATAGCGACCCGTGTACTACCAAGTAGGAAGTTTATGTCTTTGTATTTGTAAACTGCTCATGGCTGACTAGAGTTTGTCTTGCAAACCCGCCGAGTTTAATTAAAAACATGTCCAGTTGCGAGGGGAAACTAGGCGTCCATCCCTTATCAGGAGAAAAAAAGTTAAAAGGGTGCCAAGTCCTTTCCCGGCGCCCAGAACGCGGTGACCATACACTGACCATACAGCGATCACATCCGGTGATGATCACATGTTCCATAAAGTGATCATATCCGGTGATGATCACCAGTGCAATAAGGTGATCACCGGATCGTAACCGAATTCCGTTGTGCGAGACTGCCAGGTTGCTCACTGGCACAAGTAGTGCATTGGCATCACAATACCAACGGAATCTTACGTAAAGGTAAACTAAATGGTAATGTTGTCCCACCAGTCAGACCGGTGGGTGCAGTAGGAGAGGAACAAGTGAACTCCATCTCACGAGAAATGTTGTCAAGGTCTCAGATCGATCCGCACATTTCACAGCATCCTATGTTTCACAAATATTTCAGGAATTCGTGGGCATTCTATGCACCATGACGATATCTAGACATACAGCCATGGTAAACAGAGTATAATGAATGTGCTAACAAAATGAGAGTTAATAACTATGAAACTCAGCTCCACTAATATCCACTTCTACCATTTAACCATCTCTTTGATTAGAACCCCATGGTATCACAAATCGCGCGCGAAGAAGATGTAGATCACCAGCCTTGCTCTGTTCAAGCGGAAAAAATAAAAATTAAGTCATCCCGTACAGCCTGCCTTGGTTCGCTCCTACATCTGGCAGGATCCGAGCAGCTTCCTGAGCAAGGACGGCTTTGAACAGCTCATATCCTTCAGTTGAAAGAGATGTTGCGAATGATGCAGCGTGACTCATATTGCGTAATTCACGGTACCTCAGTAGGGTTTCGGAATACTCGTACATGGTACTCTTCCTTATCGGCGGAAATGCACTCTTCGCCCGCATTGTCCACCTATTCAAAACACAGCAGTCTGGAAGTTTGTGTTCGCCACGATAGCCCAATACAAAGAACATGTGTGAGCAGGGGAGGCCAAGGGATTGCAACTTACGACAAGAACAAGAGATCCCCTCTAAATTGCCCTCTGCGTTCAATTCACATTTCACATAGAACCAGATGTCTCCTTTTCCTTCCTGGCGACAATATACTCTTCTGTATCATCGCCATCTAGGATCTCAACCAGATGACACTTGCTTGCTGCTGGTATGCTAAACTACACTATAAAAAAAACAGGTGTGAACCTTTTCTTCGCATCTATCTCAAGAATCGGAGCATCTGGAGCTGTGAATGGCTCAGATTGCAAGGCAATTTTATCATCATCAGCCTCATTTCTGTGTGTCCTTGAAAGGCAGCTCTCATAGCTCTGCACCATTTGTAACAGTGTCATTTTAGGATTCAGCTTCATCTGAAGCCTAGCGTTGAGGCTCTCACTCCGTTGGCTGCTTCTAATTCCTAAATAGCACTTACCCACATGATATGCAGCACACCATATTTTCCTCAGTTCATACATCAGATAAATTCAAGAGTCCGTTGTAACCTCATACTCTAAAAGGAATGCCAGCCATTTCTTCTCAATCTCTTCTATGGAGCAACAGTCATACATAAAGACCCTGAACACATCCTTCACTTTGTCATCTTTAATATTACGCACAAGGTTATGCTCAATATGCCATCCACAAAGCATATGCGATGTATTCGGCCACACGGTCCTTATTGCTCTCTGCATAGCAAGGTCTCCATCAGTGATCACGGAAATAGGATGCTTCTGAATATTAACGTCCGAAAATGTTCTAAGCAGCCATTCAAATGATGCTGCATTGTCATGAGAAATTATTGAACACCCAAAAAACAACAGTGCGTTGATGATGATTCACCCCAACTAAAGGAACTAGGGGCTCGTTGTACCGATTAGTTTTGTATGTGCTATCAAATACAAAGACATCACCAAATGCTTCATAATCAAGAAGGCACTGGGTATCACACCAGAACAGTCCCACCACATGTCCTTGCCCATCAGTCATGCTCCTGAAAAAAATTTAGGGTCTCTCAGTTCACGCTTCCTAAGGTGTCTGAGGACTGTTTGAGCATCACCAGCAGAAATTGACTCCTCCTTATCACGATCGAAGAAGTTGTACAAGTCTCATTGTGTAGCCAACTTTATCATACCCACCGTACTGCATTTCCTGAACTTCGTATATCAGGTATTTAGGGATACCAGTAATCTGCAACTCGAGAATTTCTGCTTTCTGCTCATCGCTGATTCTTCAATGTGAAGGCAGCAGACATCTGAGGTCACGTGGCGTCATAGGATGGTTGTGTTCGTCGATGAAATCCTTCACAAACCACTGCCCCGTGTTCTTATCTTGTGCAATCACAAATCTAGCAGGGCATCCAATACGAGTTATATTTTGTGGCCTGCGCTGCTTATCCTCCCTGAACATGTGCTTCGCTGCGGGGAAACCCTCACGATTGCAATATAACTTCCTAAGGATCACGTGATTATGGCCAGCGTCCCACTCAACATAGCCATTCCTCATATTGAATCCTTTCTCAAGAGCATATGCATTGTAAAACTGAATTCCTTCATCTTCACTAGCGAACGTCGTCGTAACAATTTGATTGTACTCCATCAAAGACCCAATATCTGCCATCTCCAACAAGGACTCCTGCATCCATCAAGAGCGTTACAAAAATTAGATATCCACGTAACAAATTCACACCTTTTTGTCAGTGTCTACCGCAAGTTGCCATCTGATGAACACCAGCATATCGAGAAACAAAATTTGAGCGAACGGCGGAGTCCAACCTGCTGAATTGAAACTGGTGCAGCGGCCGCAAGGGCGCGACGAGGTCGTGGAACACAACCGAGAAGGTGGGTGGTGGCGGCGAAGCACGGCTGCGCCGACTAGGGCACCCCCGCGTAGAGGCTACGGGCGACGAAGTGCGGCAGGGGGCTGGCAAGTGTAGGGCCATCGACAACGACCGAGGGCCACGGCGAGGGAGATAGCGAGTGTAGGGAGTTGGCAGCGGCGGCGGCTTGGTCACAGAGGAGGCGCGGGCGGCTTGGTCACAGAGGAGGCGCGGGCGGTTTGGGGTTCGTCCTCGGCGTGGGCGGGGGGTGGGCCGGTGGGGAGGGGGTGTTGGGTGGATAAATGACCTTCTTACCCTTCAGGGATTAAAATTGTCTAATGCAATTAATTTCGGGAGGTACCAAGAGGTACCTCCCAACCACCATAAAAGGACTCTTGTGAAATATAAAGAGAGTAAGTATTCTTTTTCCGTGTTTCATGTAGCTTCTGGCCCTTCACTTCGGGCCTGCTTGGTTTTGGCATAGTAAGGCCTGGTTTAGATCCCAAATTCTACCCCCAAAGTTCACTATGCAAAAAGAAGATTCACATCACATTAAAATGTCATAGCATGCATGTAGTACTAAATGTAGATGGAATCAAAAACTAATTGCATAGTTTTGTTGTACTCTACAAGACGAACATTTTGAGTCTAATTAATCAATTTTTGGACAATTTTTCACACGTACAAACGAAATGCTACAGTGACGCACGCACTCCAAGGGGCCAAATTCCACCCCCAAATTTGGGAACTAAACAAGGGCTAAATATAACTGTTAAGAAGGCCTTAATTTTGACCTCATCAGTGCAGCAGTCATGAGATGAATGCTATTGATAACTATCATGGTTTATCGCCATGAACATCATAGTGACATCCATGATAGTCATTTGTAGAAGAACATGAACAGACTCCATGAAGGATGCTTATTGCCATGAACATTCATATAATACACTAAGGTTGAGACCTTTGAGCTACCCTACAATCTCTCTATAAATAGAGAGCTTGAGATCAATGGAAATCACCTAATTCACTATCTACAGTACTCTCTCATGTTTACATTTCATACTCTAACACGTTATCAGCACCTCTACTACTTAGCAAGAGAGAAAAGGATAGGAGATCACCAGCAATCGGTAAGATGACTCGTCGTTTTCCTATTCGCGCTGGTTCCCTTCCTCGCAACCTCCTCACTCGCCAACTTCGCCGCTTCATGCACCAACAAGTTGATGCGCTCCTTCGGGCCCCCATGCGCCGTCCTCGACGTGGCAGGGGCCGTGGTGCTGGCTTTGCCGGCCACCCCCGGTCTCCTCCCTCTGGTTTCGCCAGTCATGGAGGACGACGCCACAACGATGGCGCTACTAACGGCGAGCCTCTCCAATAGCCAGCAGCAACTCCAGCGATCTTGCGGCTCAGCGTTGACCACTGGTGATGCTGGACACTTACACTGCACCAGAACACATTATCGTGGAGTCCCAGCGCCACTGCGAGTCCCATGGTTGGATTGCAAGAGTGCGGTTGTAGCCAGACGGGCTGCCGCAGTAGGTGCCCGACAGGGTGACCTCTTTCTGCCCTCGTCACGGCTGGACGAACTATGCCCGCTATGATGGCCCTTCCTCCGAAGAGCACACCTTCGCCATGGCTCCACGCATCGTGCCGCCACTCCATACCCCTTGCCGGATTACCCGCCGTCGACGCCTTTGCCCTCCCTAACACCGGTCGTGCCACCGGAATTCCTCATCAGAGGCAACATAGCTGCGCGCCGCAGAGCCCCACCGTTCTTCATAAGTGCCGGTGGGGACTTCAGCAGCGCGGCCGCAGCAGCACCACTTGGCTTCACTGGGCCCGAGCTTGCCCCTCCACCGCCACCGCCAACTTAGGCGGCCCCTTCGCTCCCTGTCTCTCCGGCCGCTGCCGCGGCAGCCAACGCGCGCCCTGGCCTCCGGCACATCATCCCGACCGGGCATGTCCCGGTCGGAAGCGCCATCGGCGGCAAAGGCTGGCATCCCCCACCATCAAGTGCATGGAGGCTTGAGTGTGCGACGCAGGGCCCAGGAGGAGGGGGAGGCGCGGGGGTGGAGTTTTCGACGGCGGCAACAAATCGACGACGGCAACGGCGGCAGTCGCGCATCGGCGACAGTGGTGGTGGCTCCAGGTGGTGGGTGGGTGCGAGTTAGGGTTTTAAACGCTAACCCCCCGACCTGGCTGCTTATATGGCGACGACGGGCAGGTCTGGGCCGGTTTCACCGGCCCACCAGCCCACGTGCACCACACCCCGCCCGCCTCCCCTCATGGGCCCAAAGCGGCAGTGGGCCAAAACTGAGTTCTTGGGCCCACTGCCTAATAAATTTTATTTACCCATTTCTAAATGTTAATTTCCTCCAAAATTTTACATTCTAGTCCCTGGACTTTGGTCTGTTTACATTCCGCAGTTACACTGCAACGAATAAATGTTTATGTTAAGTTCCATGTTGCTTATTGTATATATGTGTTTGTTCAACACTTGCATTTCCATGCATTTTATTTTACAAGTCTACTACTTTTCAAATTTAATTTACTCACCCTACTTCAATTTTTATGCAATCCTATCTCTAAATTGGAAAAAATTTAGAAGTTTGGGATCATATGGATCTTCGCATACCTCATTATATCGCTTATCCCTCGAACTCAGAATTTCTTCTGGGACACGCTCATAAAATTCCTCTATACTTTTACCAAAGTTGGTCATATATCAAAGTGGAATCCAAAGACCACTAGGGATCTACACTATTTTGAATAGTGATTACCCGATTATTATTCTCATGCTATGGAAAATTGAATATCGAGCTATTTTATCCTGCGACATCCAAAAGATATCCAATTCATTGAGAATATTTATTTACTTGTTCAAGTTCATTTCATCCTTGTACAATTGCATAAAAATGCCATAATTTCTCAAAAAATTTGGCAATCACAATGTAGGTGAGATGACAACCAGAGAGTTCGATGTTCTCGCTCTTGATGGTTCAAATTTCCTTGCCTGGGCGATGGATGTCAAAGTGCAACTATCGACCCTTGGACTACACAGATGTATAGATGAGACAGCCGAAGGGACTATTACCCCGTCTAACATGTCCAACTACTCCGCCTTAAAAGTTATAAGGCAACATATCCATCCGGATTTGAAAATGGAGTACAACAATGAGGAGGACCCACATGCTTTGTGGACAGCTCTTAAAAATCGATATGAACGACATAAAAAGATTATCCTCCCTGCCGCAACGCATTAGTGGAATCACTTACGTATACAAGATTTCAAAACTGTAGACGAGTACGACCATGCTATTCATAGGACATGCTCCAGGCTTCGGTTTTGTGAGAAAGAACCTTCTGATGAGGAGAAAAATGAGAAAACCCTTTCTACGATGCTCCCTTTAGAAAGGATCCTTACTCAACAATACCAGGAGAAGAATTTCATAGTCTACTCTGCGCTCATTCAAACATTGAAACAGGTAGAAAAGAGCCATGAGCTCACTGTGTGGAACTCATCCCAACGCCTGTTGGGTACTATTCCGCTGCCTGAAGTACATGCGAATGCGCAGAAATATGGACCAAATGGAACAAAACAGACCAGAAATTCTCCGAGCTAAGGGAAGCGCAAGAGAGCCAAAAAAACCACGAGGGAAAGTCCCAAAGGGGAAAGGCATTACTAAGCAGAAAAATGATAGTAGCACCAAGATCGTCTGTTTCAGGTGTGGTTGCAACAATCATATCACTAAGCAATGCAGGACCCCTAAGCATTTGGTTGAACTATACATGAAGTCCATGGGTCGTACACCGAACACCTAGAAGTTTGAAGCTCACTTCACCTCTCAAGTGTTGGAGACATAAGCTATGGACCCTATCCTTGATGGAGCAGGACCGAGCAACACCAAGACTCCGCTAAATGAAGAGGATGACTATCTGGACATCGACAGTATGCTCGTGGAGTTCGCTTCCAACGATATATTTGGAGACCTTAATTAGGCTCCATAGAATTAGATTTTAAATTTGTAAATTGAGTACTTGTATCAGAGACATGATGTGCTACATTTTATCAGTTGTAATAATGCACCTGCTATCTTAATATAATTTGGGTTCATTGGATATATGTCATTACAACTTTCGACTTCAGAGAAATACCATTACAATTCGTCTATTTTAAAATATGCCATTACAATTCATTCTTAGCTTGGGATGTGCCATTTTGTATGTCTTTGATGCTCTTAGATCCACATACATACTATGGTATTTACATATGGACAAGAATGCCCTTGCTACATTTCTATTCTTCACTGGCTGACATGTGGGCCCCATATGTCATCCCCCTCTCTACTCCCTTTCTTCCCCAATCCATCCTCCTCAAGTCCGCTGTCCCTGCGATGGCGGGAGCACGCCACCCAGTTCCGTGCCGTCGCGGCCGGCCGCGCGCCGCCCCGGCTCTGCCTATCCGCGCGCACCCTTGTGTCGTCGCCGCCGGCTGTGCGTGCGCCCCGGCCCTGCCCGTTCGCGTGCACCCTCGTGCCTCCGACGCCGGCCATGGCGCTGCCCCGGCCCTGAACATCCGTGGCTCCCCCCTCGAGCACCAAGCGCATCCGCTAAATGAAGAGGATGACTATCTGGACATCGACAGTATGCTCGTGGAGTTCGCTTCCAACGATATATTTGGAGACCTTAATTAGGCTCCATAGAATTAGATTTTAAATTTGTAAATTGAGTACTTGTATCAGAGACATGATGTGCTACATTTTATCAGTTGTAATAATGCACCTGCTATCTTAATATAATTTGGGTTCATTGGATATATGTCATTACAACTTTCGACTTCAGAGAAATACCATTACAATTCGTCTATTTTAAAATATGCCATTACAATTCATTCTTAGCTTGGGATGTGCCATTTTGTATGTCTTTGATGCTCTTAGATCCACATACATACTATGGTATTTACATATGGACAAGAATGCCCTTGCTACATTTCTATTCTTCACTGGCTGACATGTGGGCCCCATATGTCATCCCCCTCTCTACTCCCTTTCTTCCCCAATCCATCCTCCTCAAGTCCGCTGTCCCTGCGATGGCGGGAGCACGCCACCCAGTTCCGTGCCGTCGCGGCCGGCCGCGCGCCGCCCCGGCTCTGCCTATCCGCGCGCACCCTTGTGTCGTCGCCGCCGGCTGTGCGTGCGCCCCGGCCCTGCCCGTTCGCGTGCACCCTCGTGCCTCCGACGCCGGCCATGGCGCTGCCCCGGCCCTGAACATCCGTGGCCACCCCCTCGAGCACCAAGCGCATGTCGCCCAGTCCTCGTGTCGTCGCCGTCAGCCTCGGGCCGCCCATGGCCACTGCCGCCGGTGCGGTCGCAACACCGTCTTTGTCTGGGCAAGTACGTCGCCGACGCCAGGGTGCCGTGCCCTTTCAAGACCTACGGCTACGCTGCCACCGTCGCATACCACGAGGCCGTGACGCACGCCGCCGCATGCGCGTCCACCCCTGCGCGGTGGTTGGGCCGTCTCGGTGGCATGCGTTCGGTGGAGCGACGCCGCCTAGGCCGGCCCGCGGTACGCGTGCAAGCTCACAGCCCGCGGGATGGCGCTGCTCGTGCCTCGCCGATGCTGACTGGACCGTCGTCCAAGGAGATTTACCTCACAATCCGCATCGATGAGGTGGACGCCGCCCAGTCCTCATGATGTCGCCGCCGGCCTCGCCGCCCCGGCCCTGCCTGTCCGTGTGCACCCCGATGCCTCCGCCACCATGGCAGCAGCTTACATCGGGGGAAATGGCTTATGTAGGCAGAGGTTGGAGGTAAGGGATGACCTGTGGGGCCTACATGTCAGTGAGTGGAGAGAAAGAGACATGAGAGGCATTTTGGTCTATACGAATGTATGGTGACCTGCAAGTGGACCCAAAACCGCTAAATACGTATAAAATGGCAGAGCTCAAACTTTGAACAAATCGTAATGGCATATTTCAAAATAGCCGAATTGTAATGGTATTTCTCCGAAGTCGAAAAGTTGTAATGGCATATATTCAATTAACCCATATAATTTTATGTGCCTTCTATATTTTTGCATTATCTTTATGAGTTTAAATTTTGCAATATATAGATTGTTACGGGAGTCAATCCAATGGAAGAAGAGATGTGCCTAGTGGACAGTTGTACCACTAATGCTATACTTAGGGAAGTCAATTTTTTCCAAACTCTCACAAAGAGAGAAGGACAAGTTTTGATCATTGTAGGACGCGATGCTATGATTGTTGGTTCTGGTAGAGCCACTATCGTACTTCCGATGGGTACACAAGTAAATATCGAGGAAGCATCATTGTATCTCGATTCAACATGTACCCTACTAAGTTATAGAGATATCCGAAACAATGGGATTCATGTGGAAACACATGCGGAAAATAATGAGGAGTTCCTCCTCTTGACGAATGACACAGGATATGACAAACAAACACTTGAAAAGATGCCTTCTCTCCCATCTAGATTGTACTACACATACATCAAACCCGTACCACATAATGCATACAAGGTGATTTTTTAGAATGTGGATACATTCAAAACTTGACATGAACGCTTTGGCCATCCCGGCATCGGGATGATGAGAAGAATTATAAGCAATTCAAATGGACATGGTATGAGCGATAGAAAATTCCCGAAATCCTCAAATTTTTATGCACTTCTTGTGCAACTGGGAAACTAATTTTGAGACCCTCACATCTCAAAATAAAAACCGAACGACTCAAGTTCCTTGAACGCATTCAAGGTGACATATGCGGTCACATTCAACCTTTGTCTGGACCATTCAGGTACTTCATGGTTCTAATAGACGCATCCACAAGATAGTCTCATGTGTGTCTATTATCGACACGGAACCATGCCTTTGCAAAATTGATTGCACAAGTCATCAGACTTAAAGCCAGTCAACCTGAACATGAGATAACATCTATCAGATTAGATAATGCTGCAGAATTTTCTTCCAAAGCCTTCAATGATTATTATATGGCCTTAGGAATTGAAGTTCAACATTCTGTACTATATGTTCACACTCAGAATGGTTTAGCTGAATCTCTCATCAAAAGAATAAAGCTCATTGCCAGACCACTATTGCAAGATTGTAACCTACCAACCTCATGTTGGGGTCACGCAGTATTACACACTGGTGACTTAATACAATTGCGCCCAACTGCATACCATACAGTTTCCCCGCTGTAATTGGTCCATGGTGATCCTCCTAGTATTTCTCATCTACGGAAATTCGGTTGCGCCGTATACGTACCGGTCTCACCACCAAAGCGTACATCAATGGGCCCTCACCGGAAAATGGGGATCTACGTGGGGTATTTATCTCCGTCGATCATTAAATACTTGGAGCCCCTTACAGGGGATTACTCACAGTCGGGTTTTGTATTCCTTCATGGAGGAATAGCCATATCATGGAAGTCGTCTAAATAGACATTAGTGGCTACCTCCACGAATCATTCTGAAAAAATTGCACTATTTGAGGCATCACGTGAATGCGTGTGGCTCCGCAGAATGATAAACCACATTGAGCAATCATGTGGCATTGGTTCCTTAGAATCATCTACCATTATCAATGAAGATAATGCTGCTTAAATTACATAGATGCAAACGGGCAACATCAAGAGCAATATCACCAAACACATTGCTCCTAAGTTGTTTTATCCCCATGGGCTTCAGCAAAGTGGAGAAATAAGCATATTACAAACAAAGTCTTGCGATAATCTGGTAGATCTCTTCACTAAGTCCCTACCTACCTCCTCGTTCGAGAAATGTGTTAAGGGAATTAGTATGAGACAGCTCAGAGACGTGCAAGCTTTAGGGGGAGAATCTCTGAATGATGGATCATGTTAAATGCATCACATTGTGTCCCTTTTCTTTTGTGAGTTTATACCATCAAGTTTTCTTGTACAAAGTTTTTATGATACAATGATTAATTCAAGCATACATATTCCCTATCTCATGTTTTCCCCACCGGGGTTTTTCTAGAGATGAAACAATGCATAGATCACTCATTGAACCTTACATGTTTATCACCAAACAAATTATTCCTATTTTTCCCACAAGTTTTTTAAGGAACTAAACAACATGTTGATCTCAAGATGGACTCGATCAAAATGGGAGCGTTAAAAAAGCCTTAATTTTGACCTCATCAGTGCAGCAACCATGTGATGAATGCTATTGGTAACCGTTATGGTTTATGGCCATGAACACCATAGTAACAAACATGATTGTCATTAGTAGAAAATATGAACAGACTCCACTAACCATTCTAATTGCTGGTGCAACGAAGGATGCTTATTGCTATAAACATTCATGTAATATACTAAGGTAGTGTTTGGTTCCAAAATTGTAACAACAGTGGTAACAGAAAGCAGTGTTAATGGAATCCAAGGAAGTGAATACAAGTTTTGTTTGGTTCATCTCCGTAACGGTCTTGGGTTCATGGCCTCCTCGATCCTTTCCATGGCGCGCTCGAGGTGGGTGCCGACCATGCAGCTTTCCCTCGTCCAGAGCCAGAGTTCGGGCTGCGACGGGGGATACAACTGCTCCGCCGATGTTGCCGGAGTCATCGGATATCTGATTACGGAGGTCTGGAAGCTTTAACGAATTTGTATACGGCCGTATCTGATTACACGGTATTCGTTTACGGCCGGAGAGAAACAAACGTGATCTATCGTTATTGATTACCACTGTAATGTCCCGTTACAAAAAATGCGAACCAAACAGCATCTAAGGTTGAGACCTTTAAGCTACCCTATAATTTCTCTATTAGAGAGCTTGAGATCAATGGAAATAACCTAATTCACTGTCTACGGTACTCTCTCTTGATTACCTTCCATACTCTGACAGAGACACTGCTAGTTTTGGTAGCAAACTTACTAGCAGCCAAATAATTGGTACGATAAAATCTTGGCCTACCAAAATATTGGCAGTGAACCAGCCTCTTCGTTAGCTTTCCGGCTCTCCGGTCTCGGTTTTCAAACGCGAACGCCGGCCCGGCGAGCGAAAAGGAGATCCCCTCTGAAAAGCCTTCTCCGGTTCTCCCCCTCCTCCGACCATTTTTCAAACGAAACTGAATACCTTCCTTCCCCTCCGCCTCCGCAATGGCGTCGGGCTCCTCTCGCCCCCAAATCGATCAGGTAAAACCCTAACCCTAGCTCCTGCCCGCATTCCCGTCCCCGCCTCCAAGCCCTAACCCTCCCCGCGACCTGCCCACTCCGCAGTTCTTCCCGTTTCTTGTGCTGGAGCCAAGAACTGTTCTTTTGCAAATTACTGGTGCATTCTTGTTGTTTCAGTGCTATCCCCCCTTTGCGCAATGACTCTGAGTACGGGGAACAGCTGGAGAAGAAGCAGAAGCGGAGTGCGAGCCAGTCGTTCTTGGTTCCTTGTGACAATGCTTCTGTCAAGAAGCAATGCGTTGCTTATGGCAGTGGCTTGGGAGCTCTAAAGGTTGGGCCAAGATACATGATCCATCCAATCCAAGCAGATTTGCATCAAACGTGATTCATGAGCTTCAACTCATAGTTCAGTTCTTTGCAGGAATCAGATGATAATGCGGCATTCAAGAAGCAATGCATCAATCACCATGGGGGCTCTGAGTGATTATGTCAGAACAAGTAAAATATGCAAACCTTTCTCTCTCATTTTTTGAAATATTTATGGTGCCCTTTTTAGCAGGAATCAGTTGAGGGGGCAAAGGTCACATGTGTGGGTTTTTCAGCCTTGCAAAGATGTAGCTTTACCCCCAAATACTTCACAGAAAAAAGTCGTGTTTTCTTTAGCCCCTGGAGAAACCCCAAAATCTGTATCAAGGAATTCCCTTACTTCACCTGGGGAGGAGTTCTGGAATGCAGCAATGGAATTTGCTGACGGGATATCTGCCCGGGCTGACAAGGTCCGTGGAAAGCCTGAGTTTGATGCAGCAGAGGATAAGTCATCTTGTGCAGTAGCAGTATGCTCTAAGACTCTTCCTAGATCAGGAAAGGATGAGTTTAACTGTCTAAATACAGTAGGCAGCAATGATACGCATCAAATGGAGAAATTGTCAAATAAAGTTGAATTACTGTCAGCAAACAGCCAGCATATAGTCAGCTCTCCTTTGCCTGTGAAGCACCTGGACTTCTGCCATGAGGATGACATCCAAGTTTCATGTTCAAAATGTGAAGAAAAAGGCAGCAATGAAGCTGGCAATGCACAAACAAACCATGTTCCATTGAAAGACAGTGGCCTTCAGAGAAAAGAAAATCTCATAGATCCTGTAGATGCGGTGAAGACAAGTGCTTTTGATTTGCACGTGGATTCTGCAGCTATAATCCGATGTCTGGGTATATCCAAATCAACAACCGAAGGGAAGGTTCATTCAACTCGAGAGGGTAACAAAGATTCTCATCAAAATAAATCGCTTGCTGCATATTCAAATGGTTGCAAGCCTAAGAAAGATTGCAAGAGTAAATTTCATTCTCAAGAAGTGGAAGCTAGCACACCTACTAACTCTGTTCCTCTGAAGGACCACTCAAAGCTATCAAGTTGGCTCCCTCCAGAGATTTGTGCTGTATACATGAAAAAAGGAATTTCAGAGCTGTATCCTTGGCAGGTTAGTTTTCTTTTCCCTAATAATCTTTTTGATCCTTTTTTCCTGACCATTTTTCTCCCGTGAAAGTTGTGTAATGTTAGAAAATTTCTCCAGCCAGGTGTTAACAAACCACTGCTGCCCTCTCAACTAGTAGGCTCACCAATTATTTTATCTCCTAAATATCTTTAGGAGCAGTGGCGATCCACAGCACCAAGGGGGTGCTTATGTTCCCCTTCTTCCTTTCTCTTCTTTTTCTTCCTCCTCCTCTCCATCCATGGCTAAAATTTGTAGCAGGGGCTCCATGGGGTGGGGGTGCTGCATGGGAGTAGGGACTTGTGTGATAAGTACGTTACGTGCAAACTCATACTAAGTGTTTAGTTCGGCTCTCTGTAACACAACCTGATTACAGCTTTAATTGATTCCGTTAAATCTTGCTTCGTTTACTGCTGACTGTAAACGAGTCCTACATAATCTGATACCGGCTAGTAGAAACCAGATACAACCCCAGTCCGTTGTAATGCAATACCAATTCATGCTATTCATTGTATTCCCTCGAGGCCTCGACCCTGCTAATTTGTTAGTAGGGATTTGCTTTGCCTCCTTCCAAAGGTTCAGTTTTTGGGGAGAGTCTGTAGGATGCATTCCAAGATAAAACAAACACTGCACTGGTAATCAACCTTGTGCAACCAAACAAACCTTGTGCATTGGCCGGATTAATGTATGTGTATCAGACATGGTCAAAACCAGATTGCTTATGAGTTTTACTGCTTTGATTGAACCAAAACAATGTGTTGGTGGCAAAGTTCTTTGAAACTGAATGACCATTTTCCCAATTTGTTCAGTATAGTCCTCCATCTTTTTTGTCATTAAGTATCGGAGGTATTGTAAATCATAATCATTGTTTGCAACTCTTTGATTATTGATTGTCCTTTGCACTATGCTCCCATGTCTTGCAGATTGAGTGTTTACTTGTGGAAGGTGTCTTGGAGAAGAGGAATCTTGTGTATTGTGCATCCACGAGGTACTTGCATGTCTTGTCATGCTCAGACATACCTCGACACTTCACATCCCAGTTGTCCACTATTTTCCTCCTAATTTCTATTATATCTTGGTTTAATCTTAAGTATATCTTTCATATATTGCAGCGCTGGTAAAAGTTTTGTTGCCGAAGTTCTGATGTTGAGGCGAATACTGTCAAGTGGGAATATGGCAATTCTTGTCCTTCCCTATGTGTCGATATGTGCTGAAAAGGTTTTCAAATTTTACTGCTTTCTGATGTTCTAAACTTACTTGTGTCTGACTATTCATTTTGCTTTTACAGGCCGAACATCTTGAACAACTTCTTGAGCCATTGGGTAGGCATGTCCGTAGTTTCTACGGAAACCAGGGGGGAGGATCACTTCCTAAAGATACTGCAGTTGCTGTATGCACCATAGAGAAGGCAAACTCTTTGGTTAACAAGTTGTTGGAGGATGGCCGCCTCTCTGAACTTGGTGTAATTGTAATAGATGAACTTCATATGGTGAGCCCATCTAAAGCCAGAGTGCTTCTCAGAAAATCCTCTTTTCGCTTTCCCACTTTCTTTTGTACTGCCATGGTTAGTCATACTCAATCTGTCTTGAAATGTATCTAAAGCCAGAGTGCTTCTCAGAAAATCCTCTCTTCGCTTTCCCACTTTCTTTTGTACTGCCATGGTTATTCATACTCATCTGTCTTGAAATGTAAGCCCATTATCATGTGACCTGCCATTTCACAATATAAGTTTGTGGCAACATTGAGAAAACTAATTGTAATATTTCTATTCTTCCCCTTCCTTTAATACTGTACAAGGCATTATTGCCATTTAATAAGAGTATGTATTGGTCTGATGTTAAGTTTTAGTTCCTTGGTCAGTTTGCATTGTGGGTTTGATTTTGCATCGTGAAACAGATGGAGCACTACAAAATCCCTTATGGATGTGTATGAGATCGCTGGACAATTTAACTAATGCACAACTGTATATGTACAATTATAACATACTAGCAGTCAAGCACTATAAATAATACAGGTTTTTATCATAGCTAACTAATTGAAAAGTGAGACAACAAGGTATATATCATGCTTGCAATTAATTTAGTCCAATGTGATGTACTTTTACGCTACTGCATCTCTGTGTTCTTTTTTGTTCAAGGCTTGGAATCCTTGGTAGCACACCATCTTATCTACTATGTTACATATTCCTTAGGGTTTTCATAGACCATGATTATTGAGATCAATTTGTAAATAAGAAAGGTCTGGCATATTTAGCAATTGCCATTATTAAACATGAAAGAATTAAGAAAAGAACCATTTATCCTGGGTCTAGGTGAAATCTGGTGGCATGCTTAAGTCTTTACTGTTAACACATGCAAGTAGAACAGGAAGCATGCCTTTTCCTTCCCATGAGCTTTAGAGCTTTGCAATATCTAGAGCCCAGGAGCAACAGCCTCCCTGCTGGCCATTCAACGGCTAGAGCTCTATGACAGTATGACAATCCCTGACCCTCCGGTCCTTACCTAAGGAAGCACATAATGATATATCTTTACCTGTTTTTGTTTACATCCCCCATCTCCCTGAGTGGGTTCTTGAACAGTACATAATAATTTACACTTGTCAATTTCAATTTCTAATTATGCATGACCTAATATCTGAGGATTTAGGCTGTCTTCATTATTAGCATATTTAGCTGTCTAGTTACTTATATAGTATGCTATTTTGTGATGGTGCTGATCTTTTCATCTGTTTTGGGTGATATGATTAATATTTAGTCGAATGTCTATTATATTTTCCACACCAAAATGTTATTATGCTTCATTACAAACTCAAACCTTTGTTATTGATGTTTATCTTTGCTGTTATGTAATCCTAGGCTGCTCTTTACCAAACTGACTTTCGACCTGTTCCACTGGAGGAATTTATCAAAGTTGGTAATCAAATATTTGATAAAGACATGAACGTTGTTCGTGTCCTTCCAAAAATAGCTGACCTTGGTGGCAAGGATCCAGATCATATTGTTGAATTGTGTAACGAGGTAAATTTAATATGTATTCTCCAGGTCTCAGTTTTTCACTGTTTCCTACCACACTTTCCAAGAAAAATGGATGCTCTACTTGTTCTTTTTGCAGGTTGTTCTTCAGGGCCATTCTGTGCTTTTGTTTTGCTCCAGCCGTAAAGGCTGTGAGTCAACTGCAAGGCATGTTGCCAAGTTCTTGAAACTTACCTCTGTTGGACCAAGTGATCTTAGTTCAGAGTTTTCAGATGCTGCAGCAGCTATTGAAGCCTTGAGGAGGTGCCCTTCTGGATTGGATCCTGTATTGGAAGAAACCCTTCCTTTTGGTGTTGCATACCATCATGCTGGTCTTACGGTATGGAACTTCCATTTCTATCTTCGTAAGATACACAAAATATTGACACTATTCTTTATTTCTTAAAGTATATGTTGCTAACTGTGAAAGCAATTCTGTTTTCACCTAATCACAACTGTGCGAGGGTGCCAGGATTCAGGAGGAACTATCAACCACCCCCACGAATGTTAGGCTTTCAGTTTTTATAATTATCAACATTTCTAGATATTTGGTTGCTATTTCAGGGCTACTTTATCTACTCTCGACAATAATGCCAGCTAGATCATTGAATTCATCATCTATGACTTATTATGCTTGATTCAATGAGTGTTATAGCCTTTTCTGTTGGCAGGTTGAGGAGAGGGAGATCGTGGAGTCATGCTACCGTAAAGGCCTTGTCCGTGTGCTGACTGCCACTTCAACTTTAGCTGCTGGTGTTAACTTGCCTGCTAGACGGGTTATATTTAGGCAACCTAAGATAGGTCGTGATTTTATTGATGGGACTCGCTATAGACAGATGGCTGGTCGTGCTGGTCGAACTGGGATAGATACAAAAGGAGAAACTCTAAGCTACAAGATCTTTGTTCCATTTTGTTGTACTTAGTGAATGCTTCTCATAATTCACTAGTTCTGTTTTCATTTTGTGTTTGTATATTCTAAATATTTTTTTTCTAATTTGACATTTGAAATCCATGCAGATACTTGTATGCAGGCCTGAAGAGGTCAAGAGGATTACAGGTATTGTTAGAAGCAATTGCCCTCCCTTGGAGTCCTGTCTCTCTGAAGATAAAAATGGAATGACTCATGCAATTATGGAGGTTGTTGCTGGTGGAATTGTGCAAACTGCAAATGATATTCATCGCTATGTGCGGTGTACACTGCTTAATTCCACCAAACCCTTTGATGATGTCGTGAAGTCAGCCCAAGACTCCCTTCGTTGGTTATGCCATAAAAGGTTTCTTGAGTGGAACGATGAGACAAAAATATACTCCACTACTCCCCTTGGTAGAGCAGCTTTCGGAAGTTCACTCAATCCTGAGGAATCACTGGTAGCTTACTTTATCTTTCCTTTTGCTTTATTTCATTGCATTTAGTTTAATCTTGAATGTTGCTATTTTTGCCTGTAGGTTGTGCTTGATGATCTTTCAAGGGCAAGGGAAGGCTTTGTTCTGGCATCTGATTTGCATTTGGTTTACTTGGTCACACCAATAAATGTAGATCTTGAACCTGATTGGGAATTATACTACGAGAGATTCATGCAGCTTTCTTCCCTTGAGCAGGTATGCAAGTCTTCTGCTGTTGTGTTGCACTTGAAATATCATTATGGAACTGTAATTTGAATGCACACAAAATGCTAGTTCTATCTGTGTTGATTAGAACATTGTGAAAATAACCCTTATTGTTAGTGAGATCTTCTCCTGCCCCTAACCTCCTCCTTGATGTGCGTCCGGCCTAGTCCTATTGGACGCCTGGCTTCATCACGTGTGGGCCTGATCGGTATCTCCCCCCTGATTCTGTTTCTATAAGTCAGGTGATTGAGATGTCCTTGATCTCTTCTATATATTAATCATGTTCATTCTGATGAATGCAATCTATTCCACGTGATTCACATTCTATCATGGTATCAAGAGGCCATCACGATCTCCTGACCTCTCGCTTCCGCTACAAACCCTAACCCTAAGCCGCTGTCAACCCTTGGCACCACGCCTGACGCCCCTCCCCCTGATGCTACTGCTGCAGCCGCTGCCGAGCAGCGTCGCGAGCAAGATGCCGTCGACGCCGCCCAGCGCGCCGCCGCCCAGGAGAAGGAACACCAGGAGCTTGCTGAAGCCGCTGACGCCGCTGCCAAGGCTGTCACTGACGCCGAGGATCGTGTGCACGCTGCCCTTGCCGCCCTCGAGCGTGAGCGCAAGGCCACTGCCGACCTGGCGAGAGAAGCAGCCGCCGCCAAGGCTCGCGTCGAGCCCCCTGTCAAGCCCGGCACTGATGGTGCCTTTGATCACCACGATGCCACCGCCTACGAGACCGCCATCGTCACCAACCTCCACGCCCAAGCCTGCGGTGTCCAGGACATACGATCTCTTGTATCCATTGTTCTGGATCCCGCCTCCTCCCACTACAATCGATGACGCGACTTCGTTCTTCTGATGCTTGAATGCTATGCGCTCTCGAGCCATGTCCTGTCCAACACCGCCCATCCCCATGTCCCCGCCTGGCAATGCAAGGACGCCGTCGTCCTATCATGGTTGATGGGTGCCGTCTCCACCGAGTTCATGGAGTCTGTCCGCGTCCCCAACGGCACGGCCCACGATGCTTGGATTGCCGTCGAGGAACAATTCCTTGGCAACCGTGAGGCCCACGCCCTCCACCTTGATGCTGCGTTCTGCCAGTTTGTCCAGGGGGACCTCTCCATTGGAGATTACTGTCGGAAGATAAAGGCCATTGTGGACTCCCTCCGTGCTCTCGGCGAAACCGTTGAGGACCGAACTCTCGTCCTGATTCACATTCTATCAACTTTGTTGAACTAAATGTGAAGAAAAAATGAATTCTGAAAATGATCAGTCAAAATCAGAAAGTGTGAAATCTGTTGTGGTATAAAATGATCAGTCAAAATCAGAAAGTGCGAAATCTGTTGTGGCATTTTCACTTAACTATGAATCTGACTAAAATATGTTAATTGGACTTGTTTGCATTGTACCTGGTTGCAGTTTACCCCTTCATATGTAAATTGACCTGGTGCATACAATTCCTTTAGGACTAAACTGTTTTTTATTAGTTTTTGGAATCCCGATATGTTTTTTTGGCCCAACAAAAAGAGGAACAACTGACATGATGTTATTTGCAGAACAATTGCAAACATCAAATTTTTATGGATGGCATTGTCATAAAGCATATATAACTGTGTCTTTCTCAACATCATTGGTTCAAAAATCAAAATGTTGCTTACTGTTCCTATTTCAGTTCATAGAATACATGCATATAACTGTGCTAATTTCTGTTTTTTTTTGTTGGTATACATCTGAATGCAGTCAGTGGGCAATCGGGTTGGAGTAATTGAACCCTTCTTGATGCACATGGCTCATGGGGCGACAATGCCTGTTCGTGGAAGGCCTCAGAGAAACACCGGTTTACGTGACAAGTCTACAGCACAGACTGGTGGAAATTCTCTTATTAATGAGCAGACAATCAGAGTGTCTAAACGCTTTTATGTGGCTTTGATGTTATCAAGGCTTTCTCAGGTATCTTCTAATAACTACTTGGCAGCTTTATCTGCTAGCTTATAATACTCAAATTTGACGTTGCGTGTTTGTCCTGGGTCAATACATAGTGCTCAAGTTTGGTAGAAAGCCTAAGTTGCAAAGTGTAAAAATTAGTTTGGTGGAGAAACAAAGTTTGAATGTTATCGCACTATATAGATGGCAACCTCACTCAACTTGTCCTTAGATTACATTCATGCCTGTGATAAGATCTAAATTTTGTTAGCAAACTCTGTTCTGTTCTGTTTATTTTCCCGTGCGGCATGGCTTTGCCTGCCTTGCACTTCACGCATAGAGCCCAATAGGCATTTCCCTCCCCTGTTTTCTGTTTCCATATATCAGGGTGGTTGAGATTGCCTACATAGCTGGCCTATATATTGTAATCCCTGTTTCTCAGATGAATACAATCTATTCTAGCGTGATTTACTTTCTATCAAATTTGACCAAAAAACCCAGACTCTAACCTCCTGGAATGGGGGCAGGGATATACTTCGAGCCCCCACCAAAAACCACAACTTTCATTCATCTCCAGTTACAACATGTGCGCCTGCAATACTTAGAGCTGCGCCATAAAAACACACCTGTTGCGGCGTGTCCATAAAGTCCATGCTACAAGGATGATCAGAGAGTTGACTCCTTGCCTTATCATGCCGGTAGCAGCATTGTTCACTCGTTCCCACCGATCATGGAAAGTGGTTTCTGTGGGCTGTGGGGAGAAGACTTGAAGTCCGATCTGTGAGAGGAAACGGAACCAGAATTCTCTTGCAAAGACACAAAGGACTAGGAGATCATCAATGATCTCTGCAGCCTGGTCACACAGAGGGCAGCGCTCAGGATGAGGGAGCCCTCGCCATGCTAGGCGATCCGCTGTCCAACAGCGGTTGTGAGCAACCAACCAAACAAAGAACCACCATTTGGGTGGTGCCCATGTCTTCCAAACTCGTCCCCACAGCCCAAAGAGTGTAGACCCCAGAATAAGCCCTCATATGCCGATTTGGCCGAATATTGCCCATTTGGAGTAAGCCTCCATATGTGTCTATCCTCCACGTCAGGTCTTATTGTTTGATATGACATGTGGAGTGGGTGTGAGATTGGGTGTGTGTGTGGCTTGTGTTGTATTGTATGGGTTCTTGTTCCATTTCATCTTCTTAATATAATGATGCTCACCTCTCCTGTGTTTTCGAGAAAAAAAAATGGCAACTTGAAATATTAGGTCATATTTTATATCAGCATATGAAAATCCACTGGTAAACTCTACCTATGCAAAGGAAGACTGTTGAAATGTCATTAGTTTTAGGATTTTAGTGTATGTGACAGCTAACATGCTTTCATTTGTCTCTGCTTTGACCTTTCCCCTCTCATCACTCCGCAATTCCACCTACTTATCTTTTTCTCATCTACCTGCCTTGAATTGCTGAGGGAGGATGGCGCGGTGCATCTGGAGAACAAATGCCAAGGGGAAGATGGTTTCCATCACCTCAGCATACGTGTAAAAACGTGATTTATGATGTTTACCTGTCTTACGTTGTTACCTTTCCTTCAGTATCTGGTAGGATCTTCCTTGTTAGTTTGAACTCTACCTTCTGTTGTTTTGTTTTGTTTTCTTTCTTTTCTCCTATTATTAAATAATAAGACCAGACATTTATCATCCTGTTTTGAACATCAACTTATTCATATGCCATCCAATTGAGATAGTTTGTAATGTCGCAATTGAGATATGTCTGACCCGTGTTTCTTTTCTGTTCTGCACAACCAGAAAGATTATGTCCTGTATGGTGTAATAGTTTAATCTATGTGCATTTTGTAGTATATAGCCGTTGGAGATAGTTTGTTGTGATATTTTCTGTCTCTTGTCTTTGTTAAATTTTGCGTCCATTTTTAAGGTGTTCTGTGTTTCCATATTTTTTCCTTGAAAAAAATTGTATTGTCTGTTCTCATTTAGTGTTTCTTTCAGGAGATTCCTGTTGCTGATGTTTGTGAGGCATTTAAGGTTGCCCGAGGTATGATTCAGGCACTACAGGAAAATGCTGGCAGGTTTGCTTCAATGGTTTCTGCATTTTGTCAGAGACTTGGTTGGAATGATTTAGAAGGTCTTGTTGCGAACTTCCAAAATCGTGTCTCTTTTGGAGTTAGGGCAGAGATTGCTGAACTTACATCAATTCCGTTTGTCAAGGTGTGGTTCTGTTATCATGCATATATGAGTTATCCAAGTGTTGCAACTGTTAGCAATATGCAACTCAATCTATTCCACAGCCCAAAGGGGCAAGAAGTACTAGTACAATATGCATAAAACCCCTCCAACTAGAGGGAAAATACAAGAAGTCTATACAGCTATGTATATCTCAAACAGCAACATCTTATTTTCTTATGGTCATGTAAAATATGAAACAGGGTTCACGTGCAAGGGCTTTGTATAAGTCTGGTCTGCGTACTCCTGTTGCCATTGCTGAAGCATCTATTCCTGAAATTGCAAAAGCTCTTTTTGAATCTTCTTGGTCCGGGCAAGGTATGCTCTCTATTTATGCTTGATCTTTTCCTTAGTACTTAGTCTAATTGTTGTTGATAGTGGTAGTGGTAATAAGGATAGCAATATCAGTGGTAGTGTTACAGATATACAGATTTTTTTTTCTTTTGCTTCTGGACGTGTTCAGTAAGAAGCTTTGCACATAATCTTCTTTTTGATGTACAGTTACTTTGCCTATTTCTTGTTTATTTTTTTAAACCTACTTTAATGGAAATCTGTCCAATTAATAGATGATTCTGGTTTACGACGAATGCAATTTGGTATAGCCAAGAAGATAAAAAATGGAGCTCGCAAGATTGTCCTTGAGGAGGCAGAAGCTGCCAGAGTAGCAGCATTCTCAGCTTTCAAGTCACTTGGTGTAGAAGTTCCTCAGTTCACTGCACCTCTACTCCCAGCTATTGAGGACTCCCCAGCTCAAGATAACATGGTTTCTCCTTGTGGGGATCAAGCTAAGTTCAACAAGCTAGCTTTAGGAATTGATTGTGGAGTTGATACAAATAAAATTAACTCCTCTGATTATGTTGCTCCAAGGAGTTATACATACAATCTAAGAGAGGAACGCCCTGGTTCTTCAACTCAAATGAAAGTGAATCTAGGAATAGCCAACAATGCAAAAATTGCTACACAGGAAGCAGCATCACCTTTGTCAACAGAAATTATTGCTGGGTCGAGTAGTACAAATATGGCCGACAAAGGTCCTGTCAACGCATTTAGCTTTCCAGGTGGATTTGACTGTTTTCTTGATCAGTGGTCTGCTATTAGTGAATTTTCCTTTGACGTTCATTTTATCAAGAAATCAATAAAACCATCCTCAACCCTTTTTGAAGTTTTTGGGCTGGCTGTCTGTTGGGAAAATTCGCCCATATATTACTGCAACTTCCCAAAAGATCTAGTCACTACTGGTAACAAAGATTCGAGTGACATGTGGGGTAATTTTCAGAGAAGATGGAAAAAAATAGCTAAAATTATGCAACATAAGAGTGCCAAGAAAATGACGTGGAACTTGAAGATCCAGATTCAGGCACTTAAATCAGCTTATATCTCCTGCCAAAGGCTTGCAAGGTTTCATATTGACCATAAAATGCTGGACAATATTGAAGTAATTGACAACTCATATGTGTTTCTATCACCAATCTCTGTTTACAACGGATTGGACATATGCCTGGTGGCATGGGTTCTTTGGCCTGATGAAGAAAGCAGAACAGTACCAAATCTTGAGAAGGTACATAATAATGTTGTGTTTGGCAATACCTTTAGCTTTTCATTCTCTTCAATCTCATCTGCTTAGGCTGATTTCTTCTGATCTTGTTAATACAGTAGCTAATTTTGAAATTGATCTATTTCTGGTAATGTAGTACTTATGTATTTTCACTCTTTTGTGGTAAATAGTTAGTCAAGAGACTTCACAGTGAAGCTGCTGCTGCTGCGAATCGGGATGGAAGATGGAGAAATCAGATGCACAAAGCAGCACACAATGGCTGCTGTAGACGTGCTGCACAAACACGGGCTTTGTATAATGTTCTGAAGAAATTACTTGTTTCTCAAAATCTTGATGATTTGGTTGACACAATCGAGGGCCCATTGGTATAATTCTTAACCTTGCCTAATTATCACCTCCAGTCAGAAAAGAGGTGTAATTTTCTTGTTTGAACTTTGATCATCCATAATATTTTTGAATACTTCGATGGATCATTTGAAACTGGTGTAGCTAGATTCCTTTTGAAAGTTAGTTTCAAAACATTATTACTTTGCTGTATTTTGCATACATTTTATACTGGCCATTAGCAGTCAAACTAGTGTATTAGCGTTTACCTTGATATGCAAAATGACACTTTTTCTTGAACAATCGCAAGAGAACTGCGTACCATTATATTAAGAAGAAACAAAATGACACTCTTTTGTGACTGAAATGCAAGATTGTTGCTCATATTATGCTTTATTATCTTTTTTTGCATTCATTTTGATAGGTAAATGTTCTTGCTGATATGGAACTTTGGGGAATTGGTGCTGACATGGATGCTTGTCTCCGTGTGAGGCATATTATAATAAAAAAGCTGAAGGAACTAGAAAAGGAAGCTTACAGATTAGCTGGCAAGAGTTTTTCTCTAAATGCAACTGCTGATATCGCAGACATTCTATACACACACTTAAAATTGCCAGTTCCAAAAGGTTGTGAGAAAGGGAAGCTGCATCCTAGCACTGACAAGCAGTCTCTAGACCATCTAAGGTATTTTCATTTCTTTTCAGTTGTTACTTATGATGTCAAACATGCCTTTTTTGATTCTTTGGAACTACTTGTGTACTTTTTCATGGCAGGACATTATTTGCACATAAACTTTAAATTTTGCCATATAGTTTGTAAACTTGTATGTGCAGGTATGTCTGGTGTGTCTACCGTAAGTTGTCCAATGGCAATTTGTGTGAGTTACGGTATTTTTTTTCTTGAAAACAAAGGAGAGCTGTGTTTTATTTCACTAAGAAGAAAGAAAATAACATGAATAAGAGGTCACTAAGATCCCCTCCCAAAAAACACACCCACAGAAAGCAGTTACATATGTGCCACACACAAAGTTTTGATGACCATGTCACCTAAATTGACTAAGAGTTGATGTATATATCCTATCTTGACAAAAGCTAGGAAAGTGCTTTGTTGGCAGTGATATAATTGGCACTTGATCATCTTCTGGACATTCTTTGCGACAGTTATTGTACTAATAGGCATTCCTTTTCTGTTTTTTGGAGCACATTAAGGGACTAACTCATGTTTCTCCCTAATTGGTTATGTGCAATAATTTCAATACATGTTCACGTAGGATCTTTTATTTGGAAAAAGCTATTTGTGATATCTATCAGTTAACCGAAGTTACCACACCAAAGAGAAGGGAAGTTCTACCTTTACCTTCTTACTCCCCTGACCCTCTGACCTTTTATTCTATGGGGATATATGGTGCAAATGAACTTTGCCTACAAAGTGCCTGGCAGATTCATGTCCTATGCTTTTATGATTCACTCCATTTGACACATGTAGGACTAGTAGAGGTTGAAAAAGTTTCTGTAAAATGCATAAAATGGAGGCACATGTACCTTTGTCACTCCTTTGTTTACCTTATTTTCAATCGTAGGCTGTTGTTTATGTTTCTAATATGTACACTCTGAATATCTGTAGCAAGGAAATAACACTACAGCAACCTTCCCAGGGCTTCTTCTAAATTTAATGATGCGCAGCTCTCCTGCGTTTTCCGAGAAAAAAAAACCTTCCCAGGGAGGCCTTACATCTGTTTTTTTTTAATATATGATATTCTTTTGGTTTCACTGGTCCCTAAATTTTACTCCACTTAGAATTTCTATGGCATTATTGTTTACTATAAAATCCTTTTCTATCTGGACAAAATGCTCTCTTTAAGCTTCTATATATTATCCCAGTAATGTAGGAGCACTTTAGTTTGTTCATTTTTAATGAAAACTTTAAATTCTTCTCTTTGCGCAGGGACCAACACCCAATTATCCCAGTAATTAAGGAACACAGAACATTGGCAAAACTGTTGAATGGCACATTGGGGTCCATTTGTTCACGTGCTCCAAGTTCCATAAAGATCTAGTCACTAGGTATATCATCCATGGAAATTGGCTTCAGACATCAACTGCCACTGGCCGTTTATCCATGGAGGAGCCAAATCTCCAGGTTATTTTATTTTGGTAGATGCTTTGTGTGTTCTGTTTGGATTTCACTATTAGGAATAACCTACTGATTTACCCTGTTATTTTGTAGTGTGTTGAGCACTTGGTGGAATTCAATACAGGGAAAAGTGATAAAGATTACTCAGGTGATTCAGCAGTTGATCATCATCAGATCAATGCCCGTGAATTTTTCGTTCCCACCCGTTTGTACATTTGGCTTTTATGTACTTATTGAATATGTTGGAGTATAGATGTATTAGGCCCATCTAGGCCCATGTATTAGGCCCATCTAGGCCCATGTACAGAGAACCATATACCCACCCTTCTAGGGTTGGAGGAATAATGTACAACAATTATTCCTCTCTAGCATGTCGACTAATTAAGACTTGAATAGATGAGAAGCAGTGACACTTAACATCAATTAAATAAATGCAAAATTCATCACTTGCATACTGTATAGAAGGAAGTTGCGTTCAACAGTCACCAAAGTTGTCTAAGTTCTGATTTCTGTAACTGTCCTATCTATGAACATTGTAGAGCTTACTTTGAAGTATGGTTCAGTCATTTTTGTTATCCCTTTGAGTTATTTTTCTATGTTGCCATGTCGTTATTGCCACACTTGCAGTAATCCAGTGATTTCGTAACTAGTTAGTAGCCCTACCATCGTCCTTGTCTATTCCTTTTTTAGTTCCAGTGAGAATAATAGATCCTAGAGACTAGCAGCTGATATTTATGGTGTTACTGAACATATGACGATCTTACAGAACATATGTCTTTGTTGGAGTATAGATATGTAGCCCATAGGGCCCATGTATTAGGCCCATCTAGGCCCATGTACAGAGAACTATATACCCACCCTTCTAGGGTCGGAGGAATACACTGAACATTATCCTATAGCATGGTATCAGAGCAGAGGAAGAGGGCGGCGCGGCTGGAGAAGACGCGGCGGCGCGAGGAGAGGCAGGCCGTGGATTCGGGTGCTCCTGTGGCTGATCCTACTGCCTTCCAGAGTCTTGCGGGTGCCTTGCAGTACCTCATCTTCACCAGGCCGGATCTTGCCTATGCCGTTCAGCAGGTCTGTCTCCATATGCATGATCCCCGTGAGTCACACCTTGCTGCGTTGAAGCGCCTTCTTCACTACGTCCGTGGCACGGTTGACTTCGGGCTGGTCATCCACCGGTCTCTCTCGACTGAGCTGGTTGTCTACACCGACGCTGACTGGGCTGGATGCCCGGACACTCGCCGCTCTACCTCAGGCTACATGTACAGCAATTATTCCTCTCTAGCAGAATATGAGTTCTCCCTGTAATTAGGATAGTTAAATGTGTTTTTCCTGTAACAATCCTTTAGATGATGCGATGTCCTATTTTTCATTTTGTAGGAGAACTGGCTGTTGGTAACTGCTGATTACTCGCAGATTGAGCTGCGTTTAATGGCTCATTTTTCTGAAGATCCTACATTGATTGAGCTTCTAAGTAAACCTGATGGTGATGTTTTTACTATGATCGCTTCAAGATGGATTGGCAAAGAAGAGGCCTTGATCTCTTCCAAAGAGAGAGAGAACGCTAAAAGATTCATATACGGCATCCTTTATGGAATGGGTGCAAACTCCCTTGCAGAACAACTTGAGTGCAGCACAAAGGAAGCTGCGCAGAAAATTCAAAGCTTTAAGAGATTTTTTCCTGGTGTTTCCTCATGGCTACACGAAGCTGTGGCATCTTGTCGTCAAAAAGGGTTAGTCTATACCTCGTACCAATTTCTCTTCGTATTCTTTCTATACTAGCAAGAACGCACGTGCGACACACACGTTTAATAGAAAATAAGATTGCATAACTGATAGTTGGCCGGAGATTGTGTTGGTTACGAACTCGACGATTCCATACTATAGAGACGGACGAGGGAGGCGAAGGGTTTGATGAAAAAAAAGCCTGACAGGTGGGGTTGCTAGGAGGGGTAGTGTTTCAATGTCTGGTGGGTCCGTCGTTCGTCAAAAGTTTGACGAAAAAAAGGCCTGACAGGTGGGGTCGCTAGGATGGGTAGTGTTTCAATGACTGATGGGTCCATTGGCTGTCAAAAGTTTTGGATCTTTGTAGTATAGATAGATAGATAGATAGATATAATATCATATCATCCCTTTGATGCTAATGTAGAATCTGATCTGAAAAAAATGTTACTCCAGACACTACATTTAGACATTTGAACATGTATCACCGAATGCTTACAAATTAGTATCTGAGCATTGAAACCCAACAAGACATACAACAACAAAGCCTTATTCCTGAACAAGTTGGGTAGGCTAGTTATGAAACCCAACAAGAGACATCAATATTGATGGTCCAACGAGGCATGCATTAAGGTAATTTCTATTTGTTATCACTTTTCAGGTATGTGGAGACATTGATGGGCCGGCGACGTTTTCTTACAAAAATAATGGCTGGAAACAGCAAAGAGAAAGCTAAAGCACAGAGACAAGCAGTAAATTCTATTTGCCAGGTAATAGCATTGTCTCACATATTTTAGATGCTTCATTTTGTTGAATATATGATTAATGTGCACTTGTTTCCAGGGTTCTGCTGCTGATATTATCAAGCTTGCTATGATTAGAGTTTATTCGGTAATTACCAACAGAACTAGGGAAGTTGATTCAACTGATGAAGTTATGAGGGACTTTTCAGAAATAGGTGGCCATTGTCACCTTATTTTGCAGGTATTTTGGGATCTAACATGATACCCATTTTCCTTGTTTTTTTTGTTTATTATCATGGGTGCACATGTAATTTTTAGAACCTGGATGTGAATTTCTTTGGGTGTGTTGTATGGGTTCTTTACTCCTTTTTATATTCTTAATATAATGCTGCACAGGTCTCCTGCGTGTTCAGGAAAAAAATATGGATGAATATAGCTACGTTTTTCTTTGTAGGTGCATGACGAGTTGGTATTGGAAGTTGATCCTTGTATGGTAGCACAAGCTGCAAGGCTGTTGCAGATATGTATGGAGGAAGCAGCTTCACTCTTGGGTATCACTTTTAATCTGAACTTGGATGGTTGACTTGTGTTCGATTCTTCATAACCAAGCTAAAACTGAATTGCTGTTTGCTCATGTTTCAGTACCTTTGCGCGCAAAAATAAAGGTGGGAAAAACTTGGGGTTCTCTAGAACCCTTTTATCCTGAACCTCGTTGATGCAATGTTGAATACCTCTTGACTAGGCTCCATGGAAGCCAACTTTCTAATGACATCTAAGGGCCAAGACGATGTTTCTGTAAGAAGGCTGAGCAAGTTCCCACATGCCCCAACTGAGGCCATGGTTTTGACTCTTCTTTGTCCACAGAATTTCAGTCTGTTTCTTAAATTATCTACTCTAAATCTCCAACTTATTTTCTTGTTTCCAGAAAATTTAATTCCTGCACTAACAGTCTCATGGAGCCTGCGTGCACTGCGGAGTTCGGCATCGTCGATGCATTCGACAAGAAGCATGGCTGTGGCTGTGGTCCCTTGGTGCCTTTGGCTTTGAACTTGCCGTTGCATGTTTGTCTTACCAAATCACTGGACGGTACATCGGTGTGTGCCTTTGTTGGGGTTGTTTTTGGAAAATGTTTAGATTTTTTTTATTCTCATTATCTCTTTGAAACTTCAACTGAATCAGGTGATCCTTTCTGGCGTTCCAACAATCGAGCCATTGCAATGGTTGCTCTGTCTTCTGTTATCAATGACCAGCCTCATTATGAGGATAAGGCATAAATGGACCAGTGGTAATGATTGATGGTCCATGTCGGATGCAGGCGACCATCATTTGGCATTGCATATATCATCCATACATGGTGGCATCAGCCCGTAAGGTTGGGTTGGTGGATTTTTTATATGAATTACTGGAAGAGAAGGGCAAATTTCTGTGACTGTACATTTTTAGTTCTGAGATACATGAATATACTGTAAATTTTGTACATTTTTAGTTCTGAGATACATGAATATACTGTAAATTTTGTAAAGCTTTTGGTTACCATGCAAGCATGCACAGAGCGTATGTTTGCTTGTTTGTAAATTTCGAGTGCTATCGTGTTAGGGTTTTGAGAAATGAGCAGGCCCTAAAACAAGGACCACCCTACGATTTCACCCAGTTTCCTGTTGTATTTGATTTATTTTGAATCTGTATTTTTTGTAATTTATATCCAGTAAAGTATGGCTTGCGTGGCCTGGTGCTATTGCGCACATTTCCTTTCTTTGATAGCCTTTGACTTCAGTAATTCTGCATTTTTTTAGAACGTGCATAGTATGTTTTTTATTAAGAAGGAAAAATATTTATAAGGAAAGTACAAATGTGAACAATGTGCCAACAAAAATAGGAAAGAATATCTAAGTGCTAAGAAGAGTGGGCAAATCGGTAAAGTCAGCTCTAGTCTATCCTAGCCTCCTTCAAAATCAAGGGTCCTAAAGTTGCATTAGCGCTGCTCGATCACGCATTCTTCTATTGGCTCTTTCCAAAGTGATCAACCAAGTGACTCAAACCTCTTGCGCTTCTCCTTGGTTACTCTTTGGTGTGACCCTATCCACCACTCGTCGAAAGGAACACTAATAACCAAATCTATCGGAACACTAATAACCAAATGGCTATATATGCAGCCGATAGGGAGGTGATCCAAAGTCTTACTTTGCTGCACACAGAGTGCACAATCATCTGTATCGTGAAGGCCATGCCATCGTTAGAGGTCCAACAACGACCATGCAGGACCAACCAATCGCAAAAGCGACATCGTGCTGGCGCCTACATCTTCCAAAGTTATCGAGCCCCCAACAAGGTAGTGCGTCCAATGAAAGGTCCAACAACGACCATGCAGGACCAACTAATCGCAAAAGCGACATCGTGCTGGCGCCTACATCTTCCAAAGTTATCGAGCCCCCAACAAGGTAGTGCGTCCAATGAAAAAGGCGTGGTAAGCTGAGGCCGTAGTAATATCCTCGTTACCTGTTCACTTCCATAGAAATATGTACACTTCCATAGAAATCTGTAAGCGGTAGTGGACAAGGATCGACCAAGCAGAAAGTCGCAGGTCTGGAGGAATTGAATCAAGAACTGTGAGGGCATTGCTGATGTCCTTAATCCATCTTTGATTAGTTAAACCCTCCTGCATGGTGCATGAATTCTTTAGTCGTGAGGGCATGACCCACCAAAGATTAGGGGCTAACTCTCAAATTGAACAACGGTTGTCGTTATCACTCCAAAATAATGTGGAAGCCCCATCCCCCACCTGTACTGTGACCGAGACTTCGAATAGTGCCATAGTCTGTCCGTTGATAAAGCGAAATTCCTTCCAAGTTTTAGCATTATCCGTGCGTACCAACCAAATCCATCGTAGCCTCAAAGTAATACCCATCAAATGCAGGATAGGAATCTCCAATCGGCCCGGTTTCATAGGGCAGCAAACATTGACCCAAGCAACTGAGTAACGACCACCAGAGGCGGCCTCAGTACTGCACCAGAGGAAACCCTTTACGAGTGTCTCAATCGCCGATATGGACTAGGATCGCACAAAGTGTGGACTTGGTCAGATTTAAGCGCCCACTTCTGTTGAGCAACATTCCTTTCCAAGCGGGGAGACGACCAACGACCTTATCAACCAAGGTTGAAGAGCGGAGTTTGACAGTTTAGATATGGAAAGCGGAACACCCAAATAAGTGTAGGGAAACATTGAAGTCTGGCACTGCAGCATGTCTCTAGTAAGTGTATGGGGTAAACTTGACTCTTCTCGTAATTAGTAGCCAACACAGAAGCCTCCTATAAACATATTAAAAAGCAGTGGCGGAGTGCGACGACAGATCAGGGGGGGGGGGGGCAATTCAAGCTTATGACTAATAGTAATAGTTTAAGAGTAAAATGCATGAATGGCCACTATACTTGTTAGCGTGTTTCAATTTGGCCATTGTACTTTAGAAAATGCAAATTGTGGCCACTAAAATAGTATGACATTATCAATATGGTCTTAGCTCCCTAATTGTACACATTTGGATGGCGTGGCATCCAGCATGGCTTGACTTAGTTTATATTAACAAATTACTCCCTCTCATTCGATCTATTTGACTCTCGTAAGCCAAATTACTCTCGTATGTCGGCCAGAGATAAGTCCTCGCCGGCCATACGCTTGCGAGTCTGTAACCCGGAGTCGTCGGTAGCTGCGCTCCAGCCAGCATAGGTGCTACCACCAGAGGAGATCTCTGGCCCGTTGCCCCATGCAGTAGCACTGGCCCCTCGCGTTGATTCCTGGCTAAGCTCAAACAAGAGGAAATTAAGCTAGCGGCCGCTCGATATCGACGGGATGCTAAAGCTTGACGTGCATACTGAAGCTTGATTCCTACAAGTACGAAACTTATTAATTACTAGGTAAGTGTCCGTGCGTTGCTACGGGTATGATACATAGAGCAAAGATAAATCGGGCATACGAAAATTAAATTTTGATGGCTGCATGGTCGTACCGAAGTCCATGAAAGTTAGTACTTTTATTTTTCGCAAAGACATAGATGATGGGCTACAAAATCGTGATTGATTTTGCTGCATATGCTATGACTCTATTAATTTATATATAGTGTAAGCTATTAATTTAACGGTGGTGGCGGCACGGCTAGGCAACGACAATCGGCAGATGGGTGGCCACAACGGCGGAGGGTACTTACCAGGGACAGGTGCGGATGCAGATGATGGCAGCTCACATTGTCCAACGAATCGAGTGGATGGCGGCGCACGGTGGCAGCTAGGGTTGATGGGTCAGCGCATGGTGGATGGTTGTGTGTGGCGGAGTTGATGTGTACGCGAGAGTGCGGGAGGTACACACGCGGAGGGAGGTGCGACATGGGGGCGGCTAGGGTTTCTCTGGAAATTGGATCTCGACGCGTTGATGTTTGTTTGATTTTGCTTTGTACTTCCTTAGAGTTTTTGTTCAGCAATATTTTTATTCTTATAATTTTTATGATAGTATAATGCTTTATTTTCAACAGACATGTAATTAAAGGAGTGTTTGTTTAAAATTTTACTATGTAAATAATCTTCCAAGTTTATGTATTGTAATTATTTTAAGCTGAGTGTTTAATGTATTAGGTGATATGCCCGTACGTTGCTATAGACTATAAACTAATTATAGTGGAACACGTACATAAAAAAGATAAGATAGCAATATTGTAGAATCAAGCATGCATATGTAATAACTGAGGCATACAATCAGTTTTGGACAGTACAAACCCCTGCTAATAAAAACAAGATTGTCTACCAAGCAGTTCAGGTGTGTCTAAAACCCAATTTTCCCACCGTTGGATTAAGGAACAGACTGTAAATTTATTGTGTATACCTCTCACCTCCTGTCCTCCCACCATTGACATTTACATCAGCGTCCACCCCAATCCTTCCATATTGGCCCATACCATGTATACATGTAACCCTATCAATATATTTACGAACTACTGAAGTCTGTTCCTGAAGATTCACGATTCTCTACTCTTAACCACGCAGCGAACAAAACAAAAGAAGCCCAGAACTATATTACGCTTCAAGATTAGGATAATCACTGTACTCACTTAGCTACAGCTAGGATCCATGTGAGTTACCTACAACTATTACAAATCTTGCAACGGCTGATTCCACGGCTTTTTCTTCACGATCAAGACTCTTTCATCACCTGACGAGAGTGCATCTTTCTTGGGTTTCACCTCAAATGTCCTGTCATCCCACCTTAACGCTGGTAAAAGCTTCTTGATGTAGTTTATGACAGCAACTTTGTCTTTGATGATGGCGTACCCATGAGGCCTAAGGATGCGGTCCATCTCAACGAGCAGATCCTCTAGGCTACACCCCTGCTTCTCTATCTTAGAGAATAGGAGCCAGGTGTGAAGGAGGTCGTAGGTGCGCGGGTATGTTGAGAATGATTCACACCTTCAGTTAAAAAGAACCATATATAAAGAAATTTAGAAACAGCTGTATGAAATACACTACCAGAGAACCTCACATCCGCCCCCCTCATAGGCCGCGGCACATTTTGGACCCGGTGCTAAGGGTGCATCAGCACCGGGTCCAACGGCTATGAGCGGGGACGGTGCCCAGGGGTGGCAGGTTGAGCACATTAGCACCGGGTCTTGCGACGACCCGGTGCTAATGTGGTCACATTCGCACCGGTTGCAGCCAGCAACCAGTGCAAATGTGAAAGAAGTAGCACCGGATCGTCGCAAGACCCGGTGCTAATGTGGTCGTATATAATACCTTCCCTCCCCTCGCCCGAGCCAGCATCCACACTTGGAGCTGTGTTCATGTTGTGCTCGGGACAGGGGAGGTACTGCCAAATTTTTTTTTCAAAATTTGTGAAGATTTCACTCATCCAAGGGGCACTACAAGGTACATTCTTTCATTCTGTTATGTTTTTTATTAGCTTGTATTGTTTATACGCTTTAGAAATAGAGAAATTTGTGAATCAAAATGGAAAGAGAGCTTGTGTTCATGGTGGAGAGAGAGAGCTTGTGTTCATGGTGGAGAGAGAGAGGTTGTGTTCATGGTGGAGAGAGAGAGCTCCTGGCCTAATCACAATGACTCAGTACCATCTATGTCATGTTCCAAAGATGAAAGCTGGACTACCTGAATTTTTGAAACTGAGTGTATAACTACCCGTGATTCCCATACAAGCCTATTGGAGCCAGTCTGCCACCATACACTTGTTGCATGGCTAAGTTCCACAGAATTACACATAATTGTATCCTAAAAACCAAACAAGTTATCATACCTTCTACGCGTGACAACGAACTTATATGGACAACTGCCATAAAGAGCAAGTTAAAAATTTGTCCACAAACCAAAAAAGATTCTAACAATTCTAAACATGCAAACTCAACCTTGAAACAATTACATAAATGGATAGGAAATAGAAAAAAATCTTACCAACTGAGGATAGTCCCGATTAAACCACATTTTGTGGTATTTTAACTTTTAAGAAACAAAGTCAAAATAGACCCAATAATGTGTTTGTCGAAATAGTGAAAGGTAGCCAATGAATGTGAGTTAGAGGCACCACTGACATCATAACCCGATGATATAACACTTTGTCAACCAAAACTGACAATCAATGCACACATAAACAACAGATCCTTGAAGCAAGCAATGAAGCCATCCAATGTATTAACGAATCAATGGAAGGACTTTAGTTTTGAACAATTGATGAATGGAATGCATTGCACTTACAGGGGGAAAACAATCAAATCTTGCATTGAAGCATTTCGTCGAGCATGTACTGCTCAGGCAACTGCTGCCTACTCGTGATTGACACCTCTATGTGTGCGGCAGTTGCTCGTTGGCCTTCTTGGCATGGACTACCGACCTCGACAACATGTATGGCACCACGGAGGATGCCCGCGCTGGAAGGGAGGACAACGGGGTCCGAGATGGAGGATGCCCGCGTTGGCACCGAGCCCCCACACAGCTGCTGGAGCTTGTCCTGTAGGCTGCTTGGTTCCTTTTGTAGCTGGCTCACGGCGAGGAGGCCGGACAATGGAAGAGACAGAGAGGGGGGCGCCTCCTCGATCTCCAAGGTGGGAAGCTCCTCCTGCTGCGAGGGCCACCCTCACGCGAGGAGCTGCCCATCGTCGCCCGCTGCCGCGAGGAGCTACCCGCCCGGTGCCACGGCGGCGAGCGGCTCCGCGGCGTCTATGAGGTCCGTGAGTTCTCCGGTCGCCTAGGGTACGACGGTCAGCGGGGGCGGTGGGATCAGCGCGGGGGAGTCGCGGGG
>OAMR01000081.1:162350-183855 GCA_900205405.1 Echinochloa crus-galli | reverse complement strand
CGTGGGGGCGGATGGGGGCGCGGGAAAAAGAAGGCATGGGGGAGGGGGAGGCGCGGGGGATAGAAGGCGTGGGGGGAGGGAGGGAGACGTCGGATAGAATATTTGCGGACGGAACGGATCGCACGGGGCAGACGGGGTGGCAGACGGAGGGAACGCACGGTCGCGGTTTCCCAGGTCATTCTTATTAGGAGTAGAGATTTCCTGAAGCTTAATTAGTAAAGAGGCTTATTATTTCCTGAGACTTAATTCAAACTGCAGCTTGAAAAGGAAATGCTTCACTTTGGGTTCTGCATCTTAAAGTGGAAGCGCATCATTTTGGATCCCTTGGGGGCCAGCGGCGGATGTGCTGCTCCAACGGTGCCGAGGTTGAGCTGCTGACGTTGGTGAGATTGAGGTGAGCTTCATCGCGCGGAGAGAGCTCAAGCCATGGGAAGGTTATGGTTAAGTCTGGGCATTGTTAGAGCTCCATTGTTACCAAAAGCACGCATGATTAGAACTTTAAATCACACGAACTGTAGTTTAGAAAGACTACTATTCAAAAGAGTTTGGAACGACAATCAAATTAAGAGATCAAATTTTTAGAAAAATAGTTTTTCTTTGATTTCTTCGCATACTACCAGAGAAGCTCACATACGCCCCCCCATCATAGGCCGCGGCACATTTTGAACCCGGTGCTAAGGGTGCATCAGCACCAGGTCCAACGGCTAGGAGCGGTGGCAGCGCGTAGGAGTGGCAGGCTGAGGGCATTAGCATCGGGTCTTACCACGACCTGGTGCTAATGGTCTAACATTCACACCGGTTGCAGCCAGCAACCGGTGCTAATGCGGTTGCTGGCTGCAACCGGTGCAAATGTGAGAGCACTAGCACCGGGTCTTACCACGACCCGATGCTAATGAGCTCCTATATAATACCTTCCCTCCCCTCGCCTGAGCCAGCATTAACACTTGGAGCTGTGTTCATATTGTGCTTGGGAGAGGGGAGGTGATGCCAAATTTCTTTTCAAATATTTGTGAAGATTTCACTCATCCAATGGGCAAGGTACATTGTTTCATTCTCTTATGTTTTTATTAGCTTGTATTGTTTCTATGCTTTAGAAATAGAGAAATTCGTGAATCAAAATGGAAAGAGAGCTTGTGTTCATGGTGGAGAGAGAGAGCTTGTGTTCATGGAGAGAAGGAGTTTGTGTTCACGGTGGAGAGAGAGAGCTTAGCGTAATGTTGGTATTTTGTTATATATGTCTTTGAATAGTTCTGTGACTTATGTATTGTATTTATTAGCTATTTATTTAAAGTTAGAAAAGTTATTTATTTATTTAATGGAAGGTATATTTGTTTTTAGAAAATGAATATATTAATTATAGTTTTAGAAATGTGTATCTTATATATTACCTTTGTATTATATTATATATTAAATTATGCAAATATTTATTATTGGTTAATAATGCAGATGAATAGGCAATGGATGTACGGGGACAACCACGATACGACGTTTCGTGATGGCCTGAAGGGGTTTCTCGATGCCGATGAGGCCAACAGGACGTCGTTAGGTTTCATGTTCTGCCCATGCACTAATTGTGGAAATATACAATCGTACAAACACAGAGGAGCTCTTCAGGTGCATTTGATGAGGCACGGTTTCGTGAGCAATTATTCTGTTTGGACGAAGCATGGTGAAAGATGAATTCTAATGGATGAAGATGAAGAAGACGAGGTGGATAACGACATTCCGGTATTGGCTGAATACTACGGGGCCTTTGCAGATGCTGCAATGGGTGATGCCGATCAGGAAGATGATGCTCAGGAAAATGACCCTAATGATGGACTTGGGCAAATATTGCGTGATGCTGAGAAAGACTGTGGCAATGATAAGGAACTGAAAAAGATACAACGCATGTTGCAGGACCACAAAACTGACTTGTACCCAGATTGCAAAGAGGGGCTTAAGAAGTTGGGTAGCACACTTGAATGTCTGAAGTGGAAGGCAGCAAATGGTGTTACTGATAAGGGTTTTGATGAGCTACTGAAACTCATAAAGAAGATTCTGCCCAAGGGTAACAAATTTTCATCGGCAACGTATGAAGCAAAACGAGTTGTTTGCCCTGTCGATTTGGAGGTGCAGAAGACACATGCGTGTCGTAATGACTGTATCATCTATCGCGGAAAATACGAACACTTGGATTATTGTCCGGTTTGCAGTTGCGCATGATACAAGATAAGGCGGGATGACCCTGGTGAGGTTGTGGGGGAGCCTTGTAAGAAAATAATTCCTATGAAGGTGATGTGGCATTTTTCTCTGATACCCCGTCTGAAGCGTTTGTTTAGGAACAAAGAGCATGCCAAACTTATGCGATGGCACAAAGAAGAATGTAAGCATGATGGCATGTTGAGACACCCCGCTGATGGATCCCAGTGAAGGAACATCGACAGAGCATTCCCAGAGTTTGATGCTGATGCGAGGAATGTGAGGCTTGGTTTAAATATCGATGACATGAACCCTTTTGGTGAGATGAGCAGTAGTCATAGCACCTGGCCTATGACTGTATGTATCTACAACCTACCCCCTTGGCTCTGCATCAAGCAAAAGTTCATTATGACGTCAGTGCTTATTCAAGGCCCAAAGCAACCTGACAACGACATTGGTGTCTACCTAAGACCATTGGTTGACGAACTTTTGCAGCTATGGAAGGAAGAAGGTGTTAGCATGTGGGATGGGGACAAGCAGGAGCAGTTTGACCTTCGAGCACTGCTTTTCATAAACATCAACGACAGGCCTGCACTAAGTAACCTATCAAGACAATCAAACAAAGCATATAAAGCATACACTCACTGTTTAGAGGAACCGAAAGCATGTATTTGAAACATTGTAGGAATGTTGTTTACATGGGTCATCGTCATACCTGGTATACCTGGTAGCACCAAGTCTCCTTTAGATCCCCCGTCTCCAAGAGATCCACCGGATCATGATTCTTCGGGAGCTCATGACGCAAACCCGTCTCCGTCTCCTCCGCGGTGGAAGTCTCCGTCTCCGTCTCCTCCGCAGTGGAAGTTTCTGTCTCCGTCTCCTCCACCGCAGAAGCCTCAACCAAAGAAGCGCTCTAAATTGTCTAGCTTGGCCCCTCCACCACAGAAGAAGCCATGGAAAGTCAAAGAGAAGCATGCACCACCAAAAAAAACTTACGAGAAGACTCAAGAAGAGCTCGATGCCTCTATTAAAGAAGACGTAAAGAGGCAACTTTTCATGAGCAAACAACCAGAGCCGAAGATTGTAATTGACCCAGCCACATCGAAATCCTTCCTCCAAAATTTGACCAGGGGACAACATAAGAGGGCACAAGTATCAGACTATGGCCGCTCATTACTGAAATCTCAAGGGAAGAGGTAGGCGGCGGCGTCCAAACCTGTTGCTCCGCTCAGTAACCAACCTCAGCAGTCGTTACCTCAGTTGCCATCTGAGTACGAGCTGAACATGCAATGGCAAATGGCCGAGACAGGACTCTCGAGAGAGGAAATCACGGGACAAAAAGAAATCCCTGTGAGCAAATCTTTTAAGTGGTCATTTAAGCTTGGCCAGCCTTTGGTCCCTCCAGAAATGGAGAGCAAGCTACAAACGAAGATGCGCCGATTCCATAAGTGGTATCTGGAACAATCAAGAAGCAAAAGGCGCATGTTTGGAGTTCGCGTAAAGGACCAAGATTTATTCAATGGCGAGGAAACGCTTTGGTTGGAGTTCAAGGATATATATGAGGTGTACCACCAAGACGCCATGGACGTGTCTTTGGTCGTCTGTTGGGTATTGTAAGTGCTTTGTTCTCGTTTACAATTGACACTTGAAAAAAAATGTAATCTATGCTGACGCGCTCTTTATTGCTTAACAATGCATAATGGAGATTCAAAGATGTCGGATGGAAGTAATATTTGACATTGGTTACATGGACCCGACAAAGATAAGTGACAAAATGATTTTGATAAATCCAGAGGAAACATATCAAAATTTATACAAGTATCTCCAAAAACAAAATTATTGCGACTCCATACTATTGCCATACAACTTTGGGTGAGTGCCTATACATGTATCTATTTATAGTGCCTATACAAAATTTTATGGACTCCATACTATTGCCGTTCAGTTTTATTTCTCATTATAATGTATACAATTTTCACTGGATCCTAATCATAGTGTGTCTTGACCGAGGTATCGTCCACGTCTTTGATTCATTGAAGTCTCCAACATATCTTTACCAGCACATCATTGACATGTTTACAAGGTGACATATATTTTCCCATTTAACTCAATTCTGCCCTTACACTCACAATGATGTAACCCAACTTTTTTGTTCGCAGGGCGTGGGATCAATTTCGTCAAGATAACCCTGGTATGATCCATGAAACACTCACATCGAAGACTGGCTTTCCGGTAAGCAAGTAATTTGTACATGTAGGTCTCCGTTAATCTATTATATGAATTTTACTTAACTTTATTTTTTGATCGATAGTGTCGCCAACAGGGGTCGGAAAATAATCTATGTGCGTACTATGTTTGTGATAACATGTTCAATTGGTCATCGAAAAAGATGACTCATCATGATATTATGGTACGTAACACATTTCGAGGTTTTAATTTGATATATTTACTATATTTGTAGGAAAAACACTTGGTTTTGTAATAAATGATATTATTTAGAAATAGATGGCTTCATTTAATGATAATGGGATTCATTTATAATAAATAATATCATTATTAAATTTGAATTAATAAGTAAAGCACTTTGTTTTATAACAAATGATTATTTAGAAATAGAGGGCTTCATTTAATAATTACTGTGTTTGTATTCATAAGAAAATCACTTTGTTTTATAATAAATGATTGTTTAGAAATAGACAGATTATTGTATTTGTAAGTAAAGAATTTATTTTATATTAAATGATTATTAATTGCACAATTATTGTCTTTAATTCCACGGATTTAATATTTTCAATTATTTGCAAATTATACATGATGAGGCTAGAAGAAGATAGACTCGATCAAGAGAGAATAGACGCAATTGCAGAACCGCCTATTGGATGGATTTGGGACGAGGTTGTTAATCCCCGAGGAGAATTCCATGTCCCCCTGGAGGATGTGCCGTCAAGTCGTTCCTCTAGTCGGATTTCTTAAGTTGTAATATACAGTTCAAATATATAACTCTAGTCGGATATCTAAATTATAATATATATATCTTCTATTTTGATTATATGTCTAGCTATTATGAATATATAGTACTACATGCATGATGGCTAAATACGTATTTGAATACGTAGCGTAATACATATATAAACGTACATGCATGGCGACTGTAAAAAGTAACAAAAAAAAAAGAAATCCAGGCCCTTTAGCACCGGTTGTAAACATCAACCGGTGCTAAAGGCCGGCCTTTAGCACCGGTTGATGTTTAGAACCTGTCTTTAGCACCGGTTATGCTACCCGAAAGTTTAGCACCTGTTGGGAATCTCATGCTAAAGCCTGTTTCCAACCGGTGTGGATGTGAGTGCCTCTGGTAGTGGCAGCCTGTGCCTGCTGTTTAGCATGAGCATTAGCTGCCCTTTTGGCAGCTGCTAATGCTTTTTTCTCTTCAGCTACAATCTTTTTTGCCTCCAAAATTGCTGCTCTCTTCTATGCAGCCTCAATCTTTCTTGCTTGTGCCAGAGCTGCTTTCTTCTCTGCAGCCTTAGGCCTTGTTCGGTTCCCTTAGATTTATTCTAGGTGGAATGATAGGCACAAGAAGATATTTATAATAGATACAAGAAGAGACCGAGATTCATTCCGGATCGAAAACGAAAAAGGCTCATAATATGCACGACAAGAGACGGAGAATCAATCCATGAGTCGAGAGATATGGAATTAATCCCGGTCTCTTGTTGTGCATATTATGAGCCTTTTTCTTTCCTGACCCGGAATAAATCCCGGTCTCTTATTGTGCCTATTATAAATATCTTTCTGTGCCTATCATTCCATCTGGAATAAATCCAAGGAACCAAACAAGGCCTTAGCCTTCCTTGCTCGTGCTTCTTATGCCTTATTCTCTGCAGCCATAAACTTGGCTTGAAGTGCAGCTTTTCTCTTGACAGCTATTTCAATATTTTTGGCATGTTTCATAGCTTCTAGCATTATGAAATAGTCGCACACTGAAAAAGTCACTACGATCACCAAGAACATCAAGTAACATATCTAGGTTACTACATGTTGAATTTGGAAATGAGGCAACACACGATACAGATAACTTTTGTGAATGTACCGTAGGTAGGAGGTGGTGCATTCTCTGACCGGTGGACGGGGGCCATGATCTGCAATGATCAAAATTCTCCTTGCTTCACACCTGGACGAGTGTTTTTTCCTACCCTCGTAACTTGACAATTAGTCGCCGTCGCCGCCGCCGCCGATGTAAATCATATGTGCTATGCACCGTCACCACCGCCGCCGCTGATGTATCACGTGTGCTGTGTACTGTTGCCACCGCCACCGCCGATGTAAATTACCCTTACTCCGATCCTTCCCCAGGATACATAGCGAGGAGCAAGATGAATGATATAGATGGAAAAAATACGGAGATGGAGAGGGAATAAATGAAAAAACGAATGGGAAGACATCCCCTTTGATTTGTCCACGTTGTCCAGGCTAGCCTGAGCCACTCATCAAACCTACGCGAGATCATCTAAATACGTACTACAATTAGTAAGCTAATGACCGTATTGCCGTAGTTAGCCAGGTAAGTTTAATGGCTGCAATTTACACTTCTCAAAATACAATGGCAAATTAAAACACCCTAACAAGTATAATGATCATTCATGCATTTTACTCATAGTTTAATAGCACTAGGTCCCCCTACCTGTACCCGTTACGAGGGCTAGTGTGGCATGCAGAGCTCGATGTGGGTGAGAGAATGTGTGCGGCATGTAGACATGCAGTTGTAGAGCCATGCATGTAGCCATGCAAAACAGTTTAGTCATTTGAAAATTATAACCAGGGCAACGGGGCCGGAGCCCAGGATGGCCCTAACGTAGCTCCGCTACTGACGACAAGAAAATAGCCACGTCCTGTGCGTAGAGTGAGACACGATGTTTAATATGTGCTGAGCCTAGTGTTTTGAGGAGACCTTGTTACTGTGTTTTAGTGAGAATTTTGTGAAAATACCCCATCACCAACACAAAGAGCATAGGTGATAAGTGCAATGGGTGATGCCGATCAGCGACCACGACAAATCGTGTTGTCCTGATACCTCATTCATCAAAACCTTCATACTAGCCATGGAGAGAATGATGGAGATCTAATTAGTTCAAATACGCGGACAACCCACCACGACTAGAAGCTCCAAGAGAAACACTTAGAATACTGAGTCGAAGGCCCTGGTAAGGTTAATTTTAAGCATTAATTTTCAGTTATTCTACATGCACGGTAATATATATATATATTGATACTATATCAGAGCTTTGCTAAGCTTCTAATAAATTGGCCGGTCCAAAGAAATTTCCTTGCCAGATGGTATTTACCGAAATCACTGATTTGATGAATTCGCTTCCAATATCGATTGTTGGAATGTCCAAATCTCCTTTCGTTTGAATGAAAATACTCACGCTACTGTTGCAGTGGATTGGTCGTCATCTTTGTAACAGCGAGAGACTCGATTGATCTTAGAGAGCAAGTAACACAATCCACATTGGCTTGTCGATTCGCCGAGCCACGTCAGACAAATCCGACTTGTGGGAGAGAGAAACCAGGAGAGAGACTCGGCTTGTTGCGTGCATGAGCGCCGGTCGATTTGTGGGGCCCGCACGAGAGAGCTGAGCCACACGGCGCATAGAGCGTAGATCGAGGCGGGGTTGACAAATTCAGTCACGAGGCGAGCTTCCACCATCACCCATCAGCATCGATGAGGTTGAGGCTGCCACCGCCGCCGCCGTGACACAGGTGGAGCCACATGCAGGCCAACCTGGGCCGTGGCCCCCCTTGCTCCTGACAAAATTTAGCAGAGGGAGGCCAAGAGCAGAGGGCAACGGCTGCATGCCAGCTATGTTGCCTGCTGAGAGCAAAGTTTGCATGGCTACGTGCATGTCCACATTCGGTCATTCCCATACCTTCAATTGATTTCTTTACTAGTTAGATTTGTTCTTAATATTTGGATCGAGGCGGGGTTAGCAAATTCAGTCATGAGGCGAGCTTCCACCATCACCCATCGGCGTCGCGCCGCCGCCACCGTCGTCCAGACACAGGCGGAGCCTCATGCAGGCCAAAATTTAGAAGAGTCCAGGAGCCGAGGGCAACAACTGCATGCCAGCTATGTTGCCGAGAGCAAAGTTTGGATGGCTACGTGCATGTCCACATTCGGTCATTCACATAGCTTCAATTGATTTCTTTACTAGTTAGATTTGTTCTTAATATTTGGATTGAATAATTTACGGTAGATGTTGTGCTAGCTCACTACAGTGCCTAATCTACTTACTGACAATACATTTGCAGATTTTCCTTAAAACCTTGACACATTTGATTGCTTTATCATGCTACCTATACTTTTCGATGCAATTAATTAGTTTTTCTTCAGTAATATAGTACTTATGTTGCATAGCTATTAAGATTAGGATTAGTTTTTACAATGTGCCTTTCACAGGATACGCTGCAGCAATCCCATCACGTGGTTCGGGGCCAAGGCAACGAGGGCCAAGCAAGCGCCGCAAACCTTGTCGGCGGGACACCACGGCCAAGCAAGCCAGCGTGGCTCGCCCATCCCGCCCGCGCCCCGTGGTCCCCAGAGGATAAACCGGCGCCACTCGTGTCCGCCACCTGCCGCCGGAGCCGATAAGGATAGGCCAGCTTGGCCGGGTGCCGCCACCGGCCCAACGGTAGCCACTCCTCCCACATCCACTCCTCCTGCCCGTGATGGGAGGATGAGGGCGCCGGGGAGACGCCGGGCACTAGCTAGATTTGCCTTCGGGAGGGGAGCCCACAGGGACTCGAGCAAGCCCGGCCTTCCCTCTCCTTCGTTAGTAGTAAGCAGATACGTTAGTACTAAGTAAGCCATGGCTCCCACCGTGATGGCCTCTTCGGCCACCTCCGTCGCTCCGTTCCAGGGGCTCAAGTCCACCGCCGGACTCCCCGTCAGCCGCCGCTCCACCAGCTCCGGCGGCTTCGGCAACGTCAGCAACGGCGGGAGGATCAGGTGCATGCAGGTAACAATAATCTATACTAGTAACTAACTGCATTGGAATTCTCATATTATATTGCTGGTCGTTCCATATCTGAGCTGATCGAATCATCCATTCACTGGTTGTTCAGATTTGGCCTGTTGAGAACAACAAAAAGTTCGAGACCCTATCCTACCTGCCGCCGCTGACCACGGAGGACCTCTTGAAGCAGATCGACTACCTGCTCCGCAACAACTGGGTTCCCTGCCTCGAGTTCAGCAAGGTCGGGTTCGTGTACCGTGAGAACTCCAGGTCCCCTGGTTACTACGATGGCCGCTACTGGACCATGTGGAAGCTGCCCATGTTCGGTTGCACCGACGCCACCCAGGTGTATGCTGAGCTCGAGGAGGCCAAGAAGGCCTTCCCTGGTTGCTACGTCCGTATCCTTGGATTCGACAACGTCAGGCAGACGCAGTGCGTCTCGTTCATCGCCTACAAGCCCCCGGGCTCTGACTAGACCGGCGGTGCCTAAACACAGCCTGCATGAGCAAACCATCAACCCGTGCTACAGAACGGTCTAGTAATTTTGAGAGATATTGTTGTTAGTTTTTTTTGGATAATCATTGGGCAGGAATGAATCAAAATTCATTACTTTTTCATGCCCTCTCCCTCGCGTATTTGTTCATATTTTCTTATCTTTATATCCTGTGGGATACTTTAGTTACCGGTTAAACTACATGGTTTTCATCATCCTGATGTGTTTGTTATTTGTTTAGTTGAAAACTTATGTTGAACTACATGTTTGATATAGGAATATATATGCGATTCTTGCATGAATGTATATGCTGTATGGTGACACACATCATGTTATATACCTAATTGGCTAAGTTAGCTTTATTTATCGTAATTATGGTAGAAACAGACAATTTAGAGGTATGTATATAGGAGTTACATTATTAATAAAGGTACGTAACCTATATTCAGATTTAGGTGTTAATTCATAATATTTTGAATAATTGCACTTGCATGGGTTAGCAATTCCTGATTATTTTGGGTTTCAAGTACTTTTATCCATTAGATAATTTTCTCCCCAACTAGATCTATGTTAAAAAAGAATAAAACAGAATTTACAAAGCAAAAGGAAAAGACGAAAGTGTTCTGAAATCAACCAAAACTGTCTATCCAATTACTGATGAAAGGGATTCAAGGAAAATCAGTCCTTTAGATAATTGTCCTTGTCCATCGCAAACTTTTTAAGCACTCAATGAACTACAAATTTAGAAAAACAGTCCAGTATGTGTTCCAAAGAGATCAAATATGGAGTAGCTAGCTTGCATATGTTTGTCCTCTGGAAGAATAACACTACAACAAATCATTTAATCTATGACGGAACAATTTCGTCATAGACCACTAAAAAATCGTCATAGAACGGTGTCTATGACGATTTCAGAAAACGTCATGGATTGAGCGTCATAGATTAAATTGCGTGACGGTTTAATAAAATACGTCACAGATTGAAGGGATCTGTGACGTTTTCAAACTGTCATAGATTGGCCTTAAGCCCGCCGAGTCCAGCCCAGGCCCAATGTTTATGACGAAAAAAAACGTCATAAATTTTGTCACAGATCAAATACTTAGGTGATGTGGCAGCTGACATGGATGGTGACATGGTTGACAATGTGGCAATTGTTACTGACGTGGTTGATGACATAAAATTGACGTGGACGATGACATGGAAACTGATGTGGATGATGACATCATCATTTTGGCCCATTTATTAATGGGCTGAAACGAGCACAGCCCATTTATTAGCAGACCCAAGTAATAACCAGGCTAAATATTTTTAGGCCCAATATCATAATGACATAATAAAATATTTTATAGCTCAATAGCACACTTAATTCAGCAAATATTATGACATAATAAATTTCAAAAGCCCATTTTCGGACCTATCATTCCACGGACCAAAACCAGCCATAAAGCCCATGTAAACAACACTATAATTTTGTAGAGTACACATAATAATTACATCGGAAGTATTTACATTTACATCTGCCATAATTAGACACGACATAAACACATAGCACTTAGTTGTTGCGCTTAGTAGGCTAGCAGCATTTTTCCTCCACTCCAAGTGATCTGGTAAATAAAGTAGAACCGATTAGTGCATAGAAATTACATATATTAAGGTATATATTTGAAATTACATATGAGCATCTAAAGGTTTTATAAACATTTTGTTGTTAGCACCATTGGATTTTAGAATCTATTTTTCCATTGCATATATAGATTTCATACAGATAATAAGACCTGGTATGAGCTCTATTTAAAACAGTGTTAGAACGTTCAGCTAATATAATAAGTTTGTTTACATAGGAGCTTGCGAACATAGGCAATACAAGACAATAACTATCAGCTCATGAGCTAATTAGCACAGAGTATAGAATTCATAAGTTGGACAAAAATACATGAACAGAAGCTTCGGTACAACTTAAAATCAGTACACCACAAGAACAGTGCAGCAACCATACAAATGTTGTTGTAGAGGGGTTTGGGGATTTTAGACGGGGCCACTTATCTGGGAGCTAGAGACCCACAACTGGTGCCAAGGATAGTCAGTGCAGCAAGCCGGCAGCCCCACAACAGCTTCCATGGCCCCAAACCTAGGTCCAAAACCAAAACAATATGTGAAAAAAATTCAGAGAACAAGTTACCACACAAAGACATAAGTGCAATCATTTTCACAATTAATAAGTTTCAAAAGAAGACCTCGAAGCCAGGCTGCGCAGAACTTGTCAAATCACCCTGCAACCCGAGCTCCATGTCGACATTTCCAGGGGTCTGCTCCCTTTTGCCGAGCTCAAACAAGTCCTGTCAAGTGAAAGTTGTTTGGATGTTTAATTCAGTATTCTTTATGTATCTCCAAATATATTTTCATTATAGATAATTACTATTTCACAGATCAATATGTCTAATAAGAGTTCGTATGCAAGAAGCAAGAACATATCTGAGCATAGAAGTAGCGGATCAAAACCATAACAAGAACATGGAGCAGGATATATGGACCTGAAAGTAGCTGCTGCCGTAATGGCCCCTTCACCGGGTAGCAGAGGCACAAGCAAAGCGAGGGAGACTCATCAGGCAGCTCACGCAAACCACGTCATCGGCGGCGGCGACGTCGCCTCCTCAGGCCGAGCAGCAGGGAGAGGAGTTGTGGAGGCAAGAGCATTAGGGAGGGGAGCAGTGGATCTGAGCAGCAGCAGCTCGTGGATCTAAGGAGGGGTCAGCTTGCGGATCTGAGCGGCGGCGGCTGCAGCGCTCGTGGAGGTGAGGAGAGGGAGTGGGGCGGCGTGGAGGTGAGGAGGGGCGAGCACCAGTCGCGGCAGCGCACCCCGGGCAGGTCGATGAAGATGCTGAACTCGTCGGCGTGCTCTATCCTCGCCTGGCGCGTGCGGGGTGAGGATGGGGAGCGGCGGCGTGGAGGTCAACGGAGAGGCGACGAGAGGGAGCGCGCGTCGGAGCCTTGGAGGGGACCGGGGGAGGCAAGGAGAGGGAGAGAGGAGCGGCGGCGGCTCAACAGGGGGCGAATGGGGATGAACTAGGGTTTCTGGTCTTTTTATACCATGCAGGCGCAACCATGGCCGTTAGATCAGAGATGGACGGCCGGAAGAAGTCGGGCCGTGCAAACCGAGCCCAATAGCAGCCCAGAAATAGGTCTTTGAGCCTGTTTTAGCAAATTTAACATTTATTTTCTCTTAGATGATAAAAATGTATTGAATTTTAGGACATCAAAAATAATTTAAAATGAGAAAGTTGTCAATATAATAGTTGTAGAACTAATCGAGGTCTATAACTATTGTTTTGGTCACTTCCCCATCCGAGTTAGATTGAACTATTTAAATTTGAATTTCAAAAATTGAAAATTTCTCATATTTTGGATATGAAACTTTGTTATTTATCACTTTTTCATTTTTACATCATTTAGTGTAAAAAAATTGTGGTTGTAGTTGTCATTTTTTGGAATTCAAAAATTGGATAGTTCAAATAGACTCACACGAGAAAAATTTGGAATTCAAAAATTGGATAGTTCAAATAGACTCACACGAGAAAAATTTGGAATTCAAAAATTGGATAGTTCAAATAGACTCACACGAGAAAAATTTGGAATTCAAAAATTGGATAGTTCAAATAGACTCACACGAGAAAAATTTGGAATTCAAAAATTGGATAGTTCAAATAGACTCACACGAGAAAAATTTGGAATTCAAAAATTGGATAGTTCAAATAGACTCACACGAGAAAAATTTGGAATTCAAAAATTGGATAGTTCAAATAGACTCACACGAGAAAAATTTTCAAAACAATAGCACTAATAAGTTTTACTAATAAAAATATGGTGATTTTATAAAAATTCAGAAACAAAAATTATCAAATTTGGATTATGTATGACCGAGAAAAACTAGATACAAAATTTAATTGCAGATTAAAAGAAGAAATACGAACTGTTCTTCGTTCCAATAGCATTAGGCCAATCACGTGCTGCCATCTGGTGGAGCGGGCCCAGCGTGGAGTGGGCCGACGGTTGCGGCCCATCGGGCGGACGGAGGACCTGCGGCCCAGGAGCAAATGACAAATTATAAAAAACATTAAAACCAGTTCGGAGTTCAACTGAGTCAGTGTGGTGCAGTGGTAAGTTGCACTCTTCCTATGCGAGGGGTCGTGGGTTCGAGACCCTTGGACCAAAGTTTCATAACTCATCAAGATCTAAAATCTTTATTTAGATTATTTTTTCATTTGAAAAAGTGGTAGTATACATTGATCATTAATCGTAAATTCACCCACATAATTTAACAAACTATGTTTGAGACTTGTCAAATTTGTACTACATATTATTACCACTTTTGAAAATGATAAAATAACCTAAATAAATATTGTAGATCTTGATGAGATATGAAACTTTGTTATTTATCACTTTTTCATTTTACATCATTTAGTGTAAAAAAATTGTGGTTGTAGTTGTCATTTTTTGGAATTCAAAAATTGGATAGTTCAAATAGACTCACACGAGAAAAATTTTCAAAACAATAGCACTAATAAGTTTTACTAATAAAAATATGGTGATTTTATAAAAATTCAGAAACAAAAATTATCAAATTTGGATTATGTATGACCGAGAAAAACTAGATACAAAATTTAATTGCAGATTAAAAGAAGAAATACGAACTGTTCTTCGTTCCAATAGCATTAGGCCAATCACGTGCTGCCATCTGGTGGAGCGGGCCCAGCGTGGAGTGGGCCGACGGTTGCGGCCCATCGGGCGGACGGAGGACCTGCGGCCCAGGAGCAAATGGCAAATTATAAAAAACATTAAAACCAGTTCGGAGTTCAACTGAGTGTGTGGTGCAGTGGTAAGTTGCACTCTTCCTATGCGAGGGGTCGTGGGTTCGAGACCCTTGGCCGCACCATTTTTGCTGATTTTGATGACGTGGCGAGCAAAAGGAGTGAATCATTAGATGAGTGCGCATGAAGGCTACAAGGACATTCTTTTTTCTAGTTTTGTTTTACACTGGACCTTTCCAAATTTTTCTTTTTTAATACTTTCATATTTCTCCCGTACAACATGGAAGATTATGTTTTTTAATGTTGTTCTTTGTGACGAATTTGCTGAAAGGTCATAGTATTTTGGGCCGGATTGTGACAAAATTGATAATACGTCACAATTTTTTGGGCTTGGTATCCACAACTGCGAATTAGTGACGTTCTCTGAAAACGTCATGAAAAATCCGTCACAGATTAAATAGTTTCTTGTAGTGTAATCTATAAAATTATTTTATTTTATATAGTATTTAAAATAATTTAACTATGATATCATTATACTGCATCGCATCAAAGCTTGTCATACCTCATAGAAAAAATGTAGTTGTATATAAAATCATGAAGTTATACCTTGTTAGGCAATATCTTCCTTCCACTGGATTATTAATCTCCATATTCAACTTGGGCATTAAATTTGTTGAGGAATCAACACACTGTCCTCTGTCTGGAAGCACAATGTATGTTCCTCTCCCAATTCTTCATACAGGATGATGCGCCAAGCTATTCTTATTTGCCTTTGCGGCTCGAAAAATAACTCCATTTGATTTCTTTACTTACTTGATGAATTGCTGGGAAATAACCACAAATTCTCTGTTAATCTAGTCTTAAGTCTTGCTTTCTTTAACTGAATACCTGGTAGCACTGTATATAGGCGAAAAAGAAAAGAACGAAAAAAAGAAACACGCTAGTACCAACTACATGTGTGAAATGGTAACAGAACTACAGAGGGATTACATGTATTTACTAGAAATCTTGGAAATGCCTATAATATATGCACTCAATCAATAGCCTAATCACGATGTTAATTAGAGAGGCGAAATTAAATGCAGTGTACTTATGGTGACATCGATAATTTGCATGCTATAATGCTAGCGTAGCATGTGCTGGTAACTTGGATGCAGATCGTGCATAATCTCCAAAACGCATTGTTACAATTTCAGTCAAGCAACCATGGCAGGCTAGGACACATCAATTGCACAGGTCAAGCGACCTCTCGCGGCGATTGCGCTTGACAGGCTGCAGCCACACGGCCACACATTTGACACGCAACAAAGAGAGATGTGGTCCTTGCGCTGTTGTTCCTTCATCATAATGAGCATGACGAACTACTCCAACACAAAAAGCTGGAACAACGTTATCGCTCCTAGATCATTGGAAATTGATGCCGCTCTGGCGTTTTCAAAGAGGTCGCGTGATCACCGGCAAGTCAAACATTGGGAATATAAATCATGAATAATTTTTAAGCCCTTGAGTTTGAAAATGTGAAAACCATATGAATAGATTAGTCTTAAAAATATTTTTATAAAAAGCATACATATATTATTTTTTAATAAATATTTTTGTAAGAATAAGAAGTCAAAGTTACGTTTTGAAGACCGTGTCGTTGTCCTAAACATCATTCTTTACCGGTATGGAGGGAGTATATAGCTCTAATCTAATACGCACACGTCCGATCTAAAACGTCAAGGTGGGATCGAGATGGACGCGTACACAAAGTATTGCCTGGAGCCTAGTCGTCAGATGATTTTTTTGGCGGAACGGTCAAAACTGTCCTCCAACTATCGTCGAAAGCTCATTTTCGTCCCTCAACTATAAAAACAGTCGTTCTCGTTCTCAAACTTTCGCAACCGACTCATTTTCGTCCTTGGGCTGACGTGGAGCGCCACGGTGTCTTTCTCGTCATCGTCCCAGTCAGCATCTCATTCGCTACGGTTATGAAATTCTATTTCTACCCTTACCCCTTGGCCCCTCAACTACGAAAATGGCCATATTGGCATTTTTCTGGAATTCCCTGTGCACATGCATGTACTGCCCTGTTCAAGATCACTAAAGAGCCAAACAAATATTTGCATAAGTGTTTTTCTACTGAGGCATACAAGAAAAATATCAACATGTTCTACAAGAGTAGAACATGAGTCAAAGATGGGCCAAAGGGTAAGGGTAGAAAGGGAATTTTTATAACCGTAGCGAATGAGATGCTGACTGTGACGATGATGAGAAAGATAGTGTAAAGCTCCACGTCAGCCTAGGGATGAAAATAAGCTAGATGCGAAACTTTGAGGTCGAGAACGGCCATTTTCGTAGTTGAGAGACGAAAATGAGCTTTTGAAGATAATTAAAGGACGACTTTGGCTATTCCGCCATTTTTTTCCATCTTTGTAACCGGAGAAACATTGGGATTTTCTTATTTCAATATATCTCATTCGTTACTGCTTGGTCCCAGTTAGACGGATGTCAAGGGCTGTGTTTCTTTATTCCCCCGATTTTTTTCCCGAAAAATCTTGCATGCATGAAGTATTAAATAAAGTCTATTTGTAAAACCTTTTTAAGGATGGGTATAACTTTGCACGACGAATCTAATGAGCCTAATTAACCCATAATTTACTACAATAATGCTACAGTAACTATCCTATAATCGTACGGTCAAAGACCTCATTAGATAGGACTCACGAATTAACCCGGGTTCTGTACGTAGTTTTGTAAACTAACTTTATTTAATACCCTTAATTAGTGGTCAAACGTATGTGAAAAATTTTTTATCCCCAAAGAAACACGGCCAAGATCCTTTTCTTTTCCCCTAATTAACATGGAAAAGAAGGCAACAGAATGATGCATATAGAAACATGGACGAATGTGGGTAAATTTTCACGCAAATTTGTAGATGTATTTTTTATTTTTTATAACAGCATGTATAGGTGGGTAACATATATAAAATTTGGTCGTTATTTTAGATCATTTCTATAACAGCTATTGTTTTTTTTAGAAAAATAGAAGAGATCCAATGGCTATTGTTATCCATGACGATTAAAGTATATGAATAGATGGCCAAATGTTTCTGATTTTTGTAGAAATTTTAGGATTTATTTTTCTTCTTAGCGTGTCTGGTAAGGATTAACGTGGATCCTTCAAAAGGAGCCTCCAATTAGTAATAATAAGATAACACTGCTACGACTATCTTTGGAGAGGAACTGTGAATGCATGCTCCGGCTATACTATACACACAAATATATGAATATGGATACTAGAGATATCTGCTAATCCTGTTGATTACTGGTGTTTTTGTTCTTGATTATGCATCTTAAATAATTTCCATATGTTTCATTCGGCTTCTTGGGCTCCAATGGACGTAAATCAGATGATGAAATGTTGACCACATCTTTTATTTTTCTTTACCATCCTGTCCATTAGTTTCTTGGACTATATTCATACTATATATACTTCAAAACAGAGAATTGCACTCAAACAAGCGAAGCAATAATTGAATCAGTTTCACTACATCTTCCAGCTAGCTTCCTCGGAGCAAGCTTTCCAACAATACGTTCAAGTCACTAACATTCTAGGTAACCTGAATCAATAAGAAGAGGATAAGGATACATGGACTTACATTCATGTTCAAACACAAACCTGCCTTGCTCATGCATCAGAGAAGAGCTACTTCCCCGTATTGGTGATTGGCTAGACGGCTTTATTTCATTTTGGAACCTCCCCTTTCTCTCTCTCCTCCCCCCCAATTTCCCTTCTTTTCATAAACTTTATTCTTTAACATGTAATCAGTAGGTCGGTGATCCCTGCTGTTTCTTAGAAAATACTCGCTCCATTCTAAATTATAGGTCGTTTGACTTTTTCTACCATAAGTTTAACCGTTCGTCTTGTTCAAAATTTTATGCAAATTATCATATTTTTTGTGGTGACTTGCTTTGTTAATAAACATTCTTCAAAAATAACTTAAATTTGACTATGTGTACACAAATTTTTTGAATAATACGAGTGGTCAAACTTATGATTTAAAAAGTCAAACGACATATAATTTAGAACGGAAGTAGTAACTGTTAGCGATACATAAGATCAAGTTGTCATAGATAGCTTTGGGTAGATCATGCATAGGAAATATCTCTTGTTGTAAAGAGGGTTTGTATTTGGGGCTCCACCGCTCCAAGCCTCCAAGGAATTCACATCGAAGAATGCTTATCTTCGACTGATTAAGTGGATGCGGAAATCTTGTTGTCACAGCAAGCATAAGTTCTTCTTTTGGCTTATGTTGTGAGATCGTTTAATCACAAGGATTTTGCTGAGGTGAAAAAATAAACATCTTGATGATTACAATTGTGTGTTATGTCGGGCCACCACCTAGGAGAGTCTCATGCATTTGTCTTCACCTGTTCTTTCAGTCAGTGGTGTTGGCGATTCTGAAAAACATCACTTGGGACCTTAATTTGCCCACTTTGCATTGGATATGATTATTGCTGCTAGAACTGCTTTTGGAAGGTGGAGATCTAGTTGTTAGCAAATAATGCTAAAAACAAGATCGAACACGAGACACGATTTAACGTGGAAAAACCCTTACGGAAAAAACCACGGAAGACCATCACTATTGAGGAGAGTTTACAAGTAGGGATGATACAAAGACCATCTAAGATGCATTATCTGTCTTACCCTACCGTCTACATATGCTTACGTATATATAGACGGCTCACACAACCATGCTTGGTTGCGTTTCCGAGATAGGACTAAACTGTGCGCTCCTGAGAGAAAACACAACACCACTTCGCTCCGGCCCAAACCTCCGGCGACGGGCCTTCTCTGTGCTCCGGCAGAAGCCCGACCTTTATCGTCGATGTGAATTTGGAACATATCCAACAAACTCCACCTTGAGACAAATTCCCTCCTGTAGACGAATAATAAACCTCCATATTCAAATCTTGAATGCCAATGTCCACCGGTTTAACCAATGAGTAAGATCACTTGAGTATTCTCCCACCACTTCGTAGGAAGTAAAAATTGAGCAAATAACCAATAGGTCCAAACACACACAGCTATCAACAAAGCAGACGAACAATCTGAGTCTTCATCAAATTCATAATCCCAGCAAAAGTCTGAGTCTGTGCAACTGACCTCAAAAGCAAATGGCAATAACGCTCAATCATCAAACGACATAAAGTCGCAATATCTCCTGTGGTATTAAATAAATATCCAGCGAAGAACTCATCTTATGGAATAATATATGCTCCATCAGGAACACTAAATTTTGGCAAGACAACACTCTTGCAAGAGCAATTAGCACGTGTATCCATCACGTATCATAAACTTGCCAATTGTAGAAGAAACTAAATTCCATGATATGGTCAATTACTGCTCCATTCAAACACGGTTCAGATGTAGACATAAATGTGCAACCAACGGAGTTAAACCTTTGAACTAAACCCCTCAACATGAGCAAAGACAGCAATAAACGTACTGTTCCCGCAATACAAAACGTTGTAGTATCTAGTCAAACAAACCTCCTCTATTGAACTTGGAATCCTCCACCTCGAACTCAATTCAGAGCAAAACCTTCACTTTAAATTAACCAACTCCATAGGAGTAAAAGAAACCACTAGGGTGACATGAACGATGTTGTCAAAACATCAAGAAGAATTAACTCAAAGTGATCCAATAATAATCCCAATATCTCCTCAAAATCTCAACAAGTTTCAGCAGCGGAAATCATATCATATATCAAAGAAACCATATGAAAGAAATAACCAGAAGAAAATAATCGGCAGTAATAATCTAGGTATGTTACTGTGTAAACATAGCATTAACCTGCTACATTGTGTACAACTCCGTGTACATTCAGTAGAGCTGAGAAAACCTTCTGGTAGCTTCTCGTGGATTGGTCTATAGCCTCTGGCAAATATGGAATCAGATTCCGTCTTAAACTCCACGTCGACGAGTCTTGCACGAGGTAGCCAATCGCAGATTGATCCGGCTGGCGCCGCGCGATAAGCAGGGATGAAACCCTAATTTTTTTCTTCACGTGACCACTTGTTAGCAAATAATGCTAAAAATAAGATCAAATACGAGACACAATTTAACGTGGAAAAACCCTTATAGAAAAACCACGAAAGACCATCACTATTGAGGAGAGTTTACAATTAGGGATGATACATGGCTTATCTAAGATGCATTATCTGTCTTACCCTACCATCTACATATGCTTACGTATATATAGGCGGCTCACACAACCGTGCTTGGTTGCGTTTCCGAGGTGGGACTAAACTGTACGCTCCTGAGAGAAAACACAGCACCACTTCGCTCCGGCCCAAACCTCCGGCGACGAGCCTTCTCTGCGCTGCAGATGCCCGACCTTTATCGTCGATGTGAATTTGGAACATATCCAACACTAGTTTCAAGCATGAGATGCCTCTTTCTGGTAAAAAAACATGAGATGTCTCTGGTTTTGCTTAGAGCAAAGCCTTCACTGAAAATTCTTTTAGAACAATACGTGGCCGAATAGTTTCCAATCCTGCTCTTGTAGGGTCTTTGGTTGGTCTGCGACCTCGTACGTGTACATATAATTTTTTAATGTATATAGACATAAAGAATAGGTAGGGGCCTCCCATACTAATTTCATAAAAAAACAAGAGTCTTTTACCCGTATGCTATTATAAAAGTTGGCGGTTACTTGTGTATCCCTAAAAAGTTCATAGACACCTATATGCCATCGACCGAACTTTCTTTTACCTACACGCCATTCCGTCCATGTTCTGTTAGATTGTTGCACCTTACATGTGGGCCTCACGTAGTAAAATTACCATTTTATCCCTTAGCTCTCTCGTCTCTCTCCCTCAGTTCTCTCGTCTCTCTCCCTCAGCTCTCGTCTCTCGCCAGGCGCGGGCGGCGGCCGGGCCAGGGGGCTGACGGGCAGTGCAGCCGGCGCCCCTCCCCCCACGGCCAGGCGCGGGCAGGCGGCGGAGCGCGGGCAGGCAGCGGCCAGG
>OAMR01000081.1:118496-153446 GCA_900205405.1 Echinochloa crus-galli | reverse complement strand
CATGGCGGCCGGCGCAGCGCGGGCCCCGACGCGGCTCCGGCGCGCCTCCGGCCAGGCGCGGAGTGAGAGAGGAAGGAGAGAGACGGAGGTTAGGGATGACAAGTGGGCCCTGCGTAAGGGCAAAACAGTCTATTTGCAACTCGGTCCAAAATGGTACACAGGTAAAAGAAAATTTACGCGATGGCACACAGGTGTCTACGAACTTTTTAGGGACATACATGTAAACGCCAACTTTTATAATGGCATACAGGTAAAGGACTCGAAAAAACAAAGTTGTCCAGCCATTTCAATCGCTTGAAAGTGATGTTTCTTTGTTCTGTTTAACAACAAAGCAAATTCCTTATTAAAGGTTGTCTTGCGCCGAGTAACAATAGGCCGGATCCCTCGGAAAATAAGATAATTATGGTTACGGGTCATCCAACTACTCCAGCCGGTAGTCATACTGGATAAGACTGATGCAGGTCATGGGATGTAGCTGAAAAGATTATCGGTGAATGAGAAGGCATTGGCGGGTGCCCCGGCTTACCTTGGCTCCGGCGACTCGGCCGGAGGCAGACGAGGCCGATGGCCCCGATCTCATCAGAGAGGCGGACCGTATCCTGTGTTGTGATGTGATCTAAATTCATTGCACAAGGTTTAGTCCCACCTCGACAATGCAACCAAGCACGGACGCGTGAGCGGACTATATATATATATATAAGCCCTATGTAGATGGTAGGGTAAGACAGATAAGACATCTTAGATGAGCCATGTATCATCCCTACATGTAAACTCTCCTCAATAGTGATTGTCTTCCGTAGTTTTTTTCCGTAAGAATTTTTCCACGTTAAATCGTGTCTCATGTTCGATATTGTTTTTCGCATTATTTGCTAACAAGTGGTATCAGAGCTTGGTACGAGATCACGTGAAAAAAAAATAATTAGGGTTTCGTCTCTATGTATCGCGCGCCGCCAGCCGGATCAATCTGCGATTGGCTACCTCGTGCAAGGCTAGTCGACGTGGAGTTTAAGACAGAATCTGATTCCGTATTTGCCAGAGGCTACAGACCAATCTACAAGAAGCTACTAGAATGTTTTCTCAGCTTTACTGAACGTACACGGAGTTGTACTCAAGGCTACAGGTTATTGCTAGGTTTACATAGTAACATACCTAGATTATTACTGCAGATTATTTTCTTCTGGTTATTTTTTTATTTGGATTCTTTGATATATGATATGATTTCTGCTGCTAAAACATATTGAGATTTTGAGGAGATATTGGGATTATTATTGGATCACTTTGAGTTAAATATTCTTGATGTTTTGACAACATCGTTCATGTCACCCTAGTGATTTCTTTTACTCCTATGGAGTTGGTTAATTCAAAGTGAAGGTTCGAGGTGGAGGATTCCAAGTGCAACAGGGGAGGTTTGTTTAACTAGATACTTCAGCGTTTTATATTGTGGGAGCAGTACATTTATTGCTGTCTTTGCTCATGTTGAGGGGTTTATTTTAAAGGTTTAACTCCGTTGGTTGCACATTTATGCCTACATCTGAACCATGTTTGAATGGAGCAGTAATTGACCATATCATGGAATTTAGTTTCTTCTACAATTGACAAGTTTATAGTATGTGATTGATACACGTGCTAGTTGCTCTTGCAAGAGTGTTGTTTTGCCAAAGTTTAGTGTTCCCGATGGAGCATATATTATTCCATGAGATGAGTTCTTCACTGGATATTTATTTTAATACCACGGGTGATATTGCGACTTTATGTCGTTTGATGATTAAGCATTATTGCCATTTTCTTTTGAGGTCAGGTGCACAGACTCAGACTTTTTGCTGGGATTATGAATTTGAAGACCCAGATTGTTCGTCTGCTTTGTTGATAGTTGTGTGTTTGGACCTTTGCTCAAATTTTTGCTTCCTATGAAGTGTTGGGAGAATATTCAAGTGATCTTACTCATTGGTTAGTCTGTTGGATATTGGCATTCAAGATTTGAATATGGAGGTTTATTATTCGTCTACAGGAGGGAATTTGTCTCAAGGTGGAGTTTGTTGTGATGTGATCCAAATTCATTGCACAAGGTTTAGTCTCACCTCGGCAACGCAACCAAGCACGGGCGTGTGAGCCGACTATATATATGTAAGCCCTATGTAGACAGTAGGGTAAGACAGATAAGACATCTTAGATGAGCCATGTATCATCCCTACATGTAAACTCTCCTCAATAGTGATTGTCTTCCGTAGTTTTTTTCCGTAAGAATTTTTCCACGTTAAATCGTGTCTCATGTTCGATATTGTTTTTCGCATTATTTGCTAACAAGTGGTATCAGAGCTTGGTACGAATAAACGACAAGAAGTAAAGGAATCAAACCGCAGGAGACACGAGATTTTAACGTGGAAACCCTCCCAATGTAGAAGGAAAAAAACCACGGGCGCCAGCCAGCAAAACTTTACTATATGAGGTGTGTGTTTACAACGCCTATTGGCGGCTTACAAGAGGATGATTTATTCATCAAGGGCAAAGCTCTATTATATAGGCAACTCACGTGACCGAGCTTGGTTGCGTTGCCGATGTGGGACTAAACTGTGCGCTCATGAGAGAAAAAACACAGTACCCCTTGCTCCGGCCCAAACCTCTCGAGTTTTGAGTTCTGGCAACAGCATGCTGCTCTGCTGTGTGGCGTGATTCCGACGGCCGCCGATCTCGGCCTCGTTGAGCCCGCTGCCTCGCAACGACCGGCGGAATCGAGATGCAGATGCAGTGCCGGCACTGCGGCACGGGCATTGAAGTCTGTCCTCCAAACAAGCTTCTGGGTATGCTTCCCGCGATCCCGCCGGCGGCGCTGCGGCAAGCCGGCTCGCTCGGCCTCGGCGCGTCATGGGACATTGGGAGTTTGGGACGCAGATCCACTGGCCAATCGGGGAACGGGGGCACGGCAGTCGACAAGACAAGGCAAGACAGATAAGTCATGTATCATCCCTACTTGTAAACTCTCCTCAATAGTGATTGTCTTCCGTGGTTTTTTCCCGTAAGGGTTTTTCCACGTTAAATCGTGTCTCGTGTTCGATCTTATTTTTCGCATTATTTGCTAACATCCTGGCGGGGGAACGCATGCGTCAGGAGGCAGAATTGGTTTCGGTGACCTCGACACAAGCGAGGAAGGTTGTTCATGGTGTCGAGGAGTTCCATGGATCGTGGTTCTAGGCGATTGGAGAGGAGGATTCAGAATCGGAGCTTGTGCAAGATGAATTGTCAGTTGGGACTCCACGTTCTGACGCATCCATCGACACGCCAGAGCTGTGGAAGAAGGCACAATAGGCGGGGTTCACGATACCCCAAATCCAGCTTCACGATACCCCAAATCTAGCTGGCGGAAAAGGAATTGGGGATCAGTCCTCGCAGCAGGAAGCCGGGGGAAGAAGCTCTGGCGACAAGGATTGTGGAAGGGCTAGTGCAACGGCGTCCGGCTGGCAAGCCATGGTGGGGGACTGTGCCATCATCGCGAGTGTCGCCACCGCGCACCCTGGGAGATGCGCTTGCCGGCGCCAAGATAATAACACGTTCCAACTCATCTTTTAACTTCAGACCTAGTGACTTGGCTCCACCGTCCCATTTTTCCTCTCCGGTGAGGTCCTACCAGGGCCGGAGAAGGTGATCAGAAGCTCGAGATCGGATCCAGGCGATCTTCTCGGGCGGGATTCGGGGGAGCGGTCATTTTCGAAAATGGCAAAACATAGGGAGCAAAATGGGCCGGCCAGTACCAAAGCCCCAATAGCTAGTGCAAGCCCGAAGCGAATGTGGCTCAGCCCGGCGGTGCCGTATCGGCCTACTCCCTGGCTGGTGGCCTTCTTCGCGAGAATGGATACGCGACCACGAAACCCTAGAGCTCTTCACCTAGCCAACGTGCACTCTCACGGGCGATCCTACGCGCCAGTCGTGAGGCATGCGATGGAGAACAGCGGGCGCGGCGGTGCGGTGAACCAGGGTGGAGGCCACGCTAACGGCCAGAGTGGTCTGTTTGGCCGTGGCGGCTTCCAAGGAAGCTTTCACCCTGGTCATGGCGGCAGCTATACCAGTCGTGGAGGAGGAAGATACAATGGTGGTGACGCGACCGGTACGCTGGTGACCGGAGGCCGTTCGGTGGATGAAGCACACATGGCGGCCATCTGCAGGAAATGCCCCTGCTGGACAGGAGGCGCCGGCTTCATACCGGGCCGGTGCTGCGGCAACACCTGATCAGGCAGCGCAAGCTGCCACGCTACTCCAACAGGTGTTCGCGTCGTCCACGGCGTACCAAGCGTCACAGGTAGCCATATTGCTGCAGCAGGCGTTATCTCATCCTCCAATATGGCTACTAAGGGCAACACTTGGATGCTCATGCAAGGAGGTGCGGCAATGGAAGCTAAGGGCAATGATCAGATAAAGCCACTGACGCCTGCTGGAGCATCCAAGTTGGTGAAGGCTCCTGCCTATATCAAGGCGTCTAGTAATTCTGAGGTACCAGAATTGTCGAGCATGGGGGCATCAAAGGCAACGGGTAAACTACCCTATTGGTACCGGTGCTACACAAAAGGGCATGGTATGTCATAATGTACTACTGAATTGTATTGCGAGATATGTGACAAGCACGATCATTCGAAGGTCCGTTGTCCAAGGTTCCGAGCGGACAAACCTTTTGCTGTTGCTTGTGGGTATGCCGTTGATGGACTGGGCTTCTACTACATCCCGACACCTAGTAACCAAAAGCACAAAGGGGAAACAAAGACGGGTGTGATCCGGGTCGATGGGGGTTCCCTCACAGCGACAAATGTGTCATCAGATGGAAATGGGTGGTGCAGCAAACAGCCCCTAATACATTTAAAGCCGCGTTTCCTACACGGGCAGAATTACAGAGGATGATGGAGTGGGGTGTTCTGCATACAAAGTTCCCCAACACAACGATGAAAATAGAGGTGGTTGGAGGTAGTGAAGCAAAATGTGTACTGCCTAAAATTTGGGTTCAGTTCACTGGATTGCCGGAGGATCTGAGGGAGTATGAGGTTATATGGGCTGTTGGCTCAATTCTTGGTGTGTCCAAGGAGTTTGATATGAGCTTCACAAGAAAATATGATAGATGCCGGGTCCAGGTTTTAGTCCTTGATCCTAACTTCATTCCACAATACGTGGATGTGGCTATTGGGGATTGCCTGTATGAACTACATTTTATGGATGAAGCAAACATTGATGAAAGTAATCCTGAGCCAATGGACATGGATCCTAGCAATGGCAATGATGGGAGTCCAGATGGTGATGACCTGGCCAAGCAGAATAAAGGGCCAAACAGCAGTCCCAAGGGGGAGAAGAAAAATGGTTCGGATAAATCATTGGCGATGCGGGAGCAGACTGCACCATCTGATGGAACTACAAGACGTCAGGGGGCTGGTTTGGGTACAGAAGCGAAAGGAAAGCGACTGATACACTTGGAGACTTCGGGTGGCGCGAGTACTCCTGCTGTGCCAGTTGGTGTTCAGGTTAGGCCACCATCGGTGCTGCAGAAAACTGGGGTGCCAACGCCTGTGCCATATCAGGTTGGGGTGTCAGCACGAGTGCCACAGCAGTTTGTTCCGGAAGCTGAGGGTCTGGGCAGCTTTGATGCGAAGGAAACGGCCCTGACGGCCATTCCAGAGGTGCAAGACCCTGACCGCCGGGTCCAGTAGCGACGATTCGATGGACTTGGCCATGAAGTGCAAGGCCGGGACACCTGATGCGGGTCTTCCTACAAAAGGTGATTAAAATTGTCATTCTTTTTTACAATTTTTAGATGATTCTATAGCTGCTAGTTTCAGTGACTTAGGTATTACTTTGGGTGCTGATGCTTCTAGTGTTAGGGAATCAGTAGCTTCTCTTAAAAATGTAGAGCAAAAAAGATTAGTAGATCAACCGGTTAGGGATAAATTGAATGACATTTTTGACAAAAAAGAGAAATGTTTAGTAGAGGAAGAGGAGTTGGATGCTTTTATTTTGAGTCATTTGTGTGGAGAGATTATGGATGAGGTGTTGGATTCCAGTGGTGATCTACATGATCGTACCACTGTGTTACCAAATCAAAACTCGCCTACATCAAAAAAGAATAAGAAGAAACTCTCCACGACAAAAGAAAAATCTCAAAGAAAGACAAGGTGAAAGGCGTTTTTTTGGAACAGTAATGGGTTCGGGGATCCAAAGAAATATAGGTTTCTATTGGACCTAACCAAAGAACAGAATCTCAGTTTCATTGCCATCTGAGAAACACGGAGGAGGAATTTTTCCGATCCTTTTTTGAGAAATTTGTGTGGCGGCAAAAATTATATTTGGCATTGTAAGCAACCAAAAGGACGCTCTAGGGGCATTCTGTTAGGAATTGACTTGGATATGTTCCACATCGAGGCAATACATGAGGGGACTACTATGTGAAATTCCACTTATGCAACAAAAATGACAGCTTTAAGTGGGCACTAGTAGTGGTTTATGGTTCTGCACAAATTGAGTTTAAGGAGAGCTTTTTAGCCGAGTTAGTTCACATATGTAGTCACGAAAATTTACCAATCCTCATAGGAGGTGACTTTAATATCTTACATAGCCTGAATGATAAAAATAATGATAACTTTGATCATCGTTGGCCATTTTTATTTAATGCCGTAATTGATGGTCTGGATTTGAGAGAGCTAGAGATGTCGGGCAGACAATATACTTGGGCTAGTTCACTTCAGAACCCAACGCAAGAGAAATTGGACCGAGTTTTAATGTCCATAGAGTGGGAACAAAAGTTCCCACTATCCACGGTTATTGCACTCACTCGGGACATTTCTGACCATACTCCTTTACTTCTTAACACCGGCGAATCTTCTTTGGTTTGTAACCAGCCTGCCTTCAAATTTGAGTTAGGCTGGTTACTCCGTGATGGTTTCATGGATATAGTTTAGGAGATTTGGATTAATTAGAATAACGGAAACACACCTATGAAACGTTAGCAATCCGAAATTAGAAAGGTGCGCCAATATTTAAGACAATGGGCCACAAACACAAGCGGCCAATACAAAAAAGAAAAGAAGCGAATACTAGATAAACTTGATTTCTTTGATAAAAAGGTGGAATCTTGTTTCATCATCACAGGACATTGATTTAAAACATTGCCTTCAGAATCATCTAGCAGAAATGCTGCGAGAGGAAGAAATTAAGTGGTACCAACAGGCCAATGTGAAGGAGTTACTAGAAGGAGATTCTAATACAAAATATTTTCAGCTCATAGCAAATGATGGACATACAAAGACAAGAATATACCAACTGCGGGATGGGGATCGAATAATATGTGGCGATGATGAGTTGAAGAATTACATTACTACTTATTACCATGGTTTATTTGGTCCTCCAGAAGATAACAATTTCCAGCTGGATGAGAGTCGAATAGATGATATTCTCCAGGTGTCTGCGCTTGAAAATGAGATTCTTGTATCTATGTTCACTGAGCAGGAAGTAAAGGAGGCAATTTTCCAAATGAAACACGATGGTTTCCCAATTGAATTCTATCGGGCCTTCTGGGGCTTCATAAAAGTAGACTTGATGCTTCTATTTCAGGAATTCCATAGTGGAAACTTGCCTCTGTATAGTTTAAATTTTGGAACAATCATTCTATTGCCAAAATGTAAGAAGGCCATCAAAATTCAACAATATAGACCGATATGCTTTCTAAATGTGAGCTTTAAGATATTCACAAAGGTGGCAACAAATAGAATCTCACAGGTAGCTCAAAAGGTCATTAGCCCTACACAAATTGCCTTCTTACCAGGAAGGAATATTATGGAATGTGTGGTGGTGTTACATGAAACAATTCATGAACTTCACAGGAAGAACCAAAATGGGGTAATATTTAAGATTGACTTTGAGAAAGCATACGACAAGGTGAGATGTCCTTTTGTCCAATAAACCTTGAGGATGAAAGGCTTTTCACAAATATAGGGACAACGGATTGAGGCTTTTACTCAACGTGATCACGTTGGTATAAAAATAAATGAGCAAGTAGGTCAAAATTTTCAAACATGGAAGGGTCTTAGACAGGGGATCCATTGTCACCTATTCTCTTTAATATTGTTGTCAATATGCTAGCATTTATTATTAATAGAGCAAAAAAGTAAGGACAAATCTCTGCGGTTGTGCCGCATTTGGTTGATGGAGGTCTATGCATCTTACAGTATGCAGATGACACAATCCTCTATATGGACCATGATTTGGTCAAAGCCACAAATTTGAAGTTGTTGTTGTGCGCGTTTGAACAATTATCCGGTCTTAAAATAAACTTTCATAAAAGTGAGATATTTTGTTTTGGTCAGGCTAAGGAGTGTGAACAACAATATGCTGAAATTTTTGGGTGCCAATCTGGATCTTATCCTTTTAGATATCTTGGCATTCCGATGCATTATAGGAAACTTAGCAATTTGAATTGAAAGATAGAGGAAAAGTTTGAAAAGAAATTGAGTAGTTGGAAAGGAAAGCATATGTCAGTAGGTGGGAGACTAGTGTTAATTAACTCTATCTTAACCAGCTTAGCGGTGTTTATGCTTTCTTTTTCTGAGGTACCAAAGGGGGTCTTGGAAAAATTAGATTATTTTAGATAGAGATTCTTTTGGCAACCTGATGAACATAAGAGGAAATATAGATTAGCTAAATGGAACATCCTCTGCCAACCAAAAGAAATTGGGGGTTATTAGGAATAAAAAATTTAGAGGTACAGAACCAATGTTTGTTGAGTAAATGGTTGTTTAAGCTTATCAATGAGGATGGTTTATGGTAGCAACTTCTAAAGAATAAATATTTGCGTTCTAATACTATCATGCAAGTAGAGAGAAAATCGGGGGACTCCCATTTTTTGGTCGGGTTGATGAAAGTGAAACAAACCTTTACTAATTTTGGAACTTTCTAGTTAAATGACGGTAAACAAGTCAGGTTTTGGTAGGACAAATGGTTGGGCAACTTTACTTTCAAGCAACAGTATCCGTCCATGTACCATATTGCTAGGAAGAAAAACGATACAGTAGCCACAATTTTTTTTAGGATTCCTCTTAATGTGTCTTTTAGAAGATCACTAGTAGGGCCAGATTTAAACTTATGGCATAATCTGGTGAGTCGTATTAGTCATATACAATTAAACGACAATACATATATCTTTAGATGTAATCTCACCCACTCTGGTTTGTTCTCTGTTAAGTCAATGTATATGGCTCTCATTAGCAATGGTAATGTACAATGAAATACTCAAATATGGAAGTTGAGAATCTCGTTAAAGATTAAGATATTTATGTGGTACTTAAAAAGAGGGGTGGTCCTTATGAAGGACAATTTAGCTAAGAGAAATTGGAATGGGAGTAAACGTTGTTCTTTCTGTTCCAATGAGGAAACAATTCCACATCTCATTTTTTGATTGTCATATGGCCAAATTCCTTTGGAGAGCTGTACAAATTGCTTTTAACTTACAAACACCTTATAGCTTTAATTATATGTTCAATAATTGGCTTGTAGGGATGGATGGAAAGTTAAAAAGTCAAATATTAGTCGGTGCTGCTGCTCTATGCTGGGCATTATGGCTCAGCAGGAATGATGTGGTTTTTGATAAATTTCCGATAAAAACTTACTTGCAGGTACTATTTAGAGGGACTTACTGGCTTCGGTTCTAGGCATAGCTACAACGGCGTGAACAAGAAAGACAAGCAGTAAAAGATGCATGCCAAGCAACGGAGGTTTTGTCTATGCGTCTCTTTGCTCACCATGGATGGAGGTTTAGCAATAGAATTGCATTGTAATTCTCTCATCAAACTACGTGGTGTGGTTTATTTTGGTAAACTTTGAGTTTGCAGACGGGAGTGCTGCAGATTTGTAATTAAGGCCGTAGCCAAACTTGGTCAAGGCTGTATTTTATCCATTATGAGTTCTGCAGATTTGTAATTAAGGCCGTAGCCAAACTTGGTCAAGGCTGTATTTTATCAATTATCTAAAAAACTACTCCAGCTCATCAGGATTATATCCCTGCAGTTGGCCCCTTTCACTGAAAAGAAGATTCGTGATGCAGTTTTTGTATGGAGCACAATAAAGAAGATTCATGTTGCAGTTTTTAGTATGGAGCACAATAAAGCTATTCTTTTTTGCAAAGTGGGCACACATGGTTTTTCTAATGTATTCTACCAAAGATTCTCGGACACCATCAAAGGAGACCTGATAATTTGTTTCATAAACTTCACAGAGTGATACCCCACTCTTTAGCCTCAACTTTGGGGTCATAACACTCTTAACAAAACTAAAATATGCAAATCGAATATAACAACATAGATGAATTTGTTTGCTCAATGTGAGTTTTAAAGTTTTCAATACAACTGCCACTCTTCGTATTAATTCAGTTGGTGGCAGTCCACTGTTTGTGATATTATTATCAGCCCATCACAAACGGCGTCCATGAGAGGATGTAACATCCTTGGTGGCAGTCATCATCTTGCATGAAGCCGTCCATGAGCTACACCAAGAGAAATAAAATGGAGTCATTTTTAAGGTCGATTAAAAAAAACTATGACGACAAAGTAGGGTAGTCTTTCTTATTGCAAACAATTAGGATGAAATGCTTTTCACCTAAATGGATGTCTTGGGTGCAATCTTTTATATCATGATGGAAGTGTGGTAATGAATGTTAATGATGAAGTTGAATCTTTTCGAAAATTCCCTCCATGCCATCGGAAATTGAACTCATCCCTTCTGTGCCATCCAAATTTAGTGCATCCCTTTAGTTCCATTGAAAATTTAACTCAAACCTTCTCTATCATTACCATCACAACACAATTACATAGCTATCAACTAAAGGTGAAATAAACCCTTAAAAGAAAAGAGATGAAGCAAATTTTTGCTATCCTTATATGTCATCTCTGTGCATACAAGCAGCCATAAAATTAGAAGGCTACGGCCATACAATCATCATTGCAACAGCCTTTAGATCGATTCTAGTTGCATTTTGAATCAATTGTCAATAGAAAATAATAACAAGAAAAACATCTTACCCTGCACAAAGCCAAGAAGCAACGGGGATTGGACCTGGTGCTGCGATGTGCTTCAAACCACTTGGGGATAGGGCTCATGTGCAGATGAGAAAGTAGTAGTAGTCTTCCTCACCACCCCTGCGCTAGCGATCTTGTTCCTGTGGATGAGCGTGCGGGACATTCAGCGCGGGTGGGACAGGCGGTGACGATTGAGGGGAACAGGCGGGATGTGCGGTGACGATTGAGGGCGACGACAGGCGGGCGGGTCGTGCACCGCGCTTCTACACCGATCCATTGGAGATTGGGTAGATGGGACCGGCACGCTTCTTTGCCGTTTCTTTTTACATCGTGTGTTGTGTTTGTACCAAGCCTATGATATCCCTTCGGCTGACATTGCTTTAAGTACAACTACTATTATTGTTGGGTGAGGAATGAACATGCTAGCGCTGGCTATATATACATAATGATGATAATAAAAATAATGGTGGTTCTACAAATTCTCATCTCGACAATGGAGATTTGTGCTGTCTTTGTATTGTGCATCTGACGACAAATTTCCTATATTACTGTTATTGTCACTTTCCTTAAACTATATGTTCTTCTTGTGCTCCATATTTGTTCACATATTAGTTTTTGCAAAGAAAAATACTTCCACCAGATTACCCACGTAAGTATTTCCCAATAAAGAATGTTTGTCTCACATAAAAAGTTCTTATGTTCTTCACTATTTTTTTGGCAAAACATTATTTGAGTTCAACAAAGGAACAATATCTGTTGGTGTGCCATATTATTCTTGTGACTGGTCATAATGCAATAACTTTCAGTCCCAACTGGCCAACTTCCTAAGGTCTGTCACATTGGAGAGGTTCATGGACATTGAATTTTATACCACATCAGCAAATTTGCAAACATATCAGGATTATTACGAGTAGAGAGGAAGAAGAGTTTCATGGAATGAGAAACTCCTCTTGCTCGGCTACCAAGTTCTCCGTCTTGATAACCGTCGCATTGTTACATATTTATTCACTACCACAAGGTGGCCTTTCCTCCTGCCACATCAATATGGACTCTGTCATGACCGGTACCAGGGGTAGTGAAAGGGCCCAATAATTTAGCTTAGAAATGTGAAGGATCATACTCAAAGAGACTACGTTGAATTTTTATATGTTTTTGAATAAAACTAATTTTTGAATTTTGAAGAAGTAATAGAGCCATAATCCATTACCACCCCTACCTAGTGGCAGTAGAAGTGCCGATTTAGTGAGAACCAGTAGTAATGCCAACTATAACTATCAGCGAGTAAAAATCCCGTTAATAAATTTAGTTAGAATAAATTGGTAGAAAAATCAGATAGAAAAATTAATTGGATAATTTGGTTAGAAAACTAAGTTGGATAATTTAGTTAACAAAACTAGTTGGATAATTTAATTTGGAAAGCTATTTGGATGGTTTAGTTAGAAAAATTAGTTTGATAATTTTGTGGTGATTCCATTTCATGTATATGTAGCTGCAAGTGATGGTTCTCACAGGATGGAGGTCATTTATCATTTTTATTAAATATACATATATGCAGGTTGTTGACTAAGAAAAAAACTTCCTATTTACTTCCAAATTATAGCCCATTTTAATTGTGTCATAAATCAAACTTCTCAAACTTTAACTTACTAAAAGGATACTATCGCAGATGTTACTTAACCAAATGTGTCGTCATAAATCAAAATAATATAAATACTAACCCTGTTCTATGGGCTAGCATCCTCAAAATTGTATGGTGAGCTACTAAGAAAAGTACCATCTCACCGCTACAAGTGAGCTACAAACTGTTGAGTGAAAGTGAAAAATGATTGTATCTTATTGACTGTGAACAGTGACATACACTACTACAGAACACGACATTACAAACGCGCAGCCACAAACTTGTGATGCCCACATCACAAACGGTTCCAAGGCAGCTGGGCGTGCTAGCCGTTGGAACCGTTTGTGATGTGAGACATCACAAATGGTTTTTGTAAAAAACCGTTTGTGATGCCCCGGAGCATCATCACAAACGGTTTTTCCTACAAACCATTTCTGATGGTCCATATCACAAACGGTTTTTCCTACAAACCGTTTGTGATGGTGTGTACGATATACATTAAAACCATATTTTGAAGTAGTAAATCAATTCAAATCAAAAAATGTTGAACTACAAAGTTGTATAACTTCTCAATATCTAGAAATTTTAGTTTGGTCATTTCTTCATTTGACAAATTTATATGAATATTGTTCATAAAATCTATATCTCTCATAGAGTTTCCTGAAACTACAAGAGATCTATAAGATTTGTGAACAATGTTACTCTCACTACATCGGATAAAGAAATGACCAAACTAAAAGTTCTAGATATTGAGAAGTTATACAACTTTGTAGTTCAACATTTTTTGATTTGAATTGATTTACTAATGAAAAGTAAGTTTGTAGTTCTCAAAATTTGAAATTTGAGTTTTTTCAAATGACCTCAGATGAAGAAACAGTTAAAATAAGAGTTTTAGATCATAATAAGTTATGGAACTTTGTAGTTGATAACTTTTTCATTTCAAATCATCCGGTCAACGAAAACTAAGTTTGAATGTTCTCAAATTTGAAATTCAAATTTTATAAATGACCTCGGATGGAGAAACGACCAAAATAAGACTTGTAGATTTCAAAAAGCTATGAAACATTTTAGTTGATAACTTTTTAATTTGACATTGTTTAGGGCCTCAAACAAGCAATTTACACTCGGTTTAGTATAATATGGTAAGAACCAGAACGGAATATAGTCACAATTGAGAGTGTGGTGTAGTGGTAGAGGAGGTTACGCGCGAGCGAGAGGTCACGTGTTCGAATCCTGCCGACCCCACATTGCAAAAAAAATGGTGCGTGACGTGTGGGAAAAATGGCTTAGATGGTTGGTGGCCGGTTGGTGGTCTTCCCACATTAAAATAATTTTTTTGCTATTTTTTTGAGGTTTTTTGGTGCACTTGGCATCACAAACGGTTCGTAACAAACGGTTTGCAAACCGTTTGTGATATCACAAACGCCTAGCAAAACTGTTTGTGATGAGGGTTTAAAACCGTTTGTGATGTTGAATTCTGTAGTAGTGATACACACACACACAAATGAAGGGGTACCATGGAGGAGGCATGTCCCTTCGGGATGACCCTACGGGGATAACTGCTATTAGCAGTTATACTAATCCTAATTATCCTAATTGATCACTAACTAATTAATCTTAACACTCCCCCTTGATCAATTGGTCCTGTAGAAGTCTTTATCTATTCAACAATCATAATCTTGAATCTTTAGAAAAACCTGTGGGAAGAAAAACAAAAGTATATTGATATATCGGGCAAAAGCTCCTTCAAAACCCAATGGGAAAATAAAGGAGTAACACCATGATATATGTGTAATTCCAATGTTAAACAAACCCTTTAAGTAATCTTAAAGACATAGTCTAAATAATTTGATCAAAGATCAATATGTCATAAATATTATCTTAGAAAAAACCTCTATGAGGAAAAATAGATAATATGACATGTATCAAAGTTACCTCATTAAAAACTTTACGTGAGAAAGCTCTAGTAGAGTAAAACTCATGTAAAGAAAAGAGCGTAATATGATTGAAAGTGCATCTAGGCACCTATGTGTTTTGGTGATTTGTATGACAACATGATTTGTGTACTAACTTGTTTGCTTAAGTGTATGAGCAGGGTTTTATTCTTATGGATATTCGTGCAATACAATTGTTGATAAGAATATGTGCTCGACATTGGTTCCAAATGACATAAAAGCAAGCAAGTGCATGTGATCCCATATGACAAAGATAAATAATGATAAGTAAAAGTAAATGACAAATGAGACAAGGAGTTTTGCATATTGATTAGTCTCATCTAGAAGAAGCTTGTCGAGAGATATTGTGATAATTTAATTGAAGAAATCGAGTTAGTTGAAGACATGGATTTCAATATGGTTTTCATGTGGATGCAAAGCAAGGCTAAACTTAAAGTGGCAAGATAGGATGAAAGGGATCAAGCTAGATGGCTAGTGACGAGGTACTAAGCAAAGAGAAGGGCAAGATAGTCTTTTAGCCGAGGAACTTTGCTAGGGTGAAGAAGCTAGTATCGTGGTTTGGTTTCTAGGCATTAATCAAGCCTTATCTAGTGAAGCAATGCAATGTATCCAATATTTATTGAATCAAATGTTGAAGTGGCTTATGAATTGGTTATGGATTCTCGATCATACTCTTGGACATTCTAAGCCAGTAGCTCAAGTTGGATTTGCTCATCAAGAATGAAGTGTTGTGAGCCCTCAAGATGAGATTGATCAAGTATGGCATCAATGAAGAGATAAAAGCTCAAGTGGAGGTTTTATTTATTATTTGTAATCTTGAGTATAGGAATGTCGTACTATCAAGAGGGATGCAACATTAGTTGTTTGAGAACACAGCAAAAAGTGCTCATATGTCAACCCATGTGAGATAGCCTTTGAGAGAAGTCATTTTGAGACTCAGTGTGCTGACTGGTCCAAAACCGGTCTGACCGGTTTGGGTGGTTAGAGTGTCTAACAGCTAGTTGGTTTAAAAACCGGTGTGACCGATTTTGAAAACCGGTGTGCACTGACATAATGACTAGTTTTTGGGTGTGGGGTATTTATACCCCTTGGCCCTCTCCTTTGAGGGCAGCTGGTTCCCTTGCTATTCTTGTGCGCCCAGAACCTCTTTGAGCACCAACAAGCTCTCCCCAAGCATCTCTTTGTGGGATTGATTGAATTTGTTCATATCTTTGGAATTGGGTTGAGAGGTGATTGTGTGTGAGCTTTAGAGAGCTAGAGAGAGCTAGCTAACTCAGTGAAGAGTGAATCCATAGCTTGAGCACTTTCGATGAAGGTCTAGCAACCATTGAAGCATTTGTTACTCTTGGAGGTGATGCCTCCTAGACGGCTAGGCGTCGCCGGTGAGCCACCAAGGTTGTGGTGTGCCACGAAAAGTTTGTGAAGGCCGGATCTTGCCTCCTTTGGGAAAAAGGTCACAACTTAGTGGAACCGGGGAAAGTGCTCAACCTTTGGGTCACTAGGGGCTTCCTCAACGGAGATATAGGATTCACTTTGGTGAATTGGAACTTCGGGAAACAACTCTTCACGTCTCCCATTTGGTTTGCTTCACATTGTTCAATTCTAGCGTTTATATTTGCTTCCGCTTTGATCTACTTGGTTGTGCTTTACTTGTGTGTAGGGACTTGTTTAACCTGCTAGAAATCATCTACAGAAGAAGCTTACCAAGTTTGGTTTGAGCTAGAGCTCGTAGAGGTGGTTATTTCACGCTTTAGTGTATCTCAGTCAGAAATCGGTCTGGCCGGTTTCCCAAACCAGTCTGACCGGTTTTTGTTCTGACTTAGTCAATTTCCAGCAAATAGGATCCAGAGGTTGTTGCGGAGTCTCCGGACTTATCCCCGGAGTTTCCGGACATACCCTTGGAGTTTCTGGAGTTTGAACTGACAATTTGTTTTAAGTGTTGGAAATTTGCAGAATCACCTATTCACCCCCCTCTAGGTGACATCACGGTCCTTTCAATTGGTATCAGAGCTTGGCTTCACATCCAAGCTTAACCATCGTAAGGAAAGATGTCAAATTCTTGTCAGGTAACCATTGAGCCACTAGTTAGTGACGGCTCAAACTATGATACCTAGTCTACTCATGTACTTAATGTTTTTAGGACCATGGGTCCTCTGATTGAGAAGATTGTAGTTGGAAGCATCCACCCTCTGAGTGTTGATTGGGATGACTTGTCCAATCTAACTCAAGAGGAGATGGATTGCCTATAACTCAACGCTTGTGTCGCTAACTTCTTGTTTGGTGTTTTGAGCAAAGAAGTGAAGGATTGCATCCTACAAGATGAGGTAACTCGAGTTGACGCTCATCTCATTTGGGCTCAACTTGAGGAACTATATGCCAACACCGAAAGAGACAAGCAAGAGCTAACAAGAGTGATGTCACATGAGGAATGCTCAACATCATCAACAACAAGCACTGAGCCTCATGTGATCACAACCAAGGAGCTAGAAGGCCAAGATAGTGTAGCTGCCGCTTCACAGCCAAAACCAGTCCAACCGATTTCTGAAACCGGTCTGGCCGGTTTGGGCAGACTGGTTGCACAAAGCTACAAAAGGGTTGTCGATGCCGCGCAAGCAAAGTCTCAAGCACAAAAGCATCTTTATCTTCCAGTGATGAGATATGCAAGTGCTTTATGGCCAAAGACCACAAGAAGACCAAGAATGACGAAAATGCTAGAGTTGGAACTATCCAAGCCCTCACCGAGGAACTTGAGAAAGTTAAACTTATCAATGCCTTCTTGGTCAGTAAGTATAATAATTTGGTCAATAATTATGCTTGTGCTACTAACTCACTCTCATGTGTAGCGTCTGTGGAAAAAGAAAACCAAGTGCTCAAGCAACAACTTGGTTTGCTAGCTAGTGAGCATGAGATGCTACAAGTAAAACATGAGGAACTCTTGTGTTCTCATGAAGAGCTTGTAGAATCACATGTCTTGCTAGAGATAGCTCATGAGGTTATGGTAACATCGGTAAAATCCTTTGAACCTCAAACTCACACATGCACATGCTCACAAGTTGAAATTTCATTATCTTGTGATAACTCTTGTTGCTCCCAAGCAACACAATCCTTTGTTAAGCATGTGGTTATAGAATCTTGTGACGACCTCATTGCAAAAGAAAATGAAGACCTCATGCAAGAGGTTGAAAGGCTAAGAAAGGACTTGATCAAGTTGAATGGCAAGGGTCAAGTGCAACTTTCTCAAGATAACCATGACTTCATGGTGAAGAAGCTTGAGAAGAGATAAACCGTCACTCGCCCAAGTCCTCAACAAGATCAAGTGTTTCAAGTGCTCGACAATGGGACACTACGCATCCGTGTGTCCATGCAAGCTCAAGAAGAAGAACAAGAAGTCCCCATCAAGAAGAGAGAAGCAACGGGCAAAGACAAGGGCATGCTTCAGATGCAAGGAAAAGGGTCACTTGATTTCCGAGTGCCCGATTCCTCAAAGTGTTGTCTGTCCTGCCAAAACCAGTTTGACCGGTTTGGAAAACCGGGCTAACCGGTTTCAGACAGCAGTAGCCCAAGCACCTTTGGAGAGGGCTTCTCAAGTCAACACATCAAGCAAAAGGTCAAGAATTGATGATGGCCACAAGAAGAAAGTCAGAAGAGGTTCAAGAGGGGTCCGAAGCCGTATTTGCTACACGTGCCGGACCAAGGGACATTTGGGTAAGGATTTTCCAAATGGTAATGTCCCTAAATCAAACCTAGTACATTATGAATTTGCTAAGCTTATGAAGGACAAAGCGAGCACCTATGCTACTAGGGTGATTGACACACTACAAACTAGCATAAGGACCATTTGGGTTCCTAAGCAACTTGTGACTATCTTTGTTGGACCCAACATGAGTTGGGTACCAAAGCATGCTTGATGAGATAACAGGAACCAAGAGATGCATTGGAAGCTTGGCTTGAAAGAAATCACTTGCGATCAAATGACTAGCCAAGAAAGATGCTTCCTTTCTACAACTTCCACCCAATGTCATCTCGGTAAACTTGTGCTTAATTTGATTAATTTTCAGTCACTTGTGTCTTTGGTAGGATCAAGTTTCTCAAGTTCTTGAACTCATGTGAAACTTGAAAAGTGACTAAAGCAATCTTCTTGACATTGTTCCGAATATGTCATATGGTGCTTTTAATGGCTCTCTAGTAGGGAAAAATCTTGTCAATTGCAGGAAAATCAATTACTATGATTGAAGACATTCAACACGACAAGATACAAGCATCCACACTCAAGTGGTACATGTCTGGTTAAACCGGTCTGACCGATTTGGCCCAGAATGTAGCAACTTGAGTCACTAAGTGAGAAATTAAGATACAATTGAAATATTTCTTTGGTTTATCACTTTTGGCATATGCATATCAACTTATACCTATGTGGTAGTAAGTTTTCCTTGCACATTTCAATATGAGCAATTTATTATGTGCCTTTACCAAATGTTGACTTAATCCTCCCACGTCCTTAACAAGACAAAGTGCATGTCACATGCAATCCATGTATGATGCATATGTTCAGGGGGAGATTACTTCAACATTTGCGTTGTTGAGATTAACATTTCTTTTAGTGAATTTGTAGTCTCAATGAAGAGAGATTATTTCTCTCAATTGGAGTTGTCATCAAAGTTGAGATCTAAAGCGGTAAAACAATATCATTTTCATTTTGGATCATGCTCTTAATATATCTTGACAACTCACCATAATATAGTCTAAATTCCTTTATTTCATCTTATTGATTCAAAGCTAGTGTATATGAACCCCTCCTACACACTCCATCACATATACACTAGATAAAAGGAATTTGGTCTATATTGTGAGGTTTCATAATTCATGACCTATTTGCCATCCACATACAAGGGTCATTGATTATGAAACTAATTGTTGTGCAACTTAATGTTTTCTCTCTTATCTTTGTCAAATGGATTACCTCATAAGAGAAGGCATATGGTTTAAAATTGACTATATTGCACAACACTTTTGGCTAGAGGCAAAGGTATGTTTCTTGTTGACTAATATTTACCTTGTGCATCTAGGCTCTATTTCATGCTAGTGTGTGCATTTGCATGCAACTATATTGAACTCTCCTCTTGCGTACCTATTAGATATTTGGTTGACACCTTCTTAATATTGACTTATTGTCAAGTGTTGTCAGAATGATGAAAGGTGTGAACCAAATATACTAACATGGTCCATAGCTCGATATAAGTGCATGTCCTTGTGTGACATAGGATAGGATTTGAAAATTCAACTAGCATGATAGGTTGTGTGTGATTTTCGAAAATATTTGGATTTTGGTTTTTTTACCAATCAATCAATTTGTGACTATAGTTAACTTTGATTGTTTGATGGCTAGTCAAAAATAGTGAGATTCTCTTAAATCCATAAATTCCTATCTATCCATCCATCTTTTCTCATCTCTCTCGGAAGAAACGAGAGAAAATGGATTTATTGGAGATCTTATCTTTTCTAAGGAAAAATCTTGAGATGTTGGAGAAAAATTTATATCGCATACCTTCTCAGATCAAGTGAACAAGTTTTGGAGCTTAATATCCACTGAATCAATCAACTCCTAACTGCTTGGGGGAAACCGGTCTGATCAGTTTGACCCAGGGAGTTACCCCACGTGGATATTTTACCCCGCTTGATCTTCTCTCTCCTCATTCTTACCCTTTCACCACGAAAACACTTCCCTACCTCAGTTTTCACCGTGAGAGAACCTCTTATGGAGATTTCTTGATTCATCCAAGGAAAAGAAGATTTCTTGTTGGGATTGGAGTGCCCCAAGTTGGCCTGACCGGTATCCCAATTGGATTTGGTTTCAAATCTTCATCTTCTCTCATTCTCAAGGCTCTCAAGGTATTCGAATGTTCCCATCACCCGATCTACTCACTCGATGGATATCATTCAAATCCCTTTGGTAGAACATCCTCTGGTATGTCTAGGAACCTATCCCTAAGAGATCATTTGATTTGGTGGGCTATATTTTGCGGACCAAGGATTTGCACATTCACTGCGCAAAGCGGTCTAACCGGTTTGGCAAACCGGTGGGCAGTGAAGGCACAAGTCCTTCGATTGCAGTGTGTTTAGCCTTCATATGGATTAGGGGTAGTTTATCTTGCAATATCCTTATCAAACCTTGATCATGCAGCTGTCTAGATTAATTCCAATCAAATTTGGCTTAGCTCGGGTAAAAGCGGTCTGACTGGTTTCTGAAACCGGTCGGACCGGTTTGTCTCTGAGCTGACCCAAACTCTTTTGGTTGAACTCTATTTGATCCAATCTTTAGTCAATTCTTTTCCTGGGCACTTATATCATGTGTATCATCTTTAGGAACCCAGGAAGGACAGAAGAAGATGCCAAGAAGAAGTCACACCGAGAGGATCAAAAAGGGGTGTCATGACCCTTCCGCGGGCAGCAGCTCCCATGCGGCCAGCGGGAGATCATTGAGGCCGTGAAGGCCAAAGAGAGCAGCAGAGCAGCAGATTGATGAAGTAGATGAAGTGGAGACCACATCCAGTGATGATGATGATGTTCACTGGTATTTGGAAGGGTCAGAGGGATGTCCAGGTGGACCTTAGGTAACAAAGAATTAATAGCAAGAAGACTCGGGATGAGTTCAAAAAGTTGCGTGCTGTGTTGAGTCCGGATAACCCTCCATCTCCTATCTCTCCACCTCCTGAGCTGCCAGAAATACCCTCGCTTCGAGACATTATGACAGATCACATGAATGCGGGCTACTTTGAGGAATTTGGAGACATATTTGGATATGGACCTATTGCATCGAGCTCACAGCCTCCACCAGCTCCTCCTCAGTCATATGGTGGTCCCGGTACTTACACTTACATGCCTACTTCAGAGGGTGACACTTTTGGAGCATGGTTTGTGTACCCTACGACCAGAGGCCCGTCCTTTGCAGCTGCCACATACCCGTCCTCGTCATATGCTTTTGTTGACACTTCATCTTCTATGGATGGAGTTCAGTACTCTAGTGGACCATCTCCATCTCCCAGACACTTTGCGTCACAGGCAGCGGCTTCCATCTTTGGACCTTCTACCGCTCCTAGTCATGGTACATTTAGCACATCTATATCTTATTCCATGGCTAACCCATCTGAACCACTCTAAGTTATCATAAATATACATTGGATTGAGTGAAGGATTTCATTTGACTTCATCTTCTTCGTCAGATGATCCGAGCGCGAGTTTCTGATAGGAGCAGGACTACAAGCTTCTCCAGGCCCTTTTATGGATGATTGATGACAAAGGGGGAGAAGAATTGACTAAAGAGCGTCAAGATTCAGTGTTCCTCGTAGTCTGTCTGGGAAAAGCGGTCTGACCGGTTTCTGTAACCGGTCTGACCGGTTTCTGCTGTGTATGCAGAAACATGGATGTAATAAATTCTCATGTTAATCTATTTGTGGACTTGAGGACTTGTACTGTGTGCTATTGTGTGTAATGAACATATTTATGTATTCTAAGTGACATAATGATAGTGTGATATGCATGAATTGGATGGTGTAATGTTTAGTGTGTGTGCTGACTGGGCAAACCGGTCTGACCGGTTTCTGCAGAGACAACACATGCATATTTATCTCTTGTTGTTGTGTGAGATTCATGTCATATGCATCACGTGTTATTTTATTTTATCACACACACTTGTTGAACATATTGGATGCTGAGATATTGGGGGAGCTCTCGATTCTTTCCTTGTATGTGCATTTGGCATGTGAGGCCAAATTTTTGAAATTTTATTCAAAGCACATATTAAGGGGGAGCTCACAAGATATCTTAGATGTTTAGAGCATTAATTTCCTATCTATTTGTAAGCTTTAATCATGTTATCATCAATCACCAAAAAGGGGGAGATTGAAAGTGCATCGAGGCACTTATGTGTTTTGGTGATTTGTATGACAACATGATTTGTGTACTAACTTGTTTGCTTAAGTGTATGAGCAGGGTTTTATTCTTATGGATATTCGTGCAATACAATTGTTGATAATAATATGTGCTCGGCATTGGTTCCAAATGACATAAAAGCAAGCAAGTGCATGTGATTCCATATGATAAAGATAAATAATGACAAGTAAAAGTAAATGACAAATGAGACAAGGAGTTTTGCATATTGATTGGTCTCATCTAGAAGAAGCTTGTCGAGAGATATTGGGATAATTTAATTGAAGAAATCGGGTTAGTTGAAGACATAGATTTCAATGTGGTTTTCATGTGGATGCAAAGCAAGGCTAAACTTAAAGTGGCAAGATAGGATGAAAGGGATCAAGCTAGATGGCTAATGACGAGATACTAAGGAAAAAGAAGGGCAATATACTCTTGTAGCCAAGGAACTTTGCGAGGGTGAAGAAGCTAGTATCGTGGTTTTGTTTCTAGGCATTAATCAAGCCTTATCTAGTGAAGCAATGCAATGCATCCAATATTTATTGAATCAAATGTTGAAGTGACTTATGAATTGGTGATGGATTCTCGATCATACTCTTGGACATGCTAAGCCACTAGCTCAAGTTAGATTTGCTCAGCAAGAATGAAGTGTTGTGAGCCCTCAAGATGAGATTAATCAAGTATGGCATCAATGAAGAGATAAAAGCTCAAGTGGAGGTTTTATTTATTATTTGTAATCTTGAGTATAGGAATGTCGTACTATCAAGAGGGATGCAACATTAGTTGTTTGACAACACACCAAAAAGTGCTCATAGGTCAACCCATGTGAGTTAGCCTTTGAGAGAAGTCGTCTTGAGACTTAGTGCGCTGACTGGTCCAGGAATGAGGTCTGACCGGTTTGGGTGGTTAGAGTGTCTAACGACTAGTTGGTTTAAAAACTAGTGTGACCAGTTTTCCACTAACATAACGGCTAGTTTTTGGGTGTGGGGTATTTATACCCCTTGGCCCCCTCCTTTGAGGGCTGCTGGTTCCCTTGCTATTCTTGTGCGCCCAGAACCTCTTTGAGCACCAGCAAGCTCTCCCCAAGCATCTCTTTGTGAGATTGATTGAATTTGTTCATATCTTCGGAATTAGGTTGAGAGGTGATCGTGTGTGAGCTTTAGAGAGCTAGAGAGAGCTAACTAACTTAGTGAAGAGTGAATCCATAGCTTGAGCACTTCTGGTGAAGGTCTAGCAACCATTGAAGCATTTGTTACTCTTGGAGGTGAAGCCTCCTAGACGGCTAGGCGTCGCCGGTGAGCCACCAAGGTTGTGGTGTGCCACAGATTGTTTGTGCAGGTGTGGTCTTGCCTCCTTCAGGGAAAAGATCAAGTTAGTGGAACCGAGGAGATAGCTCGACCTTTGGGTCACTAAGGGCTTCCTCAACGGAGACGTAGGATTCGCTGCGCTTTTAGGCGGCCTTTGGGCAACAGCGAATCTGAACTTCGGGAAACAATTTGCTGCGTCTAGGCATTGATTTCGGGCCCATAATCCTTTCTAGCACATAAACTTGCTTCCGCTTCGATCTACTTGGTTGGATGTGGGTAAGAGCCGCCCACTGCGGACGCCCTTATGATGGATAATGCGATTTGCATTTCAGAGACTGTCTCGCAGTGAGTTTGATGTTGAGGCTCAGGGACGCTAAGCGGGTGCATCTTTTCGAGCGACTGATAAACTTGCCTACGAGAGTTTTATGGTCATACAATCGGAGGGTAGAGGGTAGACAGAGGGATTTCTTCAGCATGCATCATATTCGGAATTAGCTAATAAACATCCAACAACTAGCTGGATCTATCTGACCCTATTTATGTACTGGCTGTTGTTACATTGTTGGGCAAAGCTGCACAACTAGAGTTGCTGCTGTGCTGTGTCATGGAATCCATAGAAATCTTAACAGTCGATTTCATTTCATCTTCTTGTTAAACAGATAAAAAGTACCTATAATTACTATTTCATTAAGTCTAGCCAATAACATAGCGAGGCAACATGCACTAAAACTAGTAAACGGGCAGGTTAGTAATTTTCCTGTAACACAATGGGAAGGGCAAACTAAAACTCCTTTCACAACCAGAGTCACACTTCAGGCGAAACTGCAATTTCTTGCACTACATTGTTCGGTACATCATATTTACTCTGACAGCCCTAACGGCTAGTTTCCTTTGAAAACCGGTTTGACCGGTTTGGGAAACGGGTCTGACCGGTTTCCAACGGCTATAACGGCTAGTTTGGGAGTTTGGGGTATTTATACCCCTTGGCCCTCTCCTTCGAGGGCTGCTGGCTTCATTGCTTCTCTTGTGCATCCAGAGCCTCCATGAGCACCAGCAAGCTCTCCCCAAATATCTCTTTGTGAGATTGATTGAAATTTGATTTTATCTTTGGATTTGGGCTGAAAGGATAATTGTGTGTGAGCTATTGCAAGCTAGTAAGAGCTAGCTAGATCAGTGAAGAGAAAATCCTTAGCTTGAGCACTTCTGGTGAAGTCTAGCAACCATTGAAGCATTTGTTACTCTTGGAGGTGAAGCCTCCTAGACGGCTAGGCGTCGCCGGTGAGCCACCAAGGATGTGGTGTGCCACGAAAAGTTTGTGAATGCCGAATCTTGCGTCCTTTGGGGAAAAGGTCACAACTTAGTGGAACCGGGGAAAGAGCTCGACCTTTGGGTCACTAGGGGCTTCCTCAACGGAGACGTAGAATTCACTTTGGTGAATCCGAACTTCGGGAAACAATTCTTCGCGTCTCCCTTTTGGTTTGCTTCACATTGTTCAATTCTAGCTTTTATATTTGTTTCTGCTTCGATCTACTTGGTTGTGCTTTACTTGTGTTCAGAGACTTGTTGAACCTGCTAGAAATCATCTACAGAAGAAGCTTACCATGTTTGGTTTGGGCTAGAACTCGTAGATAGGGTTATTTCACGCTTTAGTGTTTCTCAGTCAGAAACCGGTCTGACCGGTTTCCCAAACCGGTCTTACCGGTTTTGGTTCTGACTAATAGGATCCGGAGTTTCCGGAGGTTGTTGCAGAGTCTCTGGACTTATCCCCGGAGTTTCCGAACATACCCTCAGAGTTTCCAGAGTTTGAACTGACAATTTGTTGTAAGTGTTGGAAATGTGCATAATCTTCTATTCACCCCCCTCTAGGTGACATCACGGTCCTTTCAATGATATATGAAGTAAGTTATATTTTAAACGGATTCTCCCCCTGATTCTTGCAAATCTGTAAGTCTTCTCATACCAATGACCTCAACACATTTATGAAATGATGAGTATGGTAGAGATTTTTTGAATAAATCTACTAGATTATCGCACAACTTAGTTTGCAAGATTTCAATTTCTCTATTCTTTTGGAGTTCATGGGGTAGAATAATTTAGTAATAATATGCTTAGTCATATTACTTTTAATATAACGTGACTCCATCTGAGTAACACATGCTGAATCATCTTCAAAGATAATTGTTGGTATATTTATTGTACCAATACCACAGGATTGTATGATGTGGTTTATCATTCTGTGAAGCCATATGCATTCGCGTGATGCTTCATATAAAGTTATTATTTCAGAATGATTGGTGAAAGTAGATTCTAATGTCTGCTTTGTAGACTTCCAAGAAATTGTTGTTTTTCCTTGTAAAAATACAAAACCTGTTTATGATCTGCCATTATGGAGATTTGACAAATAACCAGCATCTGTATATCCTAACAAAGTTGGATCTTGATTTCTACTATAGAATAATCCAAGATCTTTAGTACCATTGAGGTATCAAAATACCATTTTTATTCCTACCTAATGATGTTTGGTAGGTGCAGCACTATGTCTTGCTAGTAAATTTACTGCAAATGCAATGTCAGGTCATGTACAATTAGCACGATACATTAATGCTCCAATGGCACTAAGATATGGGAAATGTGGTCCCAATATCTCTTCTCCTTCATCCCGTGGTCTAGATGGATCCTTTTCTAGGTTTAAGGATCTTACTACCATGGGAGTTTTTGTTGGATATGACTTGTCCATATTGAATTTTTCCAATATCTTTTGGATATAGGCAGATTGGTATATAAATCTACCTGAAGGGAAATGCTCAAGTTGTAAATCTAAGCAAAATTTGGTTTTACCCAAATCTTTCATTTCAAACTTCATCTTTAAATGATGACATGCTTCATTAATATCGGTTTCATTTATGATGATATTAAGATCATCAACGACTCAACATATACTAATATAATGCAAAATCCTTTCGAGGATTCCTTAATGAAGACACATGTGTAATCGTCATATTTGTGTATCCTATCGATATAAGAAATTCTCTTAAATGATTGTACCACATTCGACCTAATTGCTTTAAGTCGTAAAATGATTTCTGCAACTTGATGCAATACATGTCGCGATTTGCCTTATTATCTGGTATACTAATTCCTTCAGGAACTTTCATGTATATCTCAGAATCCAATGACCTATATAAATATGCGGTCACTACATCCATCAACTGCATAGATAGACAATTTTGTACCGCCAAAGATATTAAGTATTGGAAGGTTATTCCGCTCATTACTGGATAATAAGTTTCATTGAAATCAACGCCAGGTCTTTGCGTAAAACCTTGTGCCACTAGCCTTGCTTTGTATCTCACCACTTCATTGTTTTCATTTCTTTTACGAACGAAAACCCATTTGTATCCCACAGGTCAGATACGAGGAGGTGTTGGAATTACAGCCGAAAACACTTTCCTTTTATAAAGCGAGACAATCTCTGTTTCAATTGCTACCTTCCATTTATCCCAGTCAGAACGCTTCTTGCATTCTGTCATAGACTTAGGATCCAGATCTGTTTGAAGAGTATTAGCAATTTGTTCAGAGAGGTAATGGTCGACTAATGTGGACTTACGATCATAAGACTCTCCAGTCTTTATAAAATTTATAGCAATTTCGTCTACCCTTAGAGATTCATCATTATTTCTGAATACGATGGATCTAGGGTCTTCTGATATTCCAGTCTTAGTGTTTATGCGCGTAGTTGAGCTGGGTTGTGGATTACATCTATCCACATGACATTGTATGTCCTTTAACTGAAATTTTAGTTGTTGTTCTAGTCTTCTTTTGCTTATTAGCAACCACATCTTGCTTCTTGGAAGTGTTTCTCCCCCTCTTGTTTCCAACTTGGGGTTGAGTGGTTTTATTAGGTATCTCCACTCTTTCGGGCACGTTCCTTGAGGATGGATAGACTTTGTGACACATTTATAATCTATGAAAGCGTCTAGCAAATTATTTTCAATATTTTGCAAATCAATAATTCTTTGAACTTGTAGTTCAGTTTATATAGTACGTGGATCAGAAAAAGAAATGCCTCTTGCGTTCCAATCGATTTCCTAGCATTCCTTTTGGTACAATTCTCCCCCTAATGTCGGTAAATGATCCTCATTAAAAATACTATCAATAAATCGAGCAGTAAATAGATCTCCTATGAGAGGTTCTAAATACTTAATAATCGACGGAGATGAATAACCTATATGGATCCCCAGTTTCCTGTGAGGACCCATCGAGGTTCGCTGAGGTGGTGAGATGGGTATGTATACAACGCACCCAAACTTATGCAAATGTGAAATATTCGGAGGATTTCCACGTACTAACTACAACAGGGATGTATCGTGGTATGCAGTTGGTCGTAATTGGATTAAGTCACCAACATGCAGAACTGCGTGACCCCAACACGATGTAGGCAATCTACAATTCATTAACATAGGTCGTGCAACGAGCTTAATTCTTTTAATCAATGATTCAGCCAGACCATTTTGGGTATGTACGTATGGAACAGAGTGCTGAATCTGAATCCTAATGCCATGAAATAATCATTAAAAGCACGAGATGAAAATTTAGCAACATTGTCCATGCGGATAGATTGAATCCGATGTTCAGGATAATGGGCCTTCAACTTAATAAGTTGAGCCATTATTTTGGCAAAAGCATGGTTGCGTGTCGATAAAAGGGACACGTGAGACCATCGAGTAGATGTGTCTATCAATACCATGAAATACCTGAACAGACCCGATAATGGTTGGATTGGAACACAAATATCTACTTGAATTCTTTCAAGAAATTTGAGTGGTTCAGCTCAAATTTTAAGATGTGATGGTCTTAAAATTAACTTTCCTGTTGCACAAGAAGTACAACAAAAATTCTTATCTTGGGGAAATTTTGTTTTCTCCATATCATGACCTATGGAATTATTAATAATTTTCCGCATCATCCCTATTCTAGGATGCCCAAGTCGATCATGCCATTTCCGGAATGTATCGACATCATGGAAAATTAATTTATAAGCAACATATGCTATGGGCTTTATGTATGTATAATATAATCCAGTTTTGAGGGAAGAAAAATTTTCACATATTTGTTTGCCAAATCCCGTAAGTCTAGTTAAGAGGAGAAATTCCTCTTCGTTATGGTGTTGTGTTTCTACGTGGAAATCACTCTTACGGATGTCTCTAAAACTTAGAAGGGTACGAGTAGAATCAGGATGCAACAAAGCTTCCTCGATCGTAATTTGTGTACTCATAGGAAGAGTAATAGTGGCTCGTCAAGAACCAACTATTAATGCACCGCGTCCAGCGATGGTCATAATATTTCCTTCTTTTTTCTTAAGAGTCTGGAAATATTTCATCTCTCTAAGTATAGAGTTTGTAGTACATGAGTCCACAAGGCATAATTCTTCCTCCTTTGGATTGGTATTAATAGGCATCTATATGTAAAAACAAATATAATAATAAACTAATTAAATACAACATATAGAAGTATATATACCATCGGTGTTTAGAAATCGTGGTCCCGACACCAACCAGAAATGCGCCGTGTTCCCTCCCCTGATGGTTGATGCAGAAGATAATACAAGACACGGATTTATCCTGGTTCCGGTCATAAGACCGTACTTCCAGCAATGTGGTACGTGCGATGTGTTATTCTGCACCGAACTGCAAGTAGTAGGGGATACAAAAGCAGGCTAAGAGAAGAGGCTAGACCTCTAAGTCCCAGATGATTGAGGCGGAGTGCCAATATCGTGGTCTTTCGGAGTGTGTGCGAATGTTTCCTCTGGTCATCTGCCCCCTCCTTTTATAGGCCAAGGAGGAGGGGTTACAAGTATGTGTCGTTGTGCAGGCACAGTTGCCGCACAGTAGTAGGAGTGGCGCCAGGCGTGCTTCTTTGTCCTTGTCCGCTGTTACGCGATATTGCGGTCCCTGTGATCGATTCTTGTAGTGGTAGAGGCACTCGCCCTCCTTAGGTGGCGCTAAAATTGGCGCTCACGCGAGTGACGCTTTTAGACCGTCGAGGGCTTTTTGAGCCTCGGGGGTCCAAGAAAAATGCTCGCTCTTTTTTAGGAGTCGGTACAGGGGCAAGCCTTTCTCACCGAGACGCGAGATGAACCAGCTTAGGGCTCCTAAGCATCCCAATACCCTTTGTACCCCCTTTATGTCTCGGATCGGTCCCATCTGTTTGAGGGCCGAGACTTTTTCAGGGTTGGGCTCAATGCCTCGCTGAGAGACTATGAAACCCAAGAGCATACCTCGAGGCACCTAGAAACACATTTTTCTGGATTTAGCTTTACCCCGTTGGCCCAGAGACAATCAAACACAATGCGCAAATCGTTTACCAGGTCGTTCACCTTCCTGGATTTTACAACAATATCGTCAACGTATGCCTCTATGGTTCGCCCAATATGATCTCCGAAAACACGAAGCATACACCGCTGTTATGTAGCTCCAGCATTTTGAAGGCCAAACGACATCGTGACATAGCAGAAGATACCAAAAGGCGTGATAAAGGAGGTTGCCAGTTGGTCAGAAACTTTCATCTTAATTTGGTGGAAACCAGAATAAGCATCAAGGAAACATAACAGCTCACATCATGCGGTCGAATCTACGATCTGATCGATACGTTTGATCGATCTGTGGTAAAGGAAAAGGGACTTTTGGACATGCTTTATTTAAACCAGTATAATCTATGCACATCCTCCATTTCCCATTCTTTTTCTTAACTAAAACAAGATTAGCGAGCCAGTTAGGGTGAAATACCTCCTTGATGAATCCAGCCTCGAGGAGCTTGCGCAGCTCCTCACTACTGGCCCTGCGCTTTTGCTCGTCGAAGCGTCGCAGGCGTTGAACCACCGGCTTGGAGTGGGGCAGGATATCAAGGGAGTGCTCGGCGACCTCCCTCGGTATGCCCGGCATATCCGAGGGGCTCCACGCGAATATGTCGAAGTTGGCGCGGAGAAAGTCGACGAGCACCACCTCCTATTTGCCGTCGAGGGTCGAACTGACCCTTAGCATCTTGTCGTTGGGGATGCTGGGGTCAAGGGGCACTGCCTTGGTGTGTTCCACAGGCTCGAAACTGCCTGAATGCTTCGAAGTAGAGGGGATGGTTTCGTTTGCCATCTTCTCTAGGTCCGCGACGAGAGCCTTGTCCTTGGCAAGTGCTTCGGTGCTCTCGACGCATTCCACGTCGCATATGTAGGCATGTTCGAACGATGGGGCCACGGTGATGACGCCGTTTGGTCCCGGCATCTTCAACTTGAGGTACGTGTAGTTTGGGATGGACATGAACTTGGCGTAGCATGGGTGGCCAAGGATGGCGTGGTATGCACCTCGAAATCCCACCACTTCGAAGGTCAGGGTCTCCCTGTGGAAGTTATCAGGGGTACTGAAGCAAACTGCCAGATCGATCTGCCCGAGGGGCTGAACTCGCTTTCCCGGCGCAACGCCATGGAACGACGCCTTGCTGGGGCGCAGCATATCCCTCCTGATGCCCATGAGCTCCAAAGATGAGACGTACATGATGTTGAGGCTGCTGCCTCCATCCATGAGTACCTTGGAGAACCAGGTATTGCCGATGATGGGATCAACGACAAGCGGGTACTGCCCCGGATTTGGGATGTAGTTGGGGTGATCCTATCGACTGAAGGAGATGGTCTCCTCTGACCAGTCGAGGTAAGATGGCCCCACCTTGTGTATGGAGAATACCTCTCGGCGCTCGCGCTTGCGCTGTCGAGGGGTCATGTTCGTGGTTGGCCCCCCGAAGATGAAGAAGACGTTCTCCACCTCCGGGAAGCCTTGGCCACTCCCGTCGCCCGTGTCCTTTTCCCCCCCTTCGTCCTTCTAAGCGGCGCGGTTGAAGTATTTCTTTAGCATTCCACATTGCTCGAGGCTGTGGGTTACGACGCCCTTGTGATAAGGGCAAGGTTTCTTGAGCATGTCATCGAAGATGCCGCCTCCTAGAGGGGGGCCTCGAGGAGCTTTGGGCGCAGCAGGGTCCACTGCGAGGATTTTGTCAGGGTCCTCGGTCCGCTCTTGTTGGCGCGAGGCTTTTTGGGGCTTCTTCCCCTTCTTGGCTTGCCTTTGTTTCTTTGCGGATCCTTTGGACTTGCTGCCCTCCGCGGCGTTTCGTCCGTCCGCTTCCCCCTTCTACCATCAAGGATGGCTCCAACCTCCTCCTCGCCGGAGGCAAAGTTGGTGGCGACATCGAACAACTCGTTTACACTGGTAGGAGGACTCCGTCCTAGCTCGCGCACCAAATCCCGACAGATTGTGCCCTCGAGGAAGGCGTGGATGACTTCGGAGTCACCCACACTTGGGAGCTCGGTGCAGCGCTTGGAGAAGTGGCGGATGAAATCACGAAGGGACTCATTGGATGTTTGGCGACACCCTCAGAGGTCCCATGAGTTTCCAGGGCGTAGGTAGGTGCCCTAAAAATTACCCACGAATGTCTTCACGAGTTCGTTCCAGTCGTGAATCTGGTTCATGGGTAGGTGCTCAAGCCATGTCCGCGAAGAATCCGCCAAATGGAGCGGCAAGTTGCGGATGACCATGGCGTCGTCAGTCGTGCCGCCCAATAGATAGGCGAGGCGATAGTCATTGAGCCACACCTTTGGTTCCGTCTCCCCCGAGTACTTGGTGATGGTCGTCGGCTGCCTGAATCGTGTGGGAATCGGGGCCACACGAATCTCTCGGCCAAACGCCCGGGTTCCCGGGGGCTCTAGCGTTGGGCTCTTGTCTTCGTCGCTGTCGTAGCGGCCTCCACGGCGGGGGTGGAAACCGCGAGATGTCCCATCCCGCCTCTTTCTGTTGAGGGTGTTGCGAGAATCGTCGTCGCTGGCGTCACCGCGTGTGTCAAGGATTTGCTCCTTGAGAGGATTCCTCCCGATGCGTTAGTGCACCGAGGGTGCCTTTCCCTTATTCGAGGGCGGGGTGGCATTGGATTGTCCCTTCGCGGGGTCTGTGCCGATGCCTCGTGCTCCCGCATTGCTCCACCAGTTTTTGGGCCGGCGAAACTGCGTATGCGAGAGGCTGAGCTTTCGGCTTGCTGCACAACCGCTTGCTCGATTAGGAGCTGCGCCTCTCGGCGCAGATTTTGGCCTTCGGGCGTTGAGGGCTCAGGCATGGCTCGGATCAAAGTCGCCGCAGCGATAAGCTTTTGGCTTGCCCTGGGTAATGCGAGTGGGTCATCCACATCGTCATCAGCCTCGATGCGGGCTTGTGCTATGCGCCCAGCTTCCCTGGCACGCGTGCCGCGCATAGGACGATTGTCCTCAAGCGTTGCCCGGCGCTCTCGGACCTGTCGGCGTTCTTCCTCAAGCTTGGCTTCAAGTTCGCGGACTTGGGCTAGTTGTGCTTGTGCAAGCGCAACGTTGTCAGGCGCCTGCTCGTGATCCCTGGCGTGCGCTGGCTCTCCTGCCCCGTCATCTCCGCCATCCCTTTCCGGGAGGACGACGAAGCACTCCCTGGCGGGATCATAATCCCCCTCTCTAGGGTCGTCGGAGCAGGTTAGGCAATAATCTGCCGCAACTTGGAATGATAAGGCCTCACGATTGCGAAGCCCTGAGTAGTCCCATTCGAGGACCCTCCGGCCGCTCTCGTGTGCCTCGCTGCCAGAGTCGGGGTAGTCGTCGTCTGGCGATGTTGCTATGAGGTTGCGAATTGAGATCAGGTGGTGCCCTGGAAAATCCTCATATGCCGTCATGTCCGTGTCAACTAATGAGGAGTTGGTCACGGTTGTGGTGCGTGCCTCACCGGGGATTCACCACGGGTCGACCGCGCAATCCCCGGCTAGGTGCGCCGTAGTGGCGGTGTTCTTTGCCCTTGTCGTGCCGGACTCAACCCGTTTGGGGGAGCCGGCGCGGGCTGTTCTGCGTTGCTCCGCGCGCGTTGACGCGAATGCTTTTTGCGTGGTGGTGACAGTGACGGGAGTGGTGGTGGCATGCCCATGCTGGTGCTCCTCGTCAGGAGCTGCATGTTGTAGCCATCACCAGTCGCCCTGAAGTCGAGACTCCCGAACCGAATTTCGAATCCGGCAAGGAGTTGATCTGATGTTGGCATCGGAAAAAGGTTGTCGCGTACGACTCGGGTTGCCATCAAGGGAGATGGTGGATGAAATGGTCGATCACAGTGCTAGCCCTCTACCTGGCGCGCCACTGTCGGTGTTTAGAAATCGTATTCCCGATACCAACCAGAAATGCGCTGTGTTCCCTCCCCTGATGGTTGATGCAGAAGACAATGCAAGACACGGATTTATCCTGGTTCCGGTCGTAAGACCGTACTTCCAACAAGGTGGTACGTGCGATGTGTTATTCTGCACTGAACTGCAAGTAGTAGGGGATACAAGCAGGCTTGGAGAAGAGGCTAGACCTCCAAGTCCCAGATGATTGAGGCGGAGTGGCAATATCGTGGTCTTTCGGAGTGTGTGCGAATGTTTCCTCTGGTCGTCCGCCCCCTCCTTTTATAGGCCAAGGAGGAGGGGTTACAGGTATGTGTCGCTGGGCAGGCACAGTTGCCGCACAGTAGTAGGAGTGGTGCCGGGCGTGCTTCTTTATCCTTGTCCGCTATTACACGATATTGCGGTCCCTGTGATCGATTCTTGTACTGCTGATGACGCCAGGGAGTGGTTTCGAGGATCCGAGCTGTCCTTTGTGCGGTAACGACTCGTCCGTACACTATTTTCGAGGGTCTCCATGCCTGTGTACAGCCAATTCTGTGGGAAATCACTGTGGGAGTTGGTAGCACAGGGAGTTGGAGTGACCCGGCCCTGTTCGTACAGTGGCGACATGTGCGCACAGCGCCAGGGATGGTCGCATAGTGCTCGAGATGGCCCGCCATGCCTCCGTCGTCCTCTCTTCTTCTCCTGCTGTGTGTTCGAGGGTTTCTCCTGCCCATGGTGGGCTTCGGGTCGTCGGAGTTGGCAGCACGGGAGCTCGGAGTGACGGGCTCTGTTCGCACAGCGCTGGCCTGCCCGCAAAGAGCCTCGGTTGGCTGCATAGTGACGGGAGTTGGCGGATGCGACGGGGTGGTCGTGGCTGTCAGGGCGGCATGGCAAGAGATTTGCCTTTTGACTTTGGACGCACGGCGGTG
>OAMR01000081.1:97458-109710 GCA_900205405.1 Echinochloa crus-galli | reverse complement strand
TACGGCACATCGCATCACCGGCGGAAGAGGAAGGGGCAGAGCAGGGGGTGGACGGCGAGGAGGATGAGGATAACCTGGAACCCACTTCGGCGGCGGCACTGGCGGCTGCCATTCGCCGGGCCTCGAACGCGTCGCCTGTGCGGTTCAGGCGCGTGCGGCCTGGGGAGACGGGGGAGGGGCCGCACGGCGAGGAGGGCAGCCTGGCGGAGCCGAGCGCCGACTTTCGCCGGCTCTGCGCGGAGCAGCTCGAGATGTTCCGGGTGGTCGTATCCCGCGATGCCGTACTTTCTGTGAAAACCGACTCATGCAGTTATTATGCGTAATTTGTGTGCGGTTTACACAACAATTGCTGCCAATTACTGGGATCATTTTAAAGAACGACCGGTACATAATACAGTTTAGGAAAGACCAAAAAGTATGATCAAATTTGATTTTTGGTTGCCAATGAATTGTTGTGGATTAATAGGTAAACCATAATTTAAATTGTTATTTTTTTAGAGTTCGAGGGCCGAGCCCCTGTCTATATGCATTGCAACAAGACAAGGGTTAACTTAAATTGTTAATTTCCTGTTGATTTTGAATAATATCACCTTGGGCTATCTTGTTGGTCTATCTTTGAGCTTGTTTAAGCATCCATGATTAATATTCATCTGTTACTATGTATTTTAAAGGTGTATGTGAGACCTGCTGGCAGTTATATTATGGATCAGCTTGAACTACGCCGAGTTGCTTTGTATCCTGGAATTAATAATGTTCCTGAAAGAGATACCGTTGTCCTAGTTGGTAATTTTTCTATATCAGCTGGACTAAGAGCGGCAGAAGCTTTTCTAGTAAAACAACAGGTAATTGGTCCATTGTCTTTCCTGTAATAGTAGCATAGTTTGTAGAACCTCAGCAGATTGCTCAACTGCACTGCTGGGGTTTGAGATTATGTCCGAGGGGGGAGGGGATACACGTTAAAACAGTATTTTGTTGATGTTTTACTTTACTGGACAGGCCAAGGGACCAAAACCATAATCAAACCATTTAAACTAGCTCTCCTTTGCAGTTAGCCGGCCACTTGTATCCAAGGTATGAAAAAATGAATGGTGTAGTTGATCTGGTGTGGATGCTGGTTCAATGGTTTTACCACCATTCATTCAACCTGTTCGGCCAGCCAACAGTATTTTTCTCTCTGCACAGAACCAGCCACCAGCCAACCAGCGGTATTTTTCTCTCAGCACAAACCAGCACCAGCCATCAGCCACCAGCTGGTGGTTCATGAATAAATTATTAAGTATAATTTTATGTAGTATAACATCTCAGTTGTATAGGTTATCGGTGCTCCTCTTCACTATGTCCCCATGTCTTAAACTCAATTCCCAGGGAAGCATAATATTTCTACTTGCCTTACATTTTAGTGAATCCCAGTTTAGAGTGGTTCAGTCAAAAACCAGACAGATCAACTATGTTTGTACCGATTTGTAATGTTCGGTTGTGGCGCCAATTTTGGTTTCTTCCAATTGAACCACCATATATTTCTTATACTGTGCAGTCTTATTTATTTCATACTTTGTGTCATCGTTTACAACCCCCTCCAACCACATTGTCATTAATCAAGTAAGCATTGCTTAGGATGCTATTCTTGGAGTGTCATGAGATCATTTAGCTTATTGATATAGATGCAATATTAAGTGGTGGGGAAATGAGAAAAATGCTCAATCGGGAGTTTGGGACGATAAATTACTCTTCGGGCTTTTCCTCTATAATACCTTTCATGTTAGGTCATTAATTATGCCCTTTTTAATTTATTTCACAAACAATTATTTTCTAGCTTTGATGAGCCACACTGATCTTTCCCATAAACCATCAGTCGACCCTATGGCCTATCGTGAAGCTGCATTAGTAGGTGCCCTTGCAGTTTATAGAGCAAGAAGAATTGTTCTCTGCTGCTTCCGCTCATCATATTTTCATCGTACTTATCTCACACATACACTGCAGATGGAAGTAATAACCGAATTTGGAGCTATAGTTCTTCCGATGGTGAAACATCCCTTTGTTGTTGGCTTCCTTGTTGCAGAGCTTCCAGAACTACATGGTGGACGTGCCATGAACTCTCATACTTCTGATATTCAGTTACCATCTAGTATATTCATGGACAAGTCATCTGAGATAACTCCATATACTAAATTTAAAGCCTACGATGTCCAAAATTGTGGTGATCAGGCAAATAATTATTCTCAGCTTGTAAATGAATGGAAGAATAGCGCTCTTCTGATTTCTCGGACTTTGGCAATGGCTTATGTTATGGACCAGGTACTTCATTCATTTTTGTCGGATAATATTTAACAGTTACTACTAGTGATACATGCAAGTCAAAATACTTATATACGTTAAGCTTTGAGAAAAAAACATACAAATAACTATTATGTGGATCCCAGAGATTTATATAATCATGTACTTGGAACAGGGAAGGAGCTACCAAAGTTTTTAATAAACAGGCTTTTTTAAGTAGGCTCTGTAGCTGCAAAACGATGCTTGTACTTGTTCTGACGTTCATTTTTCCATCAAGCAAGACAAGCAATTTGCATTGCAGTTATGATTTATCACCTTCTTTATATCATGGACATACATCAGATGTTCATTTCTGTTCACAAAAATCATGTGTTCATCAGATTTCTGTTAAAAAAGTAAAAAACTGAGTTATTTAGGGCAATATCAAATCATGATTGCTCCTCTTCATGTCCTCAAGCGTGATAAGATTTCCCATTCCTTACATAACCTCACCATCTGCAGAAAGCATATTTGCTTCAACAAACTTCCTCGCAAAACAATGTTAGAATGAGTGGCTTAGTAGAACAGGTAAGTTACATCCTCAAAAAATATTGATTGAAAAAATTATATAATCTATCCTTGAAAAGAATCATTTGCAGATTCGGGGGGCACTCTCTAATATTCGAGCTCTTGCAAAGATGTTATCCATTCATGTCAAGAGAACTGAGGTCCTTTAAGACTTTTAGTTTTCTCTGCTTACAAAAAGGCAAATTTTTAGCCCGTCACATGTATTTTTCTGGTTAGTCCAATATTTTTCTTGCTTTATAGATTCCTTTTGATATTATTGAAGATATTCTCATCCAAGGTGATCACCTGAAAGATGCTTTGCAACAAATTCAAGATGCTGTGTATCTGACTAAGGTAGCATTTAAAGTTTACTTTTACTAGGAAATTTTGTATTTCTAGATTGTCTCATTTGGTAGCTTGTCTTTTTCTTTCTTTTCGTTTTCCTTTGAGAGTCTAGCTTTGGTAATCTGTAAACTAGCAAGTACAATGTAAAAGAATCACGACCAATGGAGCTAGATGTCTCTGTGCCATGTCATCTCCACTTCATGTTAAGCACAGCACAAAAGACAACGATGTTAGCAGTAATCCTTTACGTATGTCCAGGCTCAATTTGTCTAGGTAGCAGATTTTCTAGCTGCTAGTTAGTGAGAATAATAAGCCAATCAAGGTAGTAATGGCTGTAGTTATTAGCTTTCATTACAGGCTTCATTGTAGCTCTTGGCTGTGCACAAGTAGAGAGCAAAATCAGAAAAGTTGTAAGAATTTTCAGCACCAATCCACCATGTACTTGTGTGTTTCTATGTGTGAGTATCCTCGACTACTGTTGGGGCTTTAGGCCTTACAAGCAACTCTCCTGTAGTCTAGGTCTAAAACAATCTCCAAAGTTAACATGGGTCTCACATGTTACTATATATTTAGTAGTCTGTCTAAATAGCTTTGAAAGACTGATAACTTTTAGTAGCTAAAATTTTACCTTGTTAGAAATAAGTCTCGTGTGTGCATGTATCTACTAGTACTAGTAGTTGGTGCATATAATATGTTTTTCAGCACCTAAGAGTCATTAGTTAAGAGTCAAGGTGCTGGTTAAATTTGTGCCATAGTGGCTATATATACCCCCCTAAACCTGCCATGTATGGTTGAGATGAAATGAATATCCTATTTGGGCTAACAATTGGTATCTAGAGCTAAGGTTGTTAGTAGCTGAACCCTTACTCTCATTGAGAGGATGACAATAGGAGAGTTGAGGCAATTTTCTGGTTTATTTCTCACACAATGGCATACCAACTTGAGGGGTTGGGGATACAGATTTATAGGCTGCTAACCAGCCAAACATATGCCAAGATGCTAGTCTAAGATGCTACTGTCCTAGATGCTAAGATGCTATCCTAGGGGCAGCAAGACCACCATGCAGCAGGGTCACAAGGACCATGTGCTGCAGCCCCGCAACGACCACAGTAGAGAGACTTATCCATGCCTAACTGCAGTCCTAAACAAGGACCAGGAGTACAAAGATCAAGACTGACAGTACAGAGGCTTAATCTAACAAAGGTTTCATCTCTAAGGCCCAACCAGCCCAGAGCAGCGTAGCTGCGAGTGTGGCACCATGAGACGACGTCGCGCAGGCTTGTCTTGGCCCAGCCTGGCCCGGCCCAGCTCAGCCTCCTCGCCAGCTCGTCGGGTCGACTCGGTTCGGTCGGCTCAGCTCGGCTTGGTTCGGTTGGCTCGCGGCTCGTCTCGCGGCTCAACCGGCTCGGCTCAGCTAGGATCGTCGGCTTGGCTCGGCTCGGCTAGCAAGATCGGCTTGGCTTGGTGCTAGCGCAGCTCGGCTCGACTGCAGGGGCGGCTGGAATCGGTTCGGTTGCAGGGGCAGCCCGACGAGCATGGCGTCAAGATCGGGTGTCTTTTCCCGTGGCCCAGCGACGTTGAGTGCGCGGCACCGGGCGGCGGCAGTTGTTGCGGCATCGACACGACGCGAGGGGGCGGCCGCCTATACCGTGATGGTGACACGGCTCAATGGGGAGAAGGCCGAGGCGGCGAGAGCGGAAGAGGCCGCGCGTCAGGCGGCGGTAACGGCCCAGGCTGCGGAGGCCGAGTGGCTTCGCGAGGAGGCGGTGGCCTATGTTACTCCGATACTTAGATACGGATACGTATACTCGATACGGCGATACTTCGATACGCCATTTTCCCAAAAACACCGATACGAAGATACGCGAATATATGTATTATATTTATATTTTTATAAGTGTTGGGAGCGATCATTAGGGGTACGCAAACCTATGGGATAATCACCCTTGTAAATCACTAAACTCATGCACATACCAGAAAAAAGAAAAGAAAATTAAGGCCCACGGCCCAGCAACGGACAAAGGCCCAGTCAAGGCATCTCGCGGGGCGCCTCGACGCGCACCTCAATCTCCACTTCGCTCGAGGGAACCGACCCCTCGAGCGAATCGGAAAACTCCGCCTCAGTCGAGGCCTGAGGGTCGAGCCTCGAGCAACCCACGAAATGAGGGAAGCTTCGCCTCGGTCGAGACCTCTGCTCCGACAAACAATTAATGACGCTCGTCGCCACCATGAGTCCAAAGTCAAAAGGCAAATCTCTCACCACGCCACTCTGACAGCCACGACCCCCCGTCGCATCCGCCAACTCCCGTCACTATGCTGCCAACCGAAGCTTTGCGCGGACAGGCCGACGCTGTGCGAACAGAGCGCGTCACTCAGACTCCCTGTGCTGCCAACTCCGACGACCCGAAGTCCTCGATCGGGCGGGAGAGACCCTCGAGCATGCGGCAGGAGAAGGGGAGAGGACGGCGGAGGCATGACAGGTCACCGTGCACAAGCTCCAGCTTCTCCTCGGCGCGATAGCTGGCCTGGTGCGGGAAGGGGAGTCGCCGCTGCTTCATCAGCACACACGTGTCGCAGAGTTGCTTCACGTGGTCGATGTGCGGCATACCTCATACCATCTCCTTGGCACTGAGCTGCCTCAGGGCCTCAAAGTTGAGGTGCCCAAAGCGCTCATGCCACTGCCACGCATCGTTGTCCCGTCGAGCTGCAAGGCAGAGGGGCTGCACCACCTGTGCATGGATCACATAGAGGCGGTTCCTCCCCTGCTCACCTTGGCAAGAAGTCGACGACGAGGATCCCAGATCCGCATCACCCCGTGCTCAATCTCCACACGCGACCCGTTCTCATCCAGCTGTCCCAAGCTGATGATCGAGTTGCGTAGAGCTGGGATGTAGTATACGCCGGTGAGCACACGATGCTCGCCGGTCTTCGCCTTGAAGATGACGGTGCCGGCACCCTCGATCTTCACGGCAGATGCATCCCCGAAATTGACGGAGCCCGTCACGGTGGTGTCGAGATCGGAGAAGTACTCGCGCCGCCCAGTCATGTGATGGGTGGCGCCGGTGTCGAGGTACCAGCCATCGATCTTCTCCTCGCTCGCGTCCCTCCCAAGAAGGACGTGAGCACGTGACTCGTCGAGGTGGAGAAGCGCGGTGGCGTCCAGCACGGGAGGGGAGTGTAGCTCGACACTCCCGTGCATCAGGAACAGGGCCGGCTCGTCGTTGGCCTGAGCCTACGCGACGTGGACCTGACCGCCGACTTGGCGCTTCGGCTGCTTGCAGTCCTTGGCCCAATGGCCTATTCTGCCACAGTTGTGGCAGGTGTCGTCGCGGGAGTCCTTGCGCTTGCCAGCACCGTCGCCCTGGGAGCCACGGCGGACCTTGCGCGGCTTGCCGGAGTGGCCGCGCTTGCGCCCGCCTGCCGAGGAGGAAGACTCCCCCTTCCTCCCGTCACCTTGGCAGGCCTTCCACTACTCCCGAGTGAGGTGAAGCTTCCCGCCAATGGTGACGGGCCCCGAGGGAGCCTGTGACTCGTCGATGTCGATGACCTTGAGGCGACCAATCGCCTCCTCGATCGGCATCGTGGAAAGGTCCAGCAGCGACTCGATCGAGCGAGCGATCTGCCGGTACTTCTCCGGGACGTAGCGGAAGAGCTTCTCAACAGCTCTCTCCTCGCTGTAGGTGTCGTCACCGTACTGCACAATCTTCTGCTGCAGAGAGTCGAGACAGAGGGCAAAGTCATCAACATCCTCACCTGACTTGAAGGCCAGGTTCTCCCACTCCTTGTAGAGTGCCTGCAGGGTGGACATGTGGGCGCGGTCGCTGCCGATGCAAGCCGCCGCAATGGCGTTCGAAACCTCCTTGGCAGTCTCCTTGTGGGAAAGCGAGAACTGCATCTCGGGCGGGACTGGGTGATGAGAGCTTCCAGCGCCCGTCGATCCTCATCGTAGTCCACGTCGCCGGACTGGACCGCCTCCCACATGTGACGCACTTGAAGCTTGATCTTCATGAGTGCAGCCCACTCGACGTAGTTGGTCTTGGTGAGGGTAGGACACTTGGTGGTGGACTACCCAACACCGGGACCGACGTCCCTGACCACCGTCCGAGCCCCCACGGGAGCGCCGCCGACGGGCGCGCCTCCCACGGGACGCCGCCTACGGGCGTGCCTCCTGCTGGAGCACTGCTGTCATGTGCGGCTATCCACCGCGCCACCCGCTCTCGCGCTGCGCCACCCGCCAACACCTCGAGGTCTGCATCGGCGTTGCCGTCAGCCGAGATGGAGCTGGCGGTACTTCCGCGCAAGAACTCGACCTCCGCTGCCGCCGCACGCGCTGCGTCTGCCGCCGCCGCCGCCGCTGCTTCCACCTCCGCCCTGGCTGCTGCCAGCTCCGCCGCTGCCAGCCTCGACGCCCTTACTGCCACTGCCGCGGCCGCCTCCGCCGCTCCCTCGCGCTCCTCTGCTGCAGCGAGCTCGGCCAGCTGCCGGCGCTGCACGCTCGAGGCGACCGAGTGCTGAGAATGCCCTACGGACATGGCGCGCTACAGGGGGACTGCTGCTGCACCGGGAGGATCCTCCATCAGACGAGCTGCTGCTCGCCTGCTCAAATGGAGGGTTTGGACAGGGGCAGCTAGCTGCAAGCATACCATGCGTTGCAGCTGAACCAGCCCCTAGCATATTCTAATATGCTAGTCTAAGATGCTGTCCAAGTGGGCAGCAAAAACCACCAGCACTTACTGTCCTAACTAGTCCAAGATGCTGTCCTTCCATAGCTGCAAGCATACCATGCGTTGCAGCTGAACCAGCCCCTAGCATATTCTAATATGCTAGTCTAAGATGCTGTCCAAGTGGGCAGCAAAAACCACCAGCACTTACTGTCCTAACTAGTCCAAGATGCTGTCCTTCCATAGCTGCAAGCATACCATGCGTTGCAGCCCTACAGGACCAGCAAGACTAGCTGTACAAAGATGCTAACTGCTGTCCTAAACACCAGGACCAACAGCAGTCAAAGACCAAGAACTGTAACTGCCTAACTGCCTACCTGCTGTCCTGAACAGAGGGACCAACAGTAGCCCCACAAAAGGATCAGCCCCACAAAGACCAAACAGTGCAAGGCTTATCCAACATAAGCTATCCACATCATGTATCAAGGAGGAAGCCTGCATCATGACCGTACAAATGAAATCTGCTGGCTTAACAGTTTCGTGAAGTTTCACCTTCATAACAATAGCGATTCCTTTCATCGATACATTAACGGATGCATCCCTCTTTATTTCGTGCTACAAGTTAGATCTGCCTGTTGTTCCCTGCCAGTTCTGCCACAGTTGTGGCAGGAGTTGTCGTGGGAGTCCTTGCGCTTGCCAGCGCCGCCTTGTCCGCCTCGGTGAACCTTGCGAGGCTTGCCGACCTTGTGTCCTCGAGTCGAGGAGGAAGACTCCCCCTTCTTCCTGTCACCTTGGCCGGCTTCCCACTGCTCCCGAGTGAGATGAAGCTTGCCGCCAATGGTGACAGGGCCAGAGGGAGCCTGTGGCTCGTCGATGTCGATGACCTTGAGGCGACCAATCGCGTCCAAGACCGGCATCGTGGAGAGGTCCAGCAGAGACTCGATCGAGCGAGCCATGTTCTTGTACTTCTCGGGGACACAGCGGAAGAGCTTCTCAACAGCTCTCTCCTCACCGTAGGTGTCGTCCCCAAACTGCACAAGCTTCCGCTGCAGAGAGTCGAGACGAATAGCAAAGTCCTCAAGATCCTCACCTGGCTTGAAGGCCAGGCTCTCCCACTCCTTGCGGAGTGCCTGTAGGGTGGACTGGACTTGCGGGTGCGGTCGCTGCCGATGCGAGCTGTCGCGATGGCATCCCAAACCTCCTTAGCAGTTTGCTTCTGGGAAAACGAGAACTGCATCTCGGGCGGGACTGCGGTGATGAGAGCATCTAGCGCCCGTCGATCCTCATCGTAGTCGACGTCGCCGGACTGGACCGCCTTCCACATGTGCCGCACTTGAAGCTTGATCTTCATGAGTGCAGCCCACTCGACGTAGTTGGTCTTGGTAAGGGTAGGCCACTTGGTGGTGGACCACCCAGCACCAGGACCGACGTCCCTGACCACCGTCCGAGCACCCACGGGAGCGCTGCCTACGGGCGTGCCTCCTGCCGGAGCGCCGGCGTCGAGCGCGCCTCCTGCAGGAGCGCTGCCGTCGTGCGCGGCTATCCACCGCGCCACCCGCTCTCGCGCTGCGCCACTCGCCAGCACCTTGAGGTCTGCATCGACGCTGCCGTCAGCCGAGATGGAGCTGGCGGTACTGCCGCGCAAGAATGCCACCGCACGCGCTGCGTCCGCCGCCGCCCTGGCTGCTGCTAGCTCCGCCGCTGCCATCCTCGATGCCCTTGCTGCCGCCGCCGCGGCCGCCTCCGCCGCTCGCTCACACTCCTCTGCTGCAGCGAGCTCGGCCAGCTGCCGGCGCTGCACGCTCGAGGCGACCGAGTGCTGAGAATGCCCTACGGACATGGCGCGCTACAGGGGGACTGCTGCTGCACCGGGAGGATCCTCCATCAGACGAGCTGCTGCTCGCCTGCTCAAATGGAGGGTTTGGACAGGGGCAGCGGGTGTTGCTGCCGCTGTTCTGGGCTGTTGGTGGACTGGAGAGGGGGTTGAACAAGAGATGTTCAGGCTACAAGAAAGAACGGCTTTGATACCAGTTGTTGCTAGCTGGACAGTTACTCTCGTTGAGAGGATGACTCTAGGGAGTTGGGGCAATTTTCTGGTTTTCTCTTCACAATGCCATACCAGCCCAAGAGGCTGGAGTTACATATTTATAGGCTGCTGCAGCTGCTAACCAGCCCAGCATATGCCACTAATATACTAGTCCAAGATGCTGTCCAAGTGGGCAGCAAAAACCACCAGCATGTGTTGTCCTACACCTAGTCTAAGATGCTGTCCTTAGAGGCAGCAAAACACCATGTGCTGCAGCCCTATAAGGACCAGCAAGACCAACAGTACAAAGATGCTAACCAATGTTCTAAACAAGGACCAGCAGCCCCACAAAGACTAAGGACTGTAACTGCCTCCTGCTGTCCTGCCACAGGACCAGCAGCCCCACACAAACAACCCCACAAAGACCAATAGTACAGAGACTTATCCCAACATTCTTCTCCACCAAGCCTACCTACCCTAGTACTCAGGTCTCCATCGGCTCCGGCAAGCTCTCCACCATTGAGACTGCTGGCCACTCCCCACTCTCCTGTGCAGGCATCTACTACTCCGGGCACAACCTTCACTTAGGCTGAGGGACACGCGACATGGTGCCCCGCAATGAAGCAGAAGAACCCGACCCGGGAAGTGGCTGATTTCCCTCCTCGTCACCGCAACCTGAAGGGGAAGGTATACGTCCACCAGCTACCCCTCAACGGCTTGCGGCAGGCACCGCGAACGCTTAAGACCATGGGCTCCGACTACGGCAGACCTCCTGACGTCATTCGGGAGGATCAGCGCCCAAGACCCAAGACCAGCTCACTGATCTTCTGAACTGCGAGCAAAGATCGACATAACTCAGACTACCTCAAAGTAGCTGCACAAGATTTAGGGGGAGATTGTGAGAAATAAGTCTTGTGTGTGCATGTATTTACTAGTACTAGTAGCTGGTGCATATAATATGTTTTTCAGCACCTAAGAGTCATTAGTTAAGAGACAAGGGGCTGGTTAAAATTGTGCCATAGTGGCTATATATATACCCTCCCAAACCTGCCATGTATGATTGAGATGAAATGAAAATACTATTTGGGCTAACATACGTCTCCTTCATGTTGGTACAAAAATTCTGACAGGGACTCCCTTATAGCTAGCTCCTCCTTTATAGTTAGCCGACATTGAATGTTGGAGATTCTCTAATAGGCTGCAGATAGATATTAAGGATGATGATGTCTAGAGGACAAGAACTCTTGAATTCTTGTTTCTCTTAGAAGGGTGTGACTATAGATAAGGACAGTTCGGTCACCACATTAGTTTCCCAGTTTAAACGTGAATAAATAATAGGTAACCTATTTGAGTTAGATACCTCTGGCACCATGGAAGTGTTTTTTTCTTTATGAAGACAATATTGGGTAAAATAGCTCGTATGGAAACAAACTTTAAGATTGATAATCCTCAAGAAGTATAAGAAAAAAATGGGCCTTATAATTTTATTGTAAAATCCCTTGATTTTTAACTCTTTTCATATACTGATCAACTTTTGTCTAACAGCTACAAGGTATCAGAGATTCCTTTCTTTTTGTCGTATGTCTCCTATCCAGCTAAATTGTCATATTTCATCTGAATAGGCAAACATAGTCAGAAGCAGTGATGAGACTTTAAAGAAAATTCAGGGTTCAACACATCCTTCAAGAGCTTTATCGGATTATGGATCACTACATGGCAATGATTCACGAAAAGTAGATCCAGTGTTAGCTCTAAACTCTGATGCCGACGACATGGTGATGCCTATGCCACCTCTATGGCTAGCTCCTCTTCAACAACAAGATGCTAGGTAATACTTTTCTTTGTTATATCCTAACAAGATGTTTCCGAGCTTTTGATTCTGTTTTACCTTTCATTTTTATTATATTGCTCGTAGTGATGTATCTCTTTTTAGTTTTCATTCACCTCCATAGCTCCACTTTGATTTTCGGTGTGAAATATGGTAGCAATGATAACGTAGATTAAAAACCTACTTTCAATGCATCATGCCCCTCCTTTCCCATTATCAAATTTATACTACCTCCATTCTAAATTACCATTCGCTGTTGACTTTTTCTTGTAACGTTTGATCCACTACCAAAATCATGCACATTGGCACCGGGTGGGAAAGCCATTTAGCACCGGGTTTCCCACCCGGTGCCAATCTTCCGGTACTAAAGGGTGCTAGGGTGCCACCTTTAGCACCGGGTCAAATAACTGGTGCTAAAGGTGGGGGCACTAGCCAAAAATATTTGCATATTTGCGTGTTGCGGGATTCGAACTCAAGACCTCTTGGCTCGCGCGCGTGCACCCACCTAACCATCTCACCTACACAGCGCATGTGATAAAATTAAAGAGACCATAAACTCTAAATAATATATT
>OAMR01000081.1:54170-77374 GCA_900205405.1 Echinochloa crus-galli | reverse complement strand
ACTCGGGCCGCTGCAACTTTTCTAGAGCTCCAAACGAAATGATTCAAATTCGAATTTAAACAGAATTTAAATTCCAACTGAATCACACACAAACAAAACTCAATGCAGTCGGCATGAATGCAACAAAAATGTTTCTAACCTTATATTTAATTTTATTTCTCATAAATAATTTATTTTCCTTAGATAAATATGAGCATAAAATTAAATAAAAACAATTTAATTACTAAATTTTTAAAATAGGCATTTTTAGGGTGTTACAGCAATGCCCACCCAAGGGCTTTGTTCCCAGGCCAAGTAACTTCGTAGATAGCCCATGGGATCTCCCCATGCTCGAGTGAGATACCACATTGCCTCTCATGCTCCTTGCCGCTTTCATTCGGTAGAGTTTAGGCAAAACATCAAAGGCCTCTCCTCCCTCTCACAGTCACACGCGGTCATTCCACAAACTCGGTTGGAGGGTCTCAAGACTTACAAGCCTCAGATTTACAATACAATGTGCCTGCAAGCATCGATAACAAATAGGTGGTGTCGCGCCCGGTTTTAAAGGACAAAACCGAGCGCACCCTTATGCATGGCGAGGATCAATTTTCATGCATAAAGTGATGTCATCAGTGAATATCACAACAATATCAATTACAAAGCGTATATTATTACAAAATGACCGGAGGGTCTTAAAGAAAAAATTACACGTCCGTAAGTCTAATCATAACGGAAGGCTCCATAATCCACATGAACGTCGACCGGGGGCACACTAGCCTAGGACTCCAAGTCTTCATGAATGGCTCCTTCTCGAAGTCTTCTCAACATTAGCTCCTTTGTAACACTATCTGAGCAGTAGCAGGGGGTTCAAAGAAAAAGGGTGAGTACACCTGAAGGCGTGTACTATGCAAGTAGGGGAAATATATGACATGTAGGGCTTATGAACAAGGAAGGTTGTTTAGGTGGACTGCAAAACTCAAGTTTTAGTTGGTCAAGTTCTAATTAAGCACCTAAGATTAATAATATTCAGGCTTTCGAAAACCCAACCAACTTAAGGTTAGACACACTTATAACCAACTGAAACCACAGTTAACCACCACTGTAGTCCACCCAACTCAACTAACCATGTGAGGGTCCAAGCCGCTCTTGACCTCTAACACAGTTGTTATAACAATTTTACACTCTCCAGAGGTTGTACACTTTCACCATGAGTCGTGATACCTTTTAGCTAAGGTGGTGAACCTCCGCACATTTTCGAGATGTGCGTGCCGGGGTACACTACGAGGCCTTCCATTGGTTCTCAAGGGAGCATTGACAAACTCAGGGCTCGGACCCATCATCGTGTCGTGCCCTAGTCGGCGCCTACCTGCTCAACACGTACCCCTGGATTACTCAACTTACTCAGCCAAGACTGTTGCCCATACAGTCTCATGGTTGTATACTAAGTCCCGGGTGGTCACTCCATAGATCAATCCTTATTTAAGACCTTGGCTCAGGCAACAACCATCTCTTCACAACCTCGCATCAAACCCAACTTGCTTGAGCCACCTAAGGTTCCACGTTGCTAAAAAGATTACCAAACCCAATGTTGAATAATTCATTAATCAAGATTAATTATAACCCGCCCCATGTTGAGCATGCTAAGCATATGCTACCCATAAAAAGGTACATCAAAAGGCTTTAAGGAATGTCATGAAAGCTAGTAAACAGCCTATATAGGATTCCCAGCAAATTGACATCTAATGCAAGAAAGCATAAATAAAAGGAGATAACATGTAAAATAATATAGACGCAATAGTCAATATTATCAAGACACTTGCCTCTTTTCCAAAGTCTCCCTGCTCAGCAACGTTCCTCAGCGTAAACAATCAACTGAAAATAACATTCATGTACAACTAAGAACAATACACCAAGCAATAACAAAATAGTTTTGAAAAGCATACCATAAGCTAACACTAGCTATAACACACACAAGCGCAAGAGAAGCGCTTAAAATAGAGCTACTGTTCAAAAGGGTTCAAAAGACACAACTATCACGTTATTTAGGTTATGAACAGAAAGCAAAGAACTATGTATTGTGTTCATTTTATTTTAAGAAATACGTGCAAGTTGAGATTAACTTAAATTATATTAAATTCAAAAGCATAGTTAAGCCTAGTCAAGTTTTACTCAAATTATTTATGTTTGAATTAAACCAATTAACATTTTTAACTTGAATTTTAAAGCATGCGAGATAGTCTAACCGATTTATTTTACGTGTCGTGTTGAACTAACCAAGTTACAATTCAAAAACACATTTATGTTGGTATTATTCAAATTAACATGAATTTAACAAAGCCTGTGTATAAACCTAAACAAGTTTTATTTAGAATGTTGAATGAAAGGTAATTAACCAATTTAATATTTTATTTAATTCTATAAAACATGATTATCACCATAAGAATGGACTAAAACGGAGTTAGGACAGAAAAGCTACAAGCTAAATCGTGATTTAACTATTTTCAAGGATTTTATTAACACCTAAAATAATTTTATTTAAGATAGAACTAATTTTTATAGCATAGTCAAGGATTATAATATTTCCAGAATAAAATAAAGTAATTTTTGACATCATATATAAAATTATGACATTAACAAGGCATTTTATACAAGGTCTAAATAGTTTTCTAGATTTTTATTAATTAACAAGGGCTATAATATAATTTTCAGTAAGTTCCAAAGTCTATTGTGTAAAATGTACAAGGTCCGATAAACAAATATTGAAAAATAGTGAAAATACAAGGGTCTAGGGCCTAAACATAATTATCTATAGACATTAGGGGCTAGTAAGAAATTTTGCTTAGACTCAGTGCATAGTTTGCGTGAAAATCTAATTCCCGAACGTCTAGATCACAAAATGACCAAGGTCACCATTTTTGACCTGCGGTTGACCGGTAAGTGAGGGCGGATCCTAGATGTTCGATCATGGATCGATGGCCTACGACACACCGCCCAACTGGGGGACGTCGACGGCCGCGGGAACGGTAGCGCCGCTACTCCGTCGGCCGGCGATCGCCGAAAACGGCTCGATCTCACGCTACAGGGCACCATTTCGAGTGTGGTTTGGCCCTAGAGCGAGAGGAGGAGATGGCGAACACACCCATGGTGATCTCGTCGTCGATTTCGCTGTGGAGGAGGGTCGTTGATAGTGTGGGGCGGATGGGGTTGCGGGAGCTAGTGGGGACGTGCTCGGGGCCTTGCCTTCACGCATCTCAGTGTCTAGGAGGCCTCGTGGCAGTCCTGCGCGTGCAAAAGGAAAGGAAAGGGAGTGAGAGGTGGCCCAATCATGGAGATCGGTGGTGGTGGGCGTGCTCACCGAAGCTTGGTGGAGATGGCTGCGTAGGTGGCAGAAGAGAGCGCGAGGGGCGATGGTGGGTTGCCATGACAAAGGTTTGGGAGGGGAAGCTCGGGGCAAGTTTTGTAGTGCAAAACCGCAGGGGAGGGGGGGGAATCGGCCATCATGCGCCATTGATGCACGTGGGCGAGGAGAGGGAAATAGGATAGGGAAGTAGTTAAGGCGGAGGTTTGCGCATATGTGGAGTGGGGCCGGGGAAACACCAGCTAGAGGCGCGAGTGGGGGCACGCAAGAGCGACCTGCAGCGGTGGCGCGTCAGCTGTGTTTGCAGCAAAGCAGAGAGGGGAGAGGGAAGGGTTGTAGGATGCTGACGCGTGGGGCCCCCTGCACAGAGAGGGGGGATGCGATGGCGCCTTGGCGCTACGTGCCTTCGACGGTTGTGGCGGGGGAGAGGAGTTGGGCTGGCGTGGGCCACGGCCCATGTAACATCCCGTATTTTTATAGGGAATGTTATTGTGCAAAATCATGAGTTTTTGAAAACTTTTTCGTGGCTTAAATTCTAGCTAGAAAACTATAAGATTGTCTTCTTATTCCCTCCTAAAATTCCAAGATTAAATAAACATTAAAATTAAATATAAGGTGTATTTTTATCTTAGTGTGATTTTGGGTTTTATTTGGAGTTCAATTGTTTGAGCATTTGAATTTGAACAATTCAAAAGCTAACCTAACCCTAACCAGTCATGGGGCCCAGCAACTAAAAAACCAAACCCTGGCACGCTAACCTAACCCCTCTAACCAGCCTAACCCCTACCGGCCCAAGCCGCTGGCTCGGCCCAACTAAACCCGAGCCCAGCTCACCACCGCATCCCTTCCCTTCTTTTCTCTCGCCGATAAGTGGGGTCCACCTGTCAGATTTTTCCCTCACCCCTCGCCACTCTCCCTCTCTCGCCCTCTTCTCCCGGTCGTTGCCGCCGCCGCTTTGCGGCAAGCCGCACCGCACCAGCCCCGGATGACGACGCGTGGAAACGCACGGACGCCGAGAATCACCGGCCGTCTGCGCCCATCCCCGCATCCCCAAACCCTAGCCTCGGTCACCCAAAATAAATCCCCAAGCGTGCCTCCTCCCAACCCTAGGCCACCACTTCCCTTCAGGGTTTTCCCCAAATCCGATGCCCCCACTGCCTAACGAGGGAGAACGAGGAGGAGGGAAGCCACCAGGGGAGGAGCCATCGCCATCGTTGTCGTCCCGGAGCTCCGCAGGCCGCCACCGCCGACGCAGCGCGAGGAGGGGAAAGCCGACAACTAAGGGGGAGCCGCCGCCATTGCTTGAGCTGACGCCGCACCTGAGTACCATGAGCCACCACCGAGCCGGCGACGACTACACCATCGCCCCACGGTGAGTCGCCACCACCCATCCCCTCTGTGTCGCCGGCCTTCAAGCCGTGCTTTTTGTGGAGGGACCCGACGCCGTAGCCCATGCTGCAGCCCGCCAACGCCGCCGCACCATCCCAAGCCACCGTGGCGCCGCCGCGCACTGGGGCTACCCCGTTCGCACGCTCACGCCATGGCCGCGCCGTGGGCAGGCTCATGGCTTGCCGCGCGCACGCGTGTGTCCAAGCACCAGCCAAGGCCGCACCTTGCAGCCATGAACCCCACCGCCAGAGCGCCAAGACCCGTCGGAGCCCTCTCCATTCCATGAGCCCCGCCGTCGCCGGAGCAGCTCACCCCCTAACACCCTGCACACCAGAACCCTAGCCCCGCCGGACGTGTATAAGAGACAGACCCAGACCAGCCCGAGCCATAGCCCTCACCGTCACGAGCCGTGGCCACGCCGCCGATGCGCCAGAGCGCGGTCATTGCGTCGTGGCCGCACAATGTCGTGTGTGTGGCGAGCCACACAGAAGGCCACAGCAAGCCCAAGCCGCCAAGCCAAAGAAGATCCCATGGCGACCACACCTAGATCCTATGGACCCAGATCACATGAGCCAGGCTCACAGTCCACGGTGGACCAATCCACCGCGCCGCAGTAGCCTAGCCAGGCCGTGGCCCAGCGCTTGTTGGGCCGGCCCAACCCTATCGGCCCAGGACCGGCCCATGAACTGCCTGGCCTTTTCCTTTTCCTTTAAGCCAAGCTGACAACTAGGGCCCACCTGCCATAGACCGGCTTAGACTGACTTGTGGGCCCGCTGACGAGAGCTGACCCATGACCGTGACGTCATGCTGATTTCAGCAATGCTGACTATGCTGACACATGGCACGTTCTGGAGCTACCACATGTCACTGTAGGTTATTTTATAATTCATAATTAATAAATAATTTCATAAAATGATTTAAACTTTAAAAATTAATAATAAATTAACCGTAGCTCAGAAAAATATGAAAATAATTTCATTATTTTTCTAAAATCATGATCTATGCGTTAGAATAGAGTTTGGTGTTATTTGGATCTTCCTTGGTTCTTATTTGGAGTTTATTTGATAGTAGTCTCGGTAATTAAATCCAAATCGATGTTTAGGAGGACTTGAGACTTGCATCGGGACTGAAGAGCTGGAGTACGAGGAGTACTACAGCAAGGAAGAGCTACCAGGTTCACGCCCGTTGTTGGCGGTCGTTACGACACGTTTTCGACCACCAATACTCGGGAATAAAAGAGGATATATGTGACATTCCATGCACTTAGGTTTATTTCTAATAAAGTTCCACGAGTTTTGGTGAGTTTCACTTGTGCAGGTACAACAATGAGAAATACGTGCTACAGGGGTCGAAAATGACCGATTCGATCGAACGACTCCGTTCGGCCGGTTACCCCCCCTTAGCCATACACGACATAAAGCACAACCGAGAGTTTTCCACGTCAACGATGACTAAGCGATGACAACACACGACACGTAGGCGACCGACACGTCACTCCTGGGCTAAACCAACACGAAATCCATCACATACAAGCAACTTAGGAGGGCCCAGGACTTGAGGCGGTGCTGGGGAGGCCGGCCACGGGCCAGGCCCAGTTCGGCCAAATCCAGGCCTTCGGCCGAACCGCCCCCACACCAGGAACCGCCTCCAGGGAGTACATCCAGGCCATAGGAGCGAAGGGCCGTGGATCCAAGGGGGGCCTCCCTGGCTCCCTTGGCGGTTACTCCATCCAAACCACCATCAAGCCACTATAAATAGAGTGTCCAAGTGCCCGGTTCAAGACACACCAAGCCAAGGAGCTCTCATTTCCACTTCTCTCTAGTAGAGTTAGGATAGTTTAGTTGGGAGTTAGAGTTGAGTCGAGCTGTGCCTCGGAGGTTCCGGAGTCATCTTCAGAAGCTCTGGTATTAGCTCTTGTATCTTTACCTTTTCCTTCTGTAAGACTTTGAGTTATCAATACAATTATCTTTGTCATCTTATCTGAGTTGTTTATATCTTGCTTCTACTTTAGTTTAGTTGCAAGTATTTTTGGTTTAGACTATAGTTGTTGTGATCCTAGTTCTCCCAGTTCTAGATTCAAGTCTTTGCCTTGGTGGGTTCGTCGTTTCTACTCAATACTTGTGGTGAACTGTCACTGGGATATTGACAGGATTGCTTGCTTCTGCTAGCGGAGTAAGTAGTTGTAGTCTAGTGTGGGTGTGGTACCTAGACTAGTCTGTAACCTTAGAATATCCCTGAGCTGGCACGGAGGTGGTAACCATTAGGTGGTGACAGCCCTATACGGTCTTCATAACCCATCACGCCTTGCTCGGCCTGTAGGATCCCCAAACGTGCAGGGTTGGAGGCACCCCTCCTCATCCCTTTCTGTGTGTCTCCGGTTCTGAGTCCCGAAGTCGAGGTCTCAGCTTATCTTGATCTGTTAGAGCTAGTTCTCAACCCTTGTAAACTAACCCGAGTAACCCAGATAGACAATACCCAGGAATCCTCTATGTCTTCTCATTGTCCTCCCAACTATCTACTCCTTCTCTTTCTTACCTGAGTCTCCCTTGAGCTGTGTGTCACGGTATATCCACTCCTATCCAATACCGTTATCCCCTGTCTTGTTAGTCGTGTACCCTTCTCTGATAGTGTCGAATATCTGTTTGCTAGTACTCTTTCCATAAGCTTCCCTGCGGAAATATAAATTACGATACATCGGAATACTCCTTGGTGAAGTGCTACAGCGGTGATTCTGTGCGCTTGCAGAATATTTATATATTTTACTAAGCCATAAGGAAAACCACTGAAACACTCCTTACCCCAGTACTGCGATTCTCAATCCTGATATTGGATCGTAAGAAGTGTCAACAAGCATTTCTGGCGCCATTGCCGGGGAAGCAATTGGCTAGATACTTTCAAACTTCTATCTCGAGCTATCTTAGTTGAGTGTATCACTACTCAAGTGGGTTTATCCTTGCTGTGTTTTGTTGGTCTTGTGAAGCAAAGCAGTGCATGACTGGTTTCCAACTACCATCAAACTTCCAAGAAAATCCTGAGTCTCTTGTGAGGAAAGTGCGACCCCGTGTTGTACCTCCTCAGAAGCAAATCATTCCGACGAGCCCAGTCTTTCCCGTCGTCGACACGGCTTCATCGAGGATGGCAAGCAAGACGATCTACGAGTTCTCCGCTCCATCGAGAACAGCTCCGCCAGTCGGAGATGGCAACTTCGAGCTCAAGCTAGCCCTCATCAACATGGTGCAGGCTAGCCCATTCTGCGGCAAGCCACACGATGATGCCAACGCTTATCTTCAGCATTTACTGGAGATTTGCAACACTTCCACCATACGCGGGGTAAACATCAATGCCATTCGCCTTCGTTTATTCTCATTCTCATTATTAGGCAAGGCAAAACAATGGTTTTATGCTAACCGCGAAGCCATAGACACTTGGGATAAGTGCACTAGCGCATTTTTGCTTAAATTCTTTCTAGTTGGGAAAACTAATGCCCTCTAGAATAAATTTGCTAGTTTCCAGCAGTTAAAAGATGAAACAGTCTCGAAGGCATGAGATCACCTCTAGGACTATATATCTGCTTGTCCTCACCATGGTATGCAGAGTTGGTTCATCATCGAAACCTTTTACCACGGGCTTAGAAGCTCTGCCCGTGAGTACTTGGATGCTGCTACTGGAGGTTCTTTCTTCTCTCTTGAGGAGAGTCATGCAAAGGCTCTCATCGAGAATATGGTCGAGAACCAAGGTTGGTCCGATAATCGAACCCAACCTCGGACCTGAGGAATACATCAAGTTGAAGCTCTTGACATGCTCGCTGCCAAGATGGACCTTCTGATGAAGAAAATGGAGGCCCCTGCTCAAGAAATGGTGCAAGCCATGGACGCTCGCATGACTTGCGAGGTCTGTGGCAATGCTGGCCATTCAAGGAATGACTACCCCGAAATGCGAGAAGATGCCCACTACGTCAACAACTCCAACAACAACGGGAATCAACCGAACAACTACAGCAATCAAGGCTGGAATTCACGCCCAAACCTCCCATTTGAGAGGCCTCAAGAAGGTAACAATTTCAATTCCAGCAATTTCAATAAGCAACCATCTGTTAGAGACCTAGTGTTTGGCCAGGGTAAAATCACTGAAAATATAAATAAAAAGCTTACTGCTAATGATAAAATCCTAGAAAGCATAGACTCTAGATTGGATTCATTCTCTTCAGCCATGAAAAGTCAACTGAGCTTTAATAAAATGATTGAAACCCAAATTCCTTAGTTAGCTGTAGCCGTTCTGTTACCGAGCCAGGGGAGATTCCTGTAACACCCGGATTTTCACAAAAACCCGAATGCGGCCATATGTGTGCACAGGAAGTCGACAGAACACATACAGTGAACAAATATGATGAACAGAGTACAAATGCTCGAAATAAAATAGTTTACATCCGAGTATATCATAAATGATTATTAAAGTGGAAGTCTATAACTTTCAACTAGAGCGGAGCCGCAGTCCACAGGGACTCTAACTGAGAGAGCGCAACTCAGAAGTACGACAGGTCCTCAGGGAACTCAGCAGTAATCTCATGCACAGCCCAATCTATTACCCATATGGGATTTTGTTGAATAATGGCAAGTGTAAGAAAAACAATTACTTAGCAATTATAGCACAGGTACATGAAGGCTCAAAATAAGGCTAGACACGGCTTAACAACATTAGCACTTTTAGTTGATTCATTTCAGCATGATCCAAGTTACTACATGTATGTGAAACCCAGTTGCAACCTAATTAAATAAGTAGAAGTGACATTAAGCACAAATAGTCATCATGTTCTAATAAAAAAGGATCCAGGCCACTCGTTACCCTGAGCAAGCCTATCATGATAGATTGTACACTCTACAAAGGTTTCGCCCTTTACCCACGAGTCACGTAAAAGTTCAAAGGAACTTTGCACCCAACCACGCACATCAACACTTCCGAGGTGTGACGGCATAGGGACTCTACGAGGTTTTTCACAAGACACCCTAACAAGATAGTAGCCGCTAGTTTAAGAAGGCGGTGAGACCCTAGGCACCGGGATTGATGTACGCTCACGGAGTCACACCATGGGGGGCTCAATGGCATCCAACGCGCGGGCATCACACCCATCTATGCGCAACGTGTGGAGTTCCCCATCGCAGGGACTCCCAGCACGGGACTGTGCCTCACCTTGTGTCCACTAACGCCGTTGGCCCCAATGGTAACCATTGGCAAGCTAGAGACGTACAAGTTACTTGACCAAGATCAAAGCCATAATAGTTCTAGCAGTGGCAACAGGCTCCTGGGTTGCCGCTTTAAGAACCGGACCTTAGGGAGAGACACTGGAGCAAAGCACACAGCACATTCCCCAGTTCCTTAAACCATGTTGCTAAAAAGCAAGTTTTATCATTATCATTAAAGTGAACCATTAGATCAAGATTAACAATTAAACATTGGTGACAGTAGTTGCACATTGCAAAAATTCTACCCAATGCATAAACCCAAGGTTATACAAGGAACAGTAGCTGCACGAAGCACCACACAAGCATGCACGCATACCAATACATGCAAACAAATATAATTCTATTAGAACAGTACACCAAATAGTAGAAACAACACATAAAAAGGTTCTAGAAATATTCTATGCTTCACTACAAACACATGAGTGTGAAAATCACCTAAATCAGATCTAGAACGGAAAAGATACGGATTTTCTATGTTATAGGGGCCTGGTGGCAAGTTTTCAAAAGTTTCAGGGGCATATTTGTGAAAAACTGAGGACCTAAACATAATTTTATATCAAAACAGAAGGGCCTACGTGTAAAAACACCTAAATAGGATGGTGGGTTCTATTTTTCAAAAGGGCAGGGTTTTTCCATAAAATACAGGACCTAACTGTGATTATTTTCAACAGAGGGTGGCCCGTGGGTTAATTTTCAAATAGTGGAGGTGCTCTTAAGGGAAATCGCCATGGCTAACCGGTACTTTGAAGTTTGACTCGGGCAGGGGGGGTTTGATCCAGCCGTTGGATTTCGATCCAACGGCTCAGAGGAGATCGGTGGGAGGGGGTGGCCGGCGATAGATCGGGGACGGCGGCGCCGTCAGTTCCCGCGGTGGTTCTTCGCCGGATCAGGGCGGAACTTGGGCTAAGGGGCACCATTGGCCACTAGGATTTGCCCTACGGGCTTAGGGGATCATGGCGAGTTCACCTAGAAGGTTCTCGACGGTCGGGAGTGGACGCGGTGGCCGGGCGGCGATGAACCGCGGCGGAGCTCGCCGGTGAGGACGGAGTGGGCGCTATGGGGCACGAGGGCGAGAGTGGGATGGCTCGGGAGGTTCCTTACCTCAACGAGACGCTCCTAGGAGGCCCAATTGACGCGGAGGGGCGCCGGAGGGGAGACTTCGACGGTGGCGGCGGAAGCTACGGTGGCGCTGCGAGGAGGGGTGCTGAGGGCGCTGGAGCTCGAATTGGAGGTGGGGTGGTGTGCTGGGGCTCCGGGGCTTGGCTTAAATAGCCCAGGGGTGGCTGCCCTAGGCATGCGTGCCTTGGCCAGAGATCACGCGCCGCGCGGGAGAACTTCCATACGGGGAGGGACCTGCCATGCGCGTGCGGGGCTAAGAAAGGAAGGAAATCGCGGGGGAAGGTGCCAAGCAGCTTCGGCGGGGGCCCACGGCACGGGGGAGGGGCCAAGGCGGCCGGCTGACGCGGCGGCGATCGCGCCAGGAAGAAGGAAGGTAGGACAGGCGGGGCCCGCCTGTCGGTGGAAGGTGGAGGGGAGAGCGGGGCGCTAGGGGGGTGGAGAAAGGCTTGGGCCGCAGTGGGCCGAAAGCGGCGAAGGGGAGGAAAAGCCAGTGGGCCGAGGGAAGGGGAGGGGAGGAGTTGTCGTGCCGGCTCGGGCAGGAAAGAAAAAGGAGCAGATGTGGCCCGGGAGGAAAGTTGGAGGTGCAGAAGTGAACTATGGGCTTTGCAACTTTTCTAGAGCTCGGATCAAAATGATTCAAAAATGAATTTATCTTAGATTTAAATTCTCTTTTTAACCACTCTCAAACAAAACACAATGCAGCCGGCATGAATGCATCAACATTGTTTCTACACCTTATATTTGATTTTAATATTTTAAAAATAATTTATTTACCTTACAATAGACATGAGCATAAATAATAATATTTATTTAATTACTAGAAATTTTTAAAGATAGGATTTTTGGGTGTTACAAATCTACCCCCCTTAAGATGAATCTCGTCCTCGAGATTCGGATGCGGATGCGGATGCGAAGAGTTGTGGGTACTCGGTCTTGAGATCTTCTTCTCTTTCCCAAGTTGCTTCGTCCTCTGAGTGTCGGTTCCACTGCACCTTGCACATCCAGATAACCTTTCTTCTTGTCACTCTCTCCGATCTTTCCAAAATCTTGACTGGATACTCGTCGTAGGTGAGATCTTCCTGTACATTCAGCTCATTGATCGGGATCTTCTCCTCAGGTACCCGCAAGCATTTCTTCAACTGAGACACGTGGAACACATTGTGCACTCCGGCCAGTTTCTCTGGTAGGTCTAGCCGGTAAGCCACTTCGCCCATCCGTTCTGCTACTTTGAATGGCCCGATGTACCGAGGTGCTAGCTTGCACTTGACATTAAACCTTTTTACACCTCGCATCGGTGACACCTTTAGATACACAAAGTTGTCGACTTTGAAGGTGAGATCCCTTCTTCTGACATCGGCATAGCTTTTCTGCCGTGACTGTGCCACTTTCAAGTTCTCCGGATCACTTGCACTTGTCGCTCTGCCTCTCTTAGTATCTCAGGCCCGAAAACTTGACTTTTTGTAGTCTGGTTCTAGAATAGTGGAGTCCTACACTTCCTGCCATACAAAGTCTCGAATGGTGCCACCTGCAGACTCTTCTGGTAGCTGTTGATGTACGAGAATTCTGCATAGGTTAAACTTTTGTCCCAACTGACACCATACTGCAGAGCACATGCTCTCAACATGTCTTCCAAAATCTAGTTGGTTCGCTCTGTCTGTCCATCCGTCTGTTGGTGATAAGCTAAGCTGAAATGCAGCTTAGTGTCCATAGACTCATGTAGTTTCTGCCAGAAGTTTGACGTGAACGGAGTACCTCAGTCAGACACTATCCGTTTTGGCACTCCATGCAAGCACACAATCCTTTCCATATATAGCTCTACTAGTCTGGCTCCCGTGTAGGTGGTCTTTACTGGGATAAAATGTGCCACCTTGGTCAATCGGTCCACGATCACCCAAATGGAGTCAAATCCTCTCTGAGTGCGGGGTAGTCCGGTTATGAAGTCCATACCGACTTCTTCCTATTTCCATTCAGGAACTTTCAAAGGCTGGAGTAATCTGGCTGGCCTCTGATGTTCCGCCTTGACTCTCTGACATGTGTCACACAGGGCCACATAGGTTGCCACATCACTCTTCAACCCATACCAACAGAATCTCTCCTTGATGTCTTGGTACTTCCTGGGTGGATCGAGTATGCCGAATCATGCGCTTCACTTAGGATCGTGTCCTTGATCTGCACTATATCGGACACACATATTCTCTTCCCGTGCCACAAGGTTCCCTGTTCATCCACTTGGAATCCAGGGGCCTTTCCTAGGGCAACATTCTCCACAATCTCCTTGATCTTTTCATCACCAAGCCGCCCCTTCCGGATCTCCTGTTCTAGTGATGGCTCCACTGACATCTCTGTGATGCTAGCCACGAATCCCAGACTTATCCTTTCAAATTCCAGACTGAGCTCTTCTGGCAAGCACTGTCCGGTGATCTTGTTCACATAGCTCCGCCTACTTAGAGCATCTGCCACCAAGTTAGTGTTGCCAGGGTGGTAATGGATCTCCAGATCATAGTCCTTGATCAACTCCAACCATCGGTGTTGCCTCATATTCAGATCTGATTGGGTGAAGACATACTTGAGGCTCTTGTGATCGGTGTAGATGTCACACTTGTGCCCGATTAGGTAGTGTCTCCGGATCTTTAGGGCATGAACCACCACCGCGAACTCTAGGTCATGTGTCGGGTAGTTCTGCTCATGTTTCCTCAGTTGACTTGATGCATAAGCCACTACTCTTCCCTCTTGCATGAGCACACATCCCAATCCTAGACGAGATGCATCGCAGTAGATCGAAAAGCTCTTGGTTATGTCAGGCAACACTAACACATGTGCTGTAGTCAACCTCTTCTTCAACTCCTCAATGCTGACTTGACATTCTGCTGTCCAGATGAACTTGGCATTCTTCTCTAGTAGGGCTGTCATTGGCTTAGCAATCTTGGAGAAACCTTTGATGAACCGTCTGTAATATCCAGCCATACCGAGGAAACTCCTGATCCCACTCTCATCCTTGGGTGGATTCCAGCCGAGCACATCTTGAACCTTCTTCGGATCCACGGCTACTCCTCCATTGGACAACACATGACCCAAGAATGCCACTTCCTCCAGCAAGAACTCACACTTGCTCAGCTTAGCATATAGCTGATGCTCTCTGAGTGGCTGCATTGCCATCCGCAAGTGCTTCTCATGCTCTTCCTCATTCTTGGAGAAGACCATAATGTCATCAATGAACACCACCACGAACTTGACCAGATAGTCCATGAAGACGCTATTCATCAGGTACATGAAGTATGCTGGAGCGTTGGTTAGTCCAAAGGACATGACTGTGAACTCATATAGCCCATACCGAGTGGTGAAGGCCGTCTTGGGTATGTCGGATGGTCGGATCCTCATCTGGTGGTAGCCCGATCGAAGATCTATCTTGGAGAACACTCAAGCTCCCTTCAATTGATTGAACAGATCGTCAATCCTTCGCAATGTATACTTGTTCTTGACAGTCACTTCATTGAGGGCTCGATAGTCCATGCACATCCTCTGCGTGCCATCCTTCTTGTCCACGAACAACACCGGTGCTCCCCATGGTGAAGAACTAGGACGAATATACCCTTTTTCTAGTAAAGAGCTTAATTCTTCCTTAAGTTTCTCAAGTTCCTTCACTCTCATCCTATATGGACTTTTAGCTATAGGTGCAGTGCCAGGTTTTAGTTCAATAACAAATTCAACTCCGCGTTCTGGGGGCATACCTGGCAATTCCTACACTTCCGGAAACTCGCACACCACTCTGATGTCCTCGGGAGCTGCTCCATCAACTTGATTGACTTGACATTGTTCAAAGGGCTTGGCTGCTTGGTACTCCACTTTTTCTCTAGTCGTGGCTGTCAATTGTATCATCCTTTCAGCGCACTTGATCACCGCACCATAGTAGGCTAACCAACTCATCCCCAGGATCAAGTCAAACCCAACAAAGTTCAGGACTATGGGGTATACTTCGAAGTCTTCCCCCCTTATTGAGATGAGGGTCCGGGTGCAACGTAGAGTGGCCTGTTGCTCCCCCCTGGTGAGCTAACTAGCATAGTATTCTCCATAGGTCGTAGGGCCAGCATATTCTTTTGAACAAATACAGCAGAGATGAAAGCATGCGAAGCTCCAGAATCGAATAAAACAGTTGCAGGGGTCGAGTTGACAAGGAACGTACCCACAACCATGTCGGTAGCTCCCTCTGCGGTCTCAGCACCCATGTGGTTGACTTTGCCCCTAGCGGGGTTCTGAGGTCCTCTGCCTGCTTGTGCCTGCTGCTGGTTCCCATTCTACCCAACTCTCTAGGGGTTGTTCTGGCCTGCAGCGTTCTGAGCCTTCTTGGGGTAGACACTGGCGAAGTGACACTGCTCACCACAGTGGTAGCACGCCCTTGGGTCCACTGGTACATTGTTGGTGGTGTTGGGGCGCTGGACATGCCCTTGCTGCACCTGGTTGCCTTGAGCTGGGGCATTCTGCAGCTGGTTCTGGAAGCATTGTTGCTGTGGTGCCTGAGGAAACTGGGGACGCTGCTGGTACTGGCCACGGTTTGGAGAGCTTGGCTGACTCTGGAAGCGTTGCTGGCTCACCATCTGTTAACCTTGGGGGGTAGTGAAGCCGAGGCGGTTGTTGCTCCCAGTCTGCTGGCCCTGGAACTTCTGCTTCTTCTCCTCCATCTCACGGGGCTTGTTTTCTAGCATCAGGGCACCATCCACCAGTTCTTGAAAGTTCGGGAACTTGGTGTACATCAGCTGGTACTGCAGTGCATCCTGCAAGCCATCGCGGAACCGGGACTGCTTCTTCCTGTCTGTGTTCACGTCCTCTGGAGCATAGCGGGCAAGCTCAATGAACTTATCGCGATAAGCTGTGACGCTAATCCCTTCCTGCTTCAGTGTCGGGAACTCCTTCTTCTTCAAAGTCATCAGGGCTTCTGGCACATGGTGTGAACGGAAGCTGTCATGGAACTCCTGCCATGTGATTTGAGTACGATCAGGGTGAGCATACTGATAGGAATCCCACCAGTCCAAGGCTGGTCCTTGAAGCTGTCCTCCTGCATACAACACCTTCTCCTGGTCGTTGCACTGAGCGATGTCGAGCTATCATTCCACCGCCTTGAGCCAATCCACTGCATGCAGGGGATCGGTTGCTTTGTTGAAGGTGGGCGGGCGTCTCTTCAGAAATTCACGCCTCTTGTCTTTGGGTGGCATGTGGGGCTGTTGAGGCAGGTTCTGCTATTGCTGCTGCATCAGTGCCATAGTCTGAGCCATCTGTTGCATCAGCTGAGTCTGGGTGAGCATCATCTGTTCAATGGTACGGGGCAGAGGCGGTGGCGGTGGCTGGTTCTAGTTGTTGCCACCGGCGTTGCTCCTTGTGTTCACCATCTATCATTAGCAAGAGATTCCCATCAACTTTATTGGACATAATCAAGTAACTCAGGTTTGGAACAGAAGTACTTGAGAATATTGATTGAACTCATTAAGATAGAGCATAAGATAGATAAAGAGCAAGTGAAGCAAATAACCCCTTCTATGTATTCAATAATATCCTAGAGCAAGTGAAACAAATAACCCCTTCTATGTATTCAATAATATCCTTATACCTTAATCTAAAACCTAGATGGTGGTAGACTTGTGTCTATGCCCATCACAATCATTACAAAAATCCAACTCATACATAAGCATAATGATAATCAAACCAAACATCGAAAGACAAGGTTCACACTGACTCGACTCACTGGTTTTTGACTCGACTCGAAAAGAAAACGATGACTACTCGATCTTATTACAGACTCATGGTAAACTCCTAAGGATCCTACTGGATGGTGGTGTGGGCGGTGGCAGATCCGAAGCGGTGCCTCTTGCGAGGCGGTGACTCTGCACGGTAGTCTGGGCTACGTGGCGATGGCGCTCCCATCATCTAGTCAAGCTGCTCCAACTCCTGCTGGGTCCCTCTCAGCTGCTTCCTCAGAGCGGTGATCTCATCAGTAGCTGTCTCCAGGTCAGTGTTGAGGGTAGCCACAAGTGTCACAGTAGCAGCAAGCTGGGGGTCGGCGATGTCTCCGATGGGGGCGATGGTGCAAGCTGTCTCTCCACTCCTCCTATGGGGGTACCACCTCTCTGGCCCATCCTGGATCTCTACCCAGAACCTATCTCTGTAGTAGTAGTAGGCACGGCGAGCAACATCTGCTATCCCTGCCTCCTGGGTGGATCTCTAACTGGAGGCGTAGTGGATCGACCTCGTCCTGACAGCTCTGGCTCTGTGGTCAGCTGTACGAATTCGCAGTGTAGTACTCCAGAAGGTGGGGAAGCGGGGGTGCGTCCACCTCTCACTGTGGTACTCCATGCCCACGTTGCCTGTGTCATAGTGGGAGCGGAGTATCTGCCTCATGTGCCAGTGGTAGAAGTTGTCTCCTGCGTCTCTGACAAAGTCCTCCACGGTCCACCTCGGTGCTGCCGGTGCGGGTGCAAGCTACTGGGGTGCTAGGGGCTCCTCAAGATCATCACCCTCGCCATCTGACGGATCATCACCACTGTCTTCATCACCATCATCATCATCATCATCATCACTGTCATCACCATCTGGGTCTCCGGCCGAATTTCCACCACCTGGCTGAACTGGCTCGGGCTGCTCCTCTGGCTCATCGGCGGGCTCCATCTCCTCATCCTTGGGCTCTCCCTGCTGCTGCTCCGCCTCTTATTCTTCCTGCCTCAGGCGTTCCTCCTCTTGCATCTCTTCCCACTCCTGGAAAGCATCCTGGCAGGGGGCACCAAAGTCCATCTCTGGAACACGGGGCGGAAGGTAGCCACAGGTGGACTTGCGGGCGGTCAGCTTCGTGCGAGCCATCTACTGTAGAGAGAAGACAAGGAAAAATTTTAGAAAAACTTTGCAAAGGACTGGGGTAGAGGAGACACTGAACACTATTTTGCAAAACTCAACATGTTTATAAGTAAAATAGTGAAGACTGGACGTGACTAAGACCGACCATTCTATCTAGGCTGCGATCCTACAGTTAGCACGGCTCTGATACCAATCTGTCACACCCGAATTTTCACAAAAACCCGAATGCGGCCATATATGTGCCCAGGAAGTCCACAGAAAACATACAACAAACAAATATGATGAACAGAGTACAAATGCCCAAAATAAAATAGTTTACATCAGAGTATATCATAAATGATTATTATAGCGGAAGTCTATAACTCTCAACAAGAGCGGAGCCGCAGTCCATAGGGACTCTGACGGGAAGAGCGCAACTCAGAAGTATGGCAGGTCCTCAGGGAACTCAGCAGTAGTTTCATGCACAGCCCAATCTATTACCCATCCGAGATTTTGTTGAATAATGAAAAGTGTAAGGAAAACAATTACTTAGCAATTATAGCACGGGTACATGAAGGCTTAAAATAAGGCTAGACATGGCTTAACTGCATTATCACTTTTAGTTGATTCATTTTAGCATGATCCAAGTTACTACATGTATGTGAAACCCAGTTGCAACCTAATTAAATAAGTAGAAGTGACATTAAGCACAAATAGTCATCATGTTCTAATAAAAAAGGATCCATGTCGCTCGTGACCCTGAGCAAGGCTATCATGATAGATTGTACACTCTACAGAGGTTTCGCCCTTTACCCACTAGTCGCGTAAAAGCTCAAAGAAACTTTGCACTCAACCACGCACATCAACACTTCTGAGGTGTGATGGCATAGGGATGCTATGAGGTTTTTCACAAGACACCCTAACAAGACAGTAGCCGCTAGTTTAATAAGGCGGTGAGACCCTAGGCACCGGGACTGACGTACGCTCATGGAGTCACACCATGAGGGGGTCAATAACATCCAACGCAATGTGTGGTGTTCCCCATCGCAGGGACTCCCAGCACGGGACTGTGCCTCACGGGGACATAGCCGACAGATCACCCGTCCCTGGTGGAATCAGGAAACACCCTTTCACCTTTGGCCACTAACGCCGTTGGCCCCAATTGTAACCACTGGCAAGCTAAAGACGTACAAGTTACTTGACCAAGACCAGAGCCATAATAGTTCTAGCGGTGGCGACATGCTCCTGGGTTGCCGCTTTAAGAACCGGACCTTGGGGAGAGACACTAGAGCAAAGCACACATCACATGCCCCAGTTCCCTAAACCATGTTGCTAAAAAGCAAGTTTTATCATTATCATTAAAGTGAACCATTAGATCAAGATTAACAATTAAACATTAGTGACAGTAGCTGCGCGTAGCAAAAATTCTACCCAATGCATAAAGCCAAGGTTATCAAAGGAACAAGATATACAAAACTGGGTATAACCTTAATGGGACATTAAATTAGACACATGCATATGAAATTAAATAATTGTAAAGGGTGTGTTTAGGTAGCAAGGATTGTCCGTGCTATAACTTGCCTTCCTCGAAGTGCTGCTGCAACTGCTGCTGCGAGTCCTCCTCCGGAAAGTCCCCCGCGAACTCGAACACCAAAGCTAACGACTCACCGACTGGACACGAAGCACCACACAAGCATACACACATACCAATACATGCAAACAAATATAATTCTATTAGAATAGTACACCAAATAGTATAAAAAGCACATAAAAAGGTTCTAGAAATATTCTATGCTTCACTACGAACACATGAGCGTGAAAATCACCTAAATCGGAGCTAGAACAGAAAAGATACTGATTTTCTAAGTTCCAGGGGCCTGCTGGCAAGTTTTCAAAAGTTTCAAGGGCTTATTTATGAAAAACCGAGGACCTACACATAATTTTATATAAAAACTGAAGGGCCTATGCGTAAAAACACCTAAATAGGACGGCGGGTTCTATTTTTCAAAAGGGCAGGGGGTTTTCCATAAAATACATGACCTAACTGTAATTATTTTCAATAGAGGGTGGACCGCGGGTTAATTTTCAAATAGTGGAGGGGCTCTTAAGGGAAAACGCCATGGCTGATCGGTACTTTGAAGTTTGACTCGGGCCGGGGGGGTTTGATCGAGCCGTTGGATCTTGATCCAACGGCTCAGAGAAGATCGGGGCGAGGGGGTTGCCGGCGACAGCTCAGGGACGGCGGTGCCACTGGTTCCCGCGGTGGTTCTTCGCCGGAGCAGGGCAGAACTTGGGCTAGGGGGCGCCATTGGCCATGAGGCTTTGCCCTACGGGCTCAGGGGATCATGGTGAGTTCACCCAGAGGGTTCTCGACGGCCGGGAGTGGACGCGGTGGCCGGGCGGCGATGAACCGCGGCGGAGCTCGCCGATGAGGACGGAGTGGGCGCTACAGGGCACGAAGGCGAGAGTGGGATGGCTCGGGAGGTTCCTTACCTCAGCGAGACACTCCTAGGAGGCCCAATTGACAAGGAGCGGCGCCAGAGGGGAGACTTTGACGGCGGCGGTAGAAGCTACGGTCGCGCTGTGAGGACGGGGGTGTTGAGGGCACTGGAGCTCGAATTGGAGGTGGGGGTGGTGTGCTGGGGCTCCGGCGCTTGGCTTAAATAGCCCAGGGGGTGGCTGCCGTAGGCGTGCGTGCCTTGGCCGGAGATCACGCGCCGGCGGGAGAACTTCCATGCGGGGAGGGACCTGCCATGCGCGCGCGGGTCTAAGAAAGGGAGGAAATCACGGGGGAAGGTGCCAGGCAGCTTCGGCGGGGGCCCACGGCGCGGGGGAGGGGCCAAGGCGGCCGACTGACGCGGCGGCGATCGCGTTGGGAAGGAGGTAGTGTCGGGCACGAGGAAGAAGGAAGATGACAGGCGGGGCCCGCCTGTCAGTTGAAGGGGGAGGGAGAGCGGGGCGCCAGGAGGGGGAGAAAGGCTTTGGCCGTAGTGGGCCGAAAGCGGGGAAGGCGCGCGGGGAGGAAAAGCCGGTGGGCCGAGGGAAAGGGAGGGGGAAGTTGTCGGGCCGGCTCGGGCAGGAAAGAAAAAGGAGCAGATGTGGCCCGAGAGGAAAGTTGGAGGTGCAGAAGTGAACTCTGGGCTTTGCAACTTTTCTAGAGCTCGGATCAAAATGGTTCAAAAATGAATTTAGCTTAGATTTAAATTCTCTTTTGAACTACTCTCAAACAAAACACAATGCAGCCGGCATGAATGCATCAACATTGTTTCTACACCTTATATTTGATTTTAATATTTTAAAAAATAATTTATTTACCTTACAGTAGAAATGAGCATAAATAATAATATTTATTTAATTACTAGAAATTTTTAAATAGAGGATTTTTGGGTGTTACAATTCCGGGGCAACCCGAACCTTCCATTGAAACAGTAAGGCGTCTTGTAGAACATATTGTGCTTGTCACGCAGGTGTAGTATCACGAGTCCAAGTAGAAATACCACAAGGGGCACAGCTACTAAGAGCTGCTGTTAAAGCCATCACGAGGACACCTTTGAAAAAGAAGGAAGATCCCGAAGTGCCAATCATTCAATGCGCGATCTGGAATCGTCGCGTTGATGATGCACTCTGTGATCTGGAAGCCAGCGTCAACATCATGTCCAAGGTATTATTTAAAAACTTATGCTATTCCACTTTGTCTCCTACAAATGCCATGGTACAACTGGCAGATTCATCAATCCGCTACCCCGAGGGATCTCCTTCCCGTTCCGACCTTGGGAAGAGAAGAGGACAAAGCCTCGTACACCAGAGCAGAGAAGCACCGAATGTTTCCTAAAAGCACTCCTTAGTGGAGAGCTAGAAATAATCGGTGGAGAGCAGTTCGAATGGGATGAGCTAACAGGACGAATGAGCACAGAAGAAATGGACCTCCTCGTGAAGAGATACGAGGAAGATCAGGCCCTCTGGAATTCTCCAGAGGAGCCGATCCCACCGCCACCAACACAGAAGAAGAACAAGAAGGCGTGGCAGAAGAAGGTCACATCGCCCGAATCATCCAATCCTGGATAGGATGATGACGAAAACAACTGAAGACAGGAGGAGTCCCGCTCGCGGACTTTAAACACGAGCTCTCGCCGTGAGGAAAACTGGTATGTATCTCATGTTTCCCTTCCAAATTTTAATTTTCATCATTGCATTTGCATGTTTCCCAGAAGATCGGGGCGAGGGGGTTGCCGGCGACAGCTCAGGGACGGCGGTGCCACTGGTTCCCGCGGTGGTTCTTCGCCGGAGCAGGGCAGAACTTGGGCTAGGGGGCGCCATTGGCCATGAGGCTTTGCCCTACGGGCTCAGGGGATCATGGTGAGTTCACCCAGAGGGTTCTCGACGGCCGGGAGTGGACGCGGTGGCCGGGCGGCGATGAACCGCGGCGGAGCTCGCCGATGAGGACGGAGTGGGCGCTACAGGGCACGAAGGCGAGAGTGGGATGGCTCGGGAGGTTCCTTACCTCAGCGAGACACTCCTAGGAGGCCCAATTGACAAGGAGCGGCGCCAGAGGGGAGACTTTGACGGCGGCGGTAGAAGCTACGGTCGCGCTGTGAGGACGGGGGTGTTGAGGGCACTGGAGCTCGAATTGGAGGTGGGGGTGGTGTGCTGGGGCTCCGGCGCTTGGCTTAAATAGCCCAGGGGGTGGCTGCCGTAGGCGTGCGTGCCTTGGCCGGAGATCACGCGCCGGCGGGAGAACTTCCATGCGGGGAGGGACCTGCCATGCGCGCGCGGGTCTAAGAAAGGGAGGAAATCACGGGGGAAGGTGCCAGGCAGCTTCGGCGGGGGCCCACGGCGCGGGGGAGGGGCCAAGGCGGCCGACTGACGCGGCGGCGATCGCGTTGGGAAGGAGGTAGTGTCGGGCACGAGGAAGAAGGAAGATGACAGGCGGGGCCCGCCTGTCAGTTGAAGGGGGAGGGAGAGCGGGGCGCCAGGAGGGGGAGAAAGGCTTTGGCCGTAGTGGGCCGAAAGCGGGGAAGGCGCGCGGGGAGGAAAAGCCGGTGGGCCGAGGGAAAGGGAGGGGGAAGTTGTCGGGCCGGCTCGGGCAGGAAAGAAAAAGGAGCAGATGTGGCCCGAGAGGAAAGTTGGAGGTGCAGAAGTGAACTCTGGGCTTTGCAACTTTTCTAGAGCTCGGATCAAAATGGTTCAAAAATGAATTTAGCTTAGATTTAAATTCTCTTTTGAACTACTCTCAAACAAAACACAATGCAGCCGGCATGAATGCATCAACATTGTTTCTACACCTTATATTTGATTTTAATATT
>OAMR01000081.1:0-35658 GCA_900205405.1 Echinochloa crus-galli | reverse complement strand
GGTCAAGGATATACTTGACCGATTAACGAGGACAGGTTTGTTGCCATGCTTGACGGGTGCTGCTTTCGGCCTATGCATTCTTGTTTTCAATGCAAATTTGTGACTGTGTTGTGGGTTCGTAACTAAACATTGAGTGCTTTTAGCTTTTCATGATTAGATTGTATCATGCGGTGGATTGATCTAATCTGATTGGTGGTGTGGCCTCAAACGGGTTGTATCATGCGGTGGATTAACTTGTTTTGTTATCATGCTTGACGGGTGCTGCTTTCGGCCTATGCATTCTTGTTTTCAATGCAAATTTGTGACTGTGTTGTGGGTTCGTAACTAAACATTGAGTGCTTTTAGCTTTTCATGATTAGATTGTATCATGCGGTGGATTGATTTAATCTGATTGGTGGTGTGGCTTCAAACGAGTTGTATCATGCGGTGGATTAACTTGTTTTGTTATCATGCTTGACGGGTGCTGCTTTCGGCCTATGCATTCTTGTTTTCAATGCAAATTTGTGACTGTGTTGTGGGTTCGTAACTAAACATTGAGTGCTTTTAGCTTTTCATGATTAGATTGTATCATGCGGTGGATTGATTTAATCTGATTGGTGGTGTGGCTTCAAACGAGTTGTATCATGCGGTGGATTAACTTGTTTTGTTATCATGCTTGACGGGTGCTGCTTTCGGCCTATGCATTCTTGTTTTCAATGCAAATTTGTGACTGTGTTGTGGGTTCGTAACTAAACATTGAGTGCTTTTAGCTTTTCATGATTAGATTGTATCATGCGGTGGATTGATCTAATCTGATTGGTGGTGTGGCCTCAAACGAGTTGTATCATGCGGTGGATTAACTTGTTTTGTTATCATGCTTGACGGGTGCTGCTTTTGGCCTATGCATTCTTGTTTCGATGTAAATTCGTGACTGTGTTGTGGGTTCGTAACTAAACATTGAGTGCTTTTAGCTTTTCATGATTAGATTGTATCATGCGGTGGATTGATCTAATCTGATTGGTGGTGTGGCCTCAAACGAGTTGTATCATGCGGTGGATTAACTTGTTTGTTGCCATGCTTGACGGGTGCTGCTTTCGGCCTATGCATTCTTGTTTTCAATGTAAATTTGTGACTGTGTTGTGGGTTCGTAACTAAACATTGAGTGCTTTTAGCTTTTCATGATTAGATTGTATCATGCGGTGGATTGATCTAATCTGATTGGTGGTGTGGCCTCAAACGAGTTGTATCATGCGGTGGATTAACTTGTTTGTTGCCATGCTTGACGGGTGCTGCTTTCGGCCTATGCATTCTTGTTTCAATGTAAATTTGTGACTGTGTTGTGGGTTCGTAACTAAACATTGAGTGCTTTTAGCTTTTCATGATTAGATTGTATCATGCGGTGGATTGATCTAATCTGATTGGTGGTGTGGCCTCAAACGAGTTGTATCATGCGGTGGATTAACTTGTTTGTTGCCATGCTTGACGGGTGCTGCTTTCGGCCTATGCATTTCTTGTTTATTGCGAATTTATGATCATGTTTCACCCTTTATTTATTCTCATATCATGTCTGTCCTCGTTAATCGGTCAATGATGTACTTTACTTCCTTTGCTTATTTAAGGACCGATCTTATGTCATGCTGATGTTGTGCGTTCGGCAGTGCGATTCTTACATGCTTCTACTGATTGCCGAATGATATTCTGAGTAACGACAGCTAGCTTGTCCGTAGCTATATGTCTCTCGAGATTGGCGTTACTGCCGTAAATATGGAACTGTCTGGTCTCACCCGGCACGTTCCAGGTTTTGATCTAAACGTTTTTATCCCTTTGTTAGTTTTCAGGCAAACTGACTGGCACGCTTTCGGATTCGTACGCACGGACCACGTGTTGAAGCCAGCTAATTCGGCTTGCTGTGTGCTTGGCGCGAGCTGCATATTTTGCGTCAACACCTTTTCAAAATAAATGAACCACTGGTGTAATTAATTTGAAAGAGAGTAGAAAAATGGAAAGCATGCTCAAAATAAATGGACAGCATGCTGAATTTCATTTGAAGTGGGTGCAATTGGTAATCTTCATCATTTTTACCCCCTCTAGAACATCTCCATTTATTTACCAACCAGCACAAAACATATCTACCCCACTCCACATGGCTGCACACTCACCAATTATCACAAAACATGGCAGCATGGGGGTGAATCCACTAACTTCCACTTTGGTCATGTCAATTTTGCATCTTACCTACCAAAAACAACCAAAGTGCCCATGCCCTAGTGTTGGACCTATGAAATATTTTTGTGCTGGTGGGAGGCAAGATGTGCACGCAGCATATGGCCAGTTCGGCCGAATGCCCTGGTTCGGCTGAACTAGGCCGGCTGCCTCCTTTCGCTTATAAATGCCACCCCTTACCTCCTTGCTTGCTGCACCATCTCACACTGAAAATTTTCTGCTAGAAGCTCTCTCTCTCTCTCAAGTTCTTGCTCAAGTTCTTCTCTAAGTTCTTGCTCAAGTTGCTTCACTTGCATTGCTAAAAAATCACAAAAATATTTTGCTTTTGTTTGATCCTTGTGCTGAAACTTGAACGTGTTTATGGTGGTTTCCGACACCCACAAGAACGACTAACTTTTTGTGGTGGCTTCTTCATCCCCGCAAGAACGACTAACCCTCTCGAATGACTGATTTGTTTACTTGTGCTAACCCCATATATTTAGTCCTTCGGGTAGTTATTGTGCTAACATTTTGCAGGTAGCATGTCGAAGATCTTCTACGCGTTCCATCGCTCCGCCTGGCTGAGCAAACGCTCAGACAATGCTGTTAGTTCCCCAGCCCCGTCCTACGGTTCAAGCCAGATGGAGGTGGACGAGTCAGGGGCAGCCGACTTTGGGAGATTCTCTGCCTCGCACCCAACCCGGCAGCTCCTGAACGAGGGTGACATCATCCTCCAAACGGACCGGGAGTAGAACGTCTTCAACATGATGCGCTTGAAGGAGTTTGAGCATACCCGAGTCTTCGAGCAGGACTTGCTCGTAAGAATGGGTATGGATGAAGAATTCCTAGAAGTCTTCGAAGCCGTTGGCTGGGGCAACTTCTGGGGTGTCAACAAACAAGGTTCGTACATCCTCACCATCGAATTTCTTTCGACTCTTTCATCTGATCAGGAGGGTGTTCGCTTTCGATTTTTCAACCAAGAGTACTTCTACTCTTGGAGGGACTTGAGAATGGCTCTTGGTTTTGCCAGTCATTGTTCTTTGGAGCCTGCCAAAGCTTTGAAAAGGTTTAGTCGGGATGAGTTTTGGAAAAAGGTTTCCGAAAGCACCAATTGTTCTGCTCCGCGCACCAATAACATTCATAACCCCACCTTGCGTTTAATGCATCGGTGGATGGCTATGATAGTGTTTCCGCGTTTGGATTTGCGTCCCATTAATACAGTCGAGTTGCGGCTTCTTTATGCCATGGTCAAGCGAGTTGCTGTTTCTCCGGTTAAGGATTTGGTTACCCATTGGCTGTGCCATCACTCTCGCATGGGTAGCGTGGTAGGGACTTCTCTAGTCACTCACCTTGCTAACCAATTTGGCATTCTAGAGGGCGCCCGGCTCGCGTACATAGAGACAGCGCGTTCCGTTGTGGATGCCGAGCACTTTGTGCAAGGCCACATGATACGACGGGCACCCGATGCAATATTGGTGATGGTTTACCGCGGTTATACAACTGAAGTGCCACTGCCTTGTGCAGAGCTGAGGTTGTATACCGCTCAGAAACTAACTCTTCAGCTGAGTACCGAGTCGGATGATTCTCCCCCTCGGAGAGAGCCCACTCGGCACAGTATTGCAGGCGAAGGACCATTCACCCGGGGACGAGCCAGGCGTGATGCCGGGCTCTTCACCGCACAGGAACCAGCAACTTCACCAACACAGCCACACCGACATATGTCTGCGTTCGAGGCGGCCTTCGCTGAGTACACCAGTGCTGGGACGTCAGGAGCAGGAGGCTCTTGGCAATCCTAGGACCCGGACTACTTCGTCCCGAGCCACTGGGACTACGCCAAGAGTACGGACTCTGAGTACTCCCAGTGGTGGTATGCAGCGGGGGTACGATAGTGCCTCCCAGCCGTACTTCCCTGGGCACTCTCAGTCCATATGCTTCTCCACATCCAGTGGCTACGACATCGGTCGGGATTTATCTTACATCTCCGACCGAGTCGACCTCCTAGACGACCGTACCCAGAACATGGAAGGCACTCTGGCATGCCATTCTCAGTACCACCAAGAGAATAGCGGCGTGCTGGACTCCCTACGGTACGACGTCCAGCAGCAGACGGATCAGATGGCAGACTATTTTTCAAGGTTTCGACCCTATCAATGAAAGATCCAGGCTTCGGGGAGGACCCCCACTAGGTATGTTCTATGTCCCTCTCCGCACTTTGATTTCACATTTGCCATTTCCCTTTTCTATTTTATCTCCATCTGAAATTAAAAACACCAAAAATATTTCCCTTGAATAAAATTAACTCCCAACTATGCATGGAATGAACCATATGCCTCTCACTTTGGAAATGATGAATAGTTGCTCTGTCATTAATTTTACAAGTGCTTTGTTTCGACTAGTTGCTTGATAGTACTTGATTGGCATGAGTAAAAATAAACCTGAAAACCTTGTGGAAGCACATGCTTTATTCCAAGTCTAAGTTGTTGTAAGGAATGATATTTTCGACTAGTTGCTTGATAGTACTTGAGTTAATTGGCATGAGTAAAAATGAACCTGAAAACCTTGTGGGAGCACATGCTTTATTCCAAGTCTAAGTTGTTGTAAGGAATGATATAGTGAGATTGTGGTTAAGTTTTACTTTTTCTCTTAGTATGGTGAAAATCTCGGATGCTGTGTCCTTTCAAAAATAAAACAAGTTCCTCATTGGTCAGAAATTCCTACCAAAGTCATATGTTTAGTTTAGTTGAAACCTTCTACTCATATGCTGCTTGTTGTCTTAGTGAGTTTTGTCAAATGGTTGTGACCTTTGGGCGAAACTTTTATGCCTGTAAGATCGAGATTTATGTACACACCACCTCTCTCTTCCAATTCCTACACTGGGAGTTAGCAAACATTGCCATCATCCATCCACAAAACAAAATGCTCTATATTCTATGATCTCCTCTCCAAATATCCTTGAATAGAGACATGGGCTATGCAAAAAAGAAAAGCATGGCAAAGAGCATGACAAAAAGAAAGAGAAAAAGAAAAGCATGCCAAAGAGCATGGCAAAAATAAGAAATAAGAAAAGCATGTCAAATGGCATGGCAAAAATATGAGCAAAAAGAGATAGCCCATGTTCTCGAAAATAAGTCAAGGAGAGGAAGAATCATCCCAAGGAGTTCCACCATATTCCACTCCATTTCATTCCACCATATAACACTCCATTCCACTCCACATATTCCACACACTTGCACTTCTTGATCTAAAGTTGTGATTTGGTTCCCCAATAGGTCCGGTCTTTGACTTAGCAAAATATATGATGCATGCATGCCTTCACCCATTGTCCCTGAGCCACACAGAAGCCATATTAGATTTTAGGATGAAAAGAAGGCACAAGCCTTTGGTGATGATTCAAATACCACTTGAGTGATTGAGTGTGCCAATTGAGGAACAACTTACATTTTTCATAAAATTATGGAAACTCTGAGATGGGATCTTGAAAAGAGTAGAGTGGAATAAAACTAAATCAAACTATTCAACATTTCAACCGCCCAAGACAAGGAGATTGCTATAAGCCCCATAGGTAAAATAGTGATTTAATACTTTGCTAAAAGATTCGAGTAATTTTGAGCACTAGTTGTTTATAAAGATTACATGCAAGATATTGACATTGTAGCAACTCCTGATCCACCGAGCCTAAGTCTTTATATTTGCTCGAGGACGAGCAAAGGTCTAAGCTTGGGGGAGCTTGTTGGCGGTCGTTACGACATGTTTTTGACCACTAATACTCGGGAATAAAAGAGGATATATGTGACATTCCATGCACTTAGGTTAATTTCTAATAAAGTTCCACGAGTTTTGGTGAGTTTCACTTGTGTAGGTACAACAACGAGAAATGCGTGCTGTAGGGGTCAGAAATGAACGATTCGGCCGAATGACTCCGTTCGGCCGGTTACCCCCCTTAGTCATACACGACATAAAGCACAACCGGGAGTTGTCCACGTCAACGATGACTAAGCGATGACAACACACGACATGTGGGCGACCGACACGTCACTCCTTGGCTGAACCAACACGAAATCCATCACATACAAGCAACTCAGGAGGGCCTAGGACTTGAGGCGGTGCTGGGGAGGCCGGCCACGGGCCAGGCCCAGTTCGGCCGAATCCAGGCCTTCAGCCGAACGACCCCCACACCAGGAACCACCTCCAGGGAGCACATCCAGGCCACAGGAGCGAAGGGCGGTGGATCCAAGGGTTCGGCTGAACCGACTTGGTTCGGCCGAATCCCTCAATTCGCCCGAATCAGCCGGGGGGCCTCCCTGGCTCCCTTGGTGGTTACTCCATCCATACCGCCATCAAGCCACTATAGATAGAGTGTCCAAGTGCCTAGTTCAAGACACACCAAGCCAAGGAGCTCTCATTTCCACTTCTATCTAGTAGAGTTAGGATAGTTTAGTTGGGAGTTAGAGTTGAGTTGAGCTGTGCCTCGGAGGTTCCGGAGTCATCATCAGAAGCTCTGGTATTAGCTCTTGTATCTTTTCTTTTTTCTTCTGTAAGACTTTGAGTTATCAATACAGTTATCTTTGTCATCTTATCTGAGTTATTTATATCTTGCTTCTACTTTAGTCTAGTTGCAAGTATTTTTGGTTTAGACTATAGTTGTTGTGATCCTAGTTCTCCCATTTCTAGATTCGAGCCTTTGCCTTGGCGGGTTCTTCATTTATGCTCAATACTTGTGGTGAACTGTCACTGGGGTATTGACAGGATTGCTTGCTTCTGCTAGCGGAGTAAGTAGTTGTAGTCTAGTGTGGGTGTGGTACCTAAACTAGTTCGTAACCTTAGAATATCCCTGAGCTGGCACGGAGGTGGTAACCGTTAGGTGGTGATAGCCCTATACGGTCTTCAGAACCCATCACGCCTGGCTCGGCCTGTAGGATCCCCAAACGTGCAGGGTTGGAGGCACCCCTCCTCATCCCTTTCTGTGTGTCTCCGGTTCTGTGTCCCGAAGTCGAGGTCTCAGCTTATCTTGATCTGTTAGAGCTAGTTCTCAACCCTTGTAATCTAACCCGAGTAACCCAGATAGAGAATACCCAGGAATCCTCTATCTCTTCTCGTTGTCCTCCGAACTATCTACTCGTTCTCTTTCTTACCTGAGTCTCCCTTGAGCTGTGTGTCACGGTATATACACTCCTATGCAATACCGTTGTCCCCTGTCTTGTTAGTCGTGTACCCTTCTCTGATAGTGTCGAATATCTGTTTGCTAGTACTCTTGCCATAAGCTTCCCTGCGGAAATATAAATTAAGATACATCGGAATACTCCCTAGTGAAGTGCTACAGCAGTGATTCTGTGCACTTGTAGAATATTTATATATTTTACTAAGCCATAAGGAAAACCACTGAAACACTCCTTACCCCAGTACTGGGATTCTCAATCCTGATATTGGATCGTAAGAAGTGTCAACACCCGTCCATACTTTACTCCTATTAGGCATGCTCATAGTATGCTATGATTTATTTACTCGCATGATGGTAGAGATGTTGAACCCTGTATAGCCTATTTAATTACCCTTACCTTGTTGTCCTACTACTATATTTATATTGATGATATTGGTTCGCTTGCATGTGTGTGAGGGAAAAACATATATTTGTAACCATCTTGGTGTGTGTGTGAAAAATTGGAGGAGTTGGAGAATTTGAAAATCATTTTTGTTGAAGCGAGCGTACCTTAACCCAATCCTTGGATTAGGAGCTTAGGGAGTACACTTGGGTACTTCCTATGGAGTGCCTGTGGCGGGCACAAGTGAGATCTGTTATGTTGAAGAGGAGTTGGCGGTGATACCTGTAATGGGTGCAACTAGCGGACCACTATGGTGGATACACATTTTGAGAGAAGAGCTCGCTTTGGCAGTTTGAGGACCAGGTCGGACTAGCTGCAATATGGGACTATGTAAATGTGCACACCGTGCGTCAAGTATGAGGTTGGGCCCATTCCGAGCCTAGCAAGTGCGGTAGCAAGCCTACAGGAGGGTAGTGTATCAGTGTAAGGGGGACTGGTGTTGACCTTTGCTCCCTGATTTGCTTTGGCCCCCGACTGGCCCCGGGGGAGTGCTTCACAGTTCCAGGGCGACCTCTAGCAGAGGACGTGCCCCAAGCCCAAAAAAACAGGATGGTGTCGTAAGAACTAGATCTCCATTCGGTGGACAATGCCTATGAACTGCTCATTCTGATTAGTGTTTTGGTGACTAAACTTCTACCTCCTCTTTTTAACTAAGGACCCGGCATGGCCGATGAGATGGGAGGGGCAGGAGCTCTCCTATCGAGTAGATGTTGGAGATGGGGGCCTGTTCTGATAGGATTGCCCGTGGAGGAGTGAGTTGGTGTTGGACACTCTTGATTTAAACTATTGCTGCTTGCTTAGGGAACCCAACCTATTCCTTGTCTATTTGTGTAAAAGATTAGTCCACTTTAAAGCTTGCACATCTATGGATGGTGACGTGGAACTGTTCTAGTCCTTGGGAACAGTTCAAGGGTTTGCAGGGTACGAGTCCAACTTCGACAACAACGCCGAGTTGCTCTACGCTCAAGTGATTGCATGTGGAGAAGATGGATATGAAGCCCTGAAGCTTAGCTATCGCTGCGTTGTTTTTTATATTGTCGATTAGCCAAAGAGGCTTGTATCTCGTACTTCCTATGTTGGGAGATGTAATAAATCTAAATACTACACTATTTTATCGACGTATGGATGTGATGACATCTGAGATGAGTTTTGTATGTGATAGCTGTTGATTCTGGGGCTACCACAATGGTACAGGGAGTCGGGTTTTTGGTAAGGAAAATTTGGTTCTTTTCAGTTGGTATCAAAGCCATACTTGATCATAGCACGCACCCCCTAGAAAGGTCGTTAGGAACTAGGACATCTAAATGATTATATTTTCTATATTACCTTTTGTACTATATACCTTTGTCTGATACCTTGATAATTTCTAACTTATCTGCGCTGACTATTCTTACGTGATGTTGCAGTGATGGAGCCGATACCAGAAATTACTCAGATTGAGGTACTTCAGGCCCAATGTGTGGGACAGGTGCAGTGGATGGACTGTGTGCTCAAGAAGATGGGCATGAGTGGAGGACGAGCACACTACAGCATGACCATGGTCACCGACCATGCCTCGGTGTACAGAATGGCCACACTCGTCTTCACCGGGACCCCCGAGAGTACCTGACTTCCCCAGAGATGTGGTTCACACTGTGGGTCTTACGTTGGACACTGCAGTGCAGGCTGCGGCATGGAAGATGCTGAGGAAGCTAATGACACCGGCACAAGACCTTCTGCGACAACTGTTTTGTCGAGGGGTTAGAGGACCCTGACACACTGAGAACCTCGATTTAGGAGGCTCCCTTCCTCGAGGAGGACGATTTTGCCCAGACCATGGGGCGTTACCTCCTTGACTTGGACCTCTACACCAACAAGTACGCCGTCGACATGCTATGTAGCCGGCTCAGGGAGCGAGTCGCCGACTTCAATGTTGAGCAGGCCAAGCTGCTCAAGGCCATGCGAACCAAGTTGTATGCGGAAGAAAACTTGCTGCATGTTGAGGAGGAGAACTGAAGGTTGACAAAGGAGAACTTTGACCTAAAGAGAGATAATGGCTATCACTCTAACAAGTTAAGCCAGGCCGAGAAGGAACTACGGAAGCTCAGGTCTGAGGTTGGCAAGCTGAAGGACCAGTTGGAAAGTCGTGAGGAGGCGTCTGTGGTCCACACATACCTCCAGTGCAAGGCTGAGGAGTGCCTCAAGAAGTTGAAGGAAGACAACGCGCACAACGTCGCCAACATCACCAACTTGACGCGTGCCACTATCTACTACAAGAACAAGGTCGTGAGGACCCAGCTGACCTGGGAGGTGGCCAACGCCATCAGGGTCGTTGAGACCCAGGATCTCCTTAATGTGGTTCCCACGGAATGTCAGCCGCTACTTAGGGAGGAGGACTTCAAGTTGTACCGTACTGAGCTCAAGTGGCACAAGTGCCCCTACGTGGACATGCCTACCCCTGTGGAGATCGAGGAGGCCAAGACTACTCACAAGTTGCATGAGGGGATCTTCATGGAGAAGAACTCAGAAGAATATTGGATTATGGTTACATAGAAGAGGGCCCGCAATGAGTAGGACTCGAGTTACATGGTCATGATGAGGGTAGAGTTGGGAAATATGAGTAGTTTTATGAGTCTGTATCTTTTGAGCCGTGAGCATGTTCCAGCAGATGTATCCATGTCATGAGTTATCCATGTACCCCCATGTTAGATGTACCTCCTATCAGAGATCACTCGTTGTACTAGCATCAGTGTCTGTGCAAGATCCTGAAGGCTGCACAAGGAGCCTAAGGATAGCGCTCATGTTATGTAATGAATGATTGAGTGACCGAGTCTTCTCATTTTTGTCTTGTTTCTTCTTGTTGTTCGTCTTGATTGCAGGATTGTTTAGCAAACTCGTTTTCTCGCTTGTGTTGTATCTCCGCTTATAGCCCAGTTGAGAGAATAAAACTCCCGCTAACTTTCCCTCACGACTCTATAGAATGATGTTGGTGAGGAGGTCAAACCGCTTAGGCGCGTGCTTTGAGGAAGCCACCGAGGAAGAACATGCTGCCACCGCACGAGGCCGTTGCCGGGCTAGTGCAGCAGTCCCTGCCAAAGGTCATGGTCATGCACATGACCAAGGCATCATCGCACCCCAGCTGAAACCTATCAGCGAGGATGCGCGACAAGATGCTCAAGAGGATGAACAGGAGGTCGTGGCAAAACCGCCAGCGTCAGGCACCACCGCCCCCGCCGCCCAACATGGCGGAGGTGATGGATAACCAGACCCAGCTCCTGCAGAGAATGGCAAAAGCTGTTCTCTTGAACCAGCAGAACAATGGTGGAAATCACCAAGCATTGTGTGCTGATGACTTCTCCTGCATGATCGAGAGGTTCATCTGCTTGAAGACCCCGACCTTCAGCTACTTCGATGACCCTCTTGATGCGGACGACTAGCTAAAGGTGATCGAGACCAAGCTCGACCTCACTGACTGCACCGACGAAGAGAGTGTGGCAATTGTTGCCCACCAGCTCGAGGGTCCTGCCAAGTTTTGGTGGGAAAGGGACTGCGACTCACATCCGAGCCCCGCCACCATAATGTGGCTGGAGTTCTGTGAGGCCTTCCGTGAGCAGCACGTACCGAAGCAGGTGCTCATCCAGAAGGCACAAGAGTTTCATACTATGACTCAGGGAACCATGTGTGTTGAGGAGTATGAGCACCACTTCATGAAGATGGTAAGGTATGCACCTGATGAGGCTAACACAAATGAGAAGAACCAGTTCTGGTTGCACCATGGGATTAGCTGTATTGTGGCCGGGAGTGACCATAAGTCCCTCCCCCAATGGAGAAAGAGAGAATTGGCCACGAAGACTGCATGAGGGCTAGGAAGAGGCCATCAGATTCGTACTCTCATTATAGGCCACAACAACGCCCTAGGAGCGGGCAGGGCAACCTGATGAGGTGCAACTTCTGCTCCGGACCCAGCCAGACCAACCATGGGTATGGAGGAAACAACAACCAGTTCAATGGGAACCGCAACACCAGCTACTCGACCTCGGGAGGCAACACCTAGAAGCAGCCCGCACAGAGGACTATAGGCAACACAACGTTCTCTTGCTTTAGTTATCACCTACCTAGGCACAAGTCCTACGACTGCCCGCTGAAGAAGCGAGACTTCCAGATCCCCGCACCTGGAGGGAAGCACCCTCAGACTCAGGGCCGCCCCTCTGGTACTCGTGGGAAGCTCAACCATCTCACAGAGGTGGAAGCAAAGGAGGCACCAGACGTTGTGACCATGAGTTCATTATTAATGGTTCAAAAGTGTTGGTCTTATTTGATTCTGGCACACATGGTTCTTATATTTCCTCAAAGTTTGTTGCAAAGAGTCTTTCCCCATGGTACCTCAAACTAGACCTACAGTCACTAGCTCACTGCTAGGTGATATCAGATGTACCAACATGCGTAGAGGAGTTGGGATCATTATGAGAGGACAAAAGTTCTTGGCAGACCTGATCGTGATGAAATAAGATGTGATAGATGTCATTCTCGGGATGGATTGGCTGACAGCACATAAGGGCCTGATTCAATGTTCACCCCGGCTTGTGCTACTAGAACATCCTAGTGGTGGGAAGGTAGAAATAGCCCCTCTACAGCAAATGGAGGCTCAGAAGATGCGCCACATGGCGGAAAAGACTATTGAGCAAGTCCTGGTAGCGTGTGAGTACCCGGATGTGTTCCCTGATGACTTGCCTGGGTTACCACCAGATCAGGATGTCGAGTTCAAGATCAACCTAGTCCTGGGAACCACTCCGATTGCCAAGCGACCCTACCGCATGTCTATAGAAGAGTTGGAAGAGTTGAAGAGACAGTTGAAGGAATTGATTGAGAAAGGCTATGCGAGGCCAAGTGCCTCACCCTGGGCTTCCTCGATACTGTTTGTTCGCAAGAAGAATGGGTCCATGAGATTGTGCATTGATTACCAATCTTTGAACACCATCACTATCAAGAACAAGTACATGTTACCCAGGATTGATGAGTTGTTAGATCAATTGAAGAAAGCAAAGTACTTCAGCAAGATCGATCTTCGATCCGGCTACTACCAGATGAAGATTTGGGACATTGATATTCTAAAAACAGCCTTTGTGACCAGATATGGAGAGTATGAGTTCACCATAGTGTCCTTTGGGCTGACAAATGCACTGGCATATTTCATGAACATGATGAACTGTCACACCCGGTTTTCACAAACCCGAATGCGGCCATATGTGTGTGCCCAGGAAGTCCACAGAACACATACAGTGAACAAATATGATAAAACAGAGTACAAATGCTTGAAATAAAATAGTCTACATCAGAGTATATCATAATTGATTATTACAACGGAAGTCTATAACTCTCAACTAGAGCGGAGCCATAGTCCACAGGGACTTTGACTGGGAGAGCGCAACTTAGAAGTACGGCAGGTCCTCAGGGAACTCAGCAGCAGTCTAATGCACACCCAATCTGTTACCCATCCGGGATTTTGTTGAATAATGGCAAGTGTAAGTAAAACAATTACTTAGCAATTATAGCACGGGTACATGAAGGCTCAAAATAAGGCTAGACACGGCTTAACTGCATTAGCACTTTTAGTTGATTCATTTTAGCATGATCCAAGTTACTACATGTATGTGAAACCCAGTTGCAACCCAAATAATAAAGTATAAGTGACATTAATCATAAATAAACATCATGTTCTAATAAAAAAGGATCCAGGCCGCTCGTGACCCTGAGCAAGGCTATCATGATAGATTCTACACTCTGTAGAGGTTTTGCCCTTTACCCACCAGTCGCGTAAAAGTTTAAAGGAACTTTGCACCCAACCACGCACATCAACACTTCCGAGGTGTGACGGTATAGGGATGCTACAAGGTTTTTCACAAGACACTCTAACAAGACAGTAGCAGCTAATTTAATAAGGCGGTGAGACCCTAGGCACCGGGATTGACGCATGCTTACGGAGCCACACCATGAGGGGGTCAATGGCATCCAACACGGGGCATCACACCCATCCATGCGCAACGTGTGGAGTTCCCATCGCAGGGACTCCCAGCACGGGACTGTGCCTCATGGGGGCATAGCCGACAGATCACCCGTCCCTGGTGGAATCAAGAAACACCCTTTCACCTTATGTCCACTAACGTCGTTGGCCCCAATGGTAACCACTAGAAAGCTAGAGATGTACAAGTTACTTGACTGAGACCAGAGCCATAATAGTTCTAGCGGTGGTGACAAGCTCCTGGGTTGCCGCTTTAAGAACCGAGCCTTAGGGAGAGACATTGGAGCAAAGCACACAGCACATGCCCAGTTCCCTAAACCATGTTGCTAAAAAGCAAGTTTTAACTTTATCATTAAATTGAACCATTAGATCAAGATTAACAATTAAACATTGACAGTAGCTGCGCAGAGCAAAGATTTTGCCCATATGCATAAGCCCAAGGTTATCAAGGTACAGGATATACAAAACTAGGTACAACCTTAATGGGACATCAATTTAGACACATGCATATGAAAGTAAATGAATATAAAAGGTATGTTTAGGTAGCAAGGATTGTCCGTGCTATAACTTGCCTCAAGTCCATTATAGTTACTCATAGTGTTCAAATCTTGAACTTCAAACTCTTTTGCTTGAAATCTCTCGATGACGTTCCCATACTCGCAGCAATCATCAAGCACAACATGCAGCTAAACAAGCAAATAGATAATATACAACTAAGAACAGTACACCAAACAGTAGAAACAGAACAAAATAACGTTTAAAAACTAATCTACGCTTCGCTATGAACACATCAGTGCAAGAATCATGCTAATCGGAGCTAAAACAAGAAAGATATGACGTTTCTAAGGTTCGGGGACTTGCTGACAATGTTTAAAAACTTCCAGGGACCTATTCGTGAAAAACTGAGGACCTATATGCAATGTCATATAAGAACCCGAGGGCTAACGCGCAAAAAGGCAGGGGCTTTTCTATAAAATATTATAGACTAAACGAATATGGTAGAAAATTACAAGATTTGCTGAGGGTCTTACTGAAAATCTTGAGGCAAAAAACGACGGAAGGCTCGGCGCGACGACGAGACGAAGAATGGGCAACAGTGGAAGATATGGTGGAAGAAGACTACCTTAGGGAATCCCAAACAAAGGGGCCTCCCTGTAAAGGAGTCATTGGTGTGCCTTTTCCAGAGGAGAGGTGGCTCATATATATAGGGAGAAAACCTCTCACTTCCAGGTTCATTAGCAATATGGGACTAAAGGTTGGTTGCCCCATTCCAATGCGAATGAGCTTTGAAATTTGGCCCAATAAAGTGGTGGGATGGGTTTGGCCTAAAAGTGGGTCAACTTTGGGCCAAGGCTGGTCTACTAAGATTTAGGGTGATTTTAATTTTCAGAAAAATTATTTTCCTGGTTATAAAATAATTCCATATAAGTCCAGAATTGATATTAAAACCAGGAAAAATATTCTTAAAATTCTAAAAATCCTAGAAAAAATTCCAGAGATAGAGTTGCACATGAGGAACCCAAATAAAATATTTCGAGCTCATGAAAAAGATTTTAGCACCTTCCATAAATTCGAATTAGCTATAGAATAATAGGAATAAATCCCAGAAAGTTCTGGAAAATTCCCATTAGGCTTCTAAACGCGTTTTTGAAAACTTTACACACATAAAACCACTAAATGCAACCGGCATGAATGCAAAGCACTCAATATTAAACCTATGTTGTTTTAATTTAACTCAAAAAACAAAATTTTCCTATACTAAATTCCCTGTTAATTTTTTAAAGGTTGGAAAATTTTAGCAAATTGAGAAAATCATTGTATTAATTATGCTGATAAATCACATCCCAAAATCCAAAAATTTTGGGGTGTGACATGAACAAGGTCTTTATGGAGGAGTTAGACAAATTTGTCGTTGTCTTCATCGACGACATTCTAATCTACTCCGAAATGGCAGAAGAGCATGAAGAGCATTTGAGGATCGTGCTAAAGTAGCTCAGGCAGAACCAGTTGTATGCCAAGTTCAGCAAGTGTGAATTCTAGTTGGAAAAGGTTGCATTTCTGGGTCATGTCTTGACAGCTGAAGGTGTGGCAGTGGATCCAAAAAGGATTGAAGCATTGTCTGATTGGTAGCAACCGAAGAATGTCACGGAAATCAGGAGTTTCCTTGGTTTGGCATGTTACTATCGAAGATTCATTAAGAACTTCTCCAAGATCGCAAAGCTAATGACAGAGTTGCTCAAGAACAATGTACCATTTGTTTGGTCAGAAAAATGTGATGCCAATTTTCAGGAACTTAAGGCAAGATTGAGAACCACTCCATTTCTCATCCTTCCCGATGTCAGAAAGAACTTTGTGGTCTATTGTGATTCTTCAAAGCAAGGCCTTGAATGTGTTCTCATGCAAGAAGTCAAGGTAGTTGCTTATTCTTCACGATAGTTGAGGAAGCATGAAGAGAACCATCCCACTCATGATCTAGAGTTAGCAGCCGTAGTGCATGCACTGAAGATATAGATTGGAGGCACTATTTGATTGGCAACAAGTGTGACATATACACAGATCACAAGAGTCTGAAATACTTCTTCACACAGTCGGAGCTGAACATGAGGTAGTGAAGATGGCTAGAACTGATGAAGGACTATGATCTGAACATTCAGTATCATCCAGGAAAGGCGAATGTAGTGGCAGATGCTTTAAGCAGCAAGATCTATTGCAACAATTTGATGGTTCAGTAAGAACTACCTGAGCTATACAAGGAGTTGGAGAGTTTGGGTTTGGAGATTATTGAAGCAGGGCAGATGAATGAGTTGAGGATCAAGTACGATTTGGAAGATTGAATCAGACAAGCTCATCAGGGTTGCCCAGAGATCAAAGATTTGGTTATGCCGATGTAGAGAGGACTTGCAGTTGAGTACTGCATTGATGAGTAGGGCACTGTGTGGTTGAAGGATCGCATATGTGTTCCACACAATGAGAGTATCAGACAAACAATTTTGAAGGAAGCTCATGACTCTAGGTACTCCATCCACCCAGGTTGCACCAATATGTACCAAGACCTGAAAGATCGCTTCTGGTGGAAAGACATGAGAGTTGATATAGCCGGGTACGTGGCCAGGCGTGACACATGCAACAGAGTCAAGGCAGAACATCAGCGACTAGCGAGACTATTGCAGCCCCTCGAAGTGGGATGATGTTAGCATGGATTTCGTGGTAGGGTTACCCCGATCACAAAAGGGGCACACCTTTGTTTGGGTAATAGTGGATCGCCTAACAAAGGTAGCACACTTCATACATGTGCACTCAGCTCACAATGTGAGCAAGTTGGCGGAACTCTATATTACCCACATTCTAACACTCAATGGAGCTCTGAGAAGCATTATGTCTGACAGAGGACCTCAGTTCAACGCCAAGTTCTGGCAGAGCTTGCATGCCGCTATGGGTACCAGTCTGTAGTATAGTACAACTTTTTACCCTTAGACAGATGAGCAGACAGAATGAGTGAAGCAAATTCTTGAAGTTCTGTTGAGAGCTTGTGTACTGACTTATGGTAGTGACTGGGAGTAGAGCTTGTCCTATGCAGAGTTCTCTTATAACAACAACTATCAAGCTAGTATGCAGAAGTCACCGTTTGAGGCGTTGTATGGCAGGAAATGCAGAACACCGCTGATGTTGTCAGAAGTTGGAGAAAGAACCTTCTTTGGCCCAACAACTATTGTTGTTCGTGACAATTTGAAGATCGCAAAAAGTCACCAGAAAAGCTATGCTGACAAGAGAAGAAGAGAGCTCACCTTCGAGGATGTGGATCACGTATACCTCAAGGTGTCCCCACTTTACGAAACCAAGAGATTCCATGTCAATGGCAAGTTAGCACCAAGGTTTGTGGGACCGTTCAGAGTTGCGAAGAGAGTGGGCAAAGTAGCATACCGACTCGAACTACCCGAGTCGCTAGCCAGAGTGCACCCGGTGTTCCATGTATCCCAGCTCAGGAAGTATCTCCAAGTACCTAAAGAAGAAGTAGCAGCAGAGGGCCTAGACCTACAAGATATACTTGAGTACATGGAGTACCCCACCAAGATTCCAGACAGAGTCGTAAAACAAACCAGGAGGACCAACATTCCCTTCTGCAAGCTGTAGTGGAGTAATCACACTGAACGAGAAGCAACATCGAAGAAGAAAGAAGACTTGAAGGAGAAGTACCTAGACCTCTTTGTACCCGAGTAAGTCCTTAATCTTGTGGACAAGATTCTTGTGAGGGGGAAGACTGTAACATCCCGTATTTTTATATGAAATGTTATTGTGCAAAATCATGAGTTTTCAAAAACTTTTTCGTGGCTTGAATTCTAGCTAGAAAACTAAAAGATTGTCTTCTTATTCCCTACTAAAATCCCAAGATTAAATAAACATTAAAATTAAATGTAAGGTGCATTTTTATCTCAATGTGATTTTGGGTTTTATTTGGAGTTCAATTGTTTGAGTATTTGAATTTCAATTTGGTTCAAATTCAAAAGCTAACCGAACCCTCACTAGTCTTGGGCCCAGCAACTAACATACCTAACCCCGGCCCGCTAACCTAACCCCTTGTTGGTGGTCGTTACGACACGTTTTTGACCACCAATACTCGGGGAATCAAAGAGGATATATGTGACATTCCATGCACTTAGGTTTATTTCTAATAAAGTTCCATGAGTTTTGGTGAGTTTCACTTGTGCAGGTACAACAACGAGAAATACGTGCTATAGGGGTCGGAAATGACCGATTCGGCCGACTACCCCCCTCAGTCGTATACGACACCGACAGTCGTCCACGTCAACGATGACCAAGCAATGACCGTGCATGACACTTGGACGACCACCACCACTTCTGGGCTGAATCAACACGAAGGACATCACCAGAAGTCAGCCCAGGAGTGATGCAAACCCGCTAGGGTTTGTGCCCGATCTTTCGATGAGAGGGGGATAACTTCGATTTAGACTGGAGAGACGATCATGGCCTCCTGCGGCTGCTCTACAGGCTAAGTCGCTCGACTCCTCCCTCGGCTCTTGGGGCCACCCTTCCCTACCACTAGGGTAATTCCTGCAAGCAATCGAAGAACAAGTAGAACAAGCAACTGAATTACAAATTTGGAGATGATAACCAATCTGAAATCACAAAGGTGGGGTTCCGAAGACTCGAAGACGGGCGGCTGGACCAGCACGCGTGCTTACAAGCAAGTAGCAATGACTAAACTTGATCTAAACAAAACCCAAGTGTTCTTGGCGGCGGCTAAGGGATATAAGACAAGGGAGGATGACCACAGGGGTGCTGGGGTCATGCTCCAACCCTAGGACGCATCCATAATGGACTCTACATGATACACGGCCCATCGGGCCAAAATAAGATGGCGCAGCATCATGGGCAGAAAACATCTCGGAGCAAATAGACGATTATGGACGACTCTGAATAGATATGGATGTGCGGTCGGATCCGTTGGAAAGTAGACTTGATAAGCTTTCCGTGAAGTACTTGAACGCCCCAATCCGAGTCCGTATGCGACCGTGGTGTCCATCACAAGTTGATGTTTTTCTGCAGTCCGAATCCATACTTTCCAAAACGTGTTGGATTTGGTCTCTTTCCTTCCTTGGGCCATTGTGACGTGGTAGCCTGATGGAAAACGTGGAAATACTTAGAATTGGTCCCCAATCAACTTCTTTGGTCCTCCATGCCTTCCATATGTGTCTAGCACTCTTTTTAATCCATGTATGTATTTCTGAAAATGACAATGAACACACATCATGGCGCATCATCATTTCCTCGAATGTACCAACAATAATTGTGATATAGGATTGATTCACCTTTCGTTTGGAAGCCATTAATATGGTCGTATCTAAGAAAATAAGATGGCGCAGCATCATGGGCAGAAAACGTCTCGGAGCAAATAGACGATTCTTGATGACTCCGAATAGATATGAATGTGCGGTCAGATCCGTTGGAAAGTAGACTTTCCAAACCAAAAGAATCACACTTATTCACTACTTGTGACATATGAGTAAAATAATCATCAACACACAAGTCCTCTTTATCACAAGGAATAACAAGTAATTCATCTTGTGACAAAGGTAAATCTACAATAGTTTCTACTATTTGTTGCTCTTGATAAGCATGCAAAGTGGACAAGTTTTTAATATCATGGGTCACATCATTCTTGCAAGTATTCCTAGATAACAAAATCCCCTTTTCAGCACTTACGGCAAGCAAAAACAATGAAGCAATATTGTTGTATGATTTGCTAATTAGCATGGTTCGAATTTCAGAATTAAGCCCTTTCATGAACCTACTCATAACATCTTCCTTGCATTCATCTAATCCACCAAACATGACACAAATCTTAAAGCTATGATAGTATTCTTTGACAGTCCTACTACCTTGCTTCAATTTGTCCAATTTTTCAAGTAAACAGTCAACATAATATTCTGGAACATACCTCTACACTATTCCCATTTTAAAATCTTTCCAAGTTTGTGGAACTCTATTGTGCCTACAAATATGTTTCCATGTAATCAAAGCATATTTTGTTAAAGCACTAGAAGCAGCAAAAATCATTTCATGTTCAGACAAGTCAAAGCTATCAAATTCTGGATCTACCTGAAGCTCCCAATCAATATAAGCTTCAGGATCAAACATACCAGCATATAATGGCAAATGTTGAATGACATCCTGAAGATGAGAGTCTAGTTCCAACTGCTCAAAAATTTCTGTATCACCTGCCATGATTAGTAGAAAACAAGAAACACAAAAACAAGATACATCCTCCTGTCAACTACTAGATGTGTTGGTTCTAATTCTCTCAAACTATCCTTGTTCAAACAAGCTCTTACAAATTCTTACCAAGCCAAACAGGTGGTGACAGCAACCAACAAGACAACAACCTCAAAGATAGTGTATCGGTGGAAATAAACCCTATAGCTATGGTGCATTGTTCTATCTATAGGTGGGCTGAAAACAAGGAATAGCTAGCACCACGTTAGTTAAAATAAAGCAAGCTGAATAATCGTTCAACGGTGGTACCATGCTGGTCCTAGCCTAGAGCAAGCTAGAGACGCGAGCCTCTTCACAAGGGAAATCACAACGCACCACCGGAAACAATAGATACTCACAATGAACAGATCAGCCCCTTTCTTTTTTTTTCTTTTTTTTTCTTCTCCTTTTTTTTCTCTTTTTTCCTTTTCCTTTTCTTTTGGGCACTAAAATCTTCTGAGTGATGGTGTAACAATGAAAACAAATGGCAGCATACAACCCCTAACAAAACAGATTTACAATTCTTATTTCAGCTAACCAGACACGCAAATCTCAAAGGCAATTGCGGAGTGCTCACAAGGAATTTTTGAGCACGGTCAGATCCGTTCGAAAGAGCATGAGTTAAGCTTTCCAGATTGTACTCAAACATCTGATTTGGATATCGGACGTGGAAACTGTCAGCAAAGAATTGGATAACTCTCACCGATAAACCTTGCTCTGATTACCAACTGATGCAAACCCGCTAGGGTTTGAGCCCGATCTTTCGATGAGAGGGGGATAACTTCAATTTAGACTGGAGAGACGATCACAGCCCGACTACAACCATCCAAGGATGCTGCGCCTTAGCAACCGATACACCAACTCCAGCGGTCGCCGTGATCTTGTGGAGCACGATCAACCAAACCACTAGGGTAATTCCTGCAAGCAATCGAAGAACAAGCAAGAACAAGTAGAACAAGCAATTGACTTGCAAATTTGGAGATGATAACCAATCTGAAATCACAAAGGTGGGGTTCCGAAGACACGAAGACGGGCGGCTGGACCAGCACGCGCGCTTACAAGCAAGTAGCAATGGCTAAACTTGATCTAAACAAAACCCAAGTGTTCTTGGCGGCGGCTAAGGGGTATAAGACAAGGGAGGACAACCAAAGGGGTGCTGGGGTCGTGCTCCAACCCTAGGACGCATCCATAATAGACTCTACATGATACACGGCCCATCGGGCCAAAATAAGATGGCACAGCATCATGGGCAGAAAACATCTCGGAGCAAATAGACGATTCTGGACGACTCCGAATAGCTATGGATGGGCGGTTGGATCCGTTGGAAAGTAGACTTGATAAGCTTTCCGGGAAGTACTTGAATGCCCCAATCCGAGTCTGTATGCGACCGTGGTGTCCATCACAAGTTGATGTTTTTCTGCAGTCCGAATCCAGACTTTCCAAAACGTGTTGGATTTGGTCTCTTTCCTTCCTTGGGCCATTGTAATGTGGTAGCCTGATAGAAAATGTGGAAATACTTAGAATTGGTCCCCAATCAACTTCTTTGGTCCTCCATGCCTTCCATGTATGTTTAACACTCTTTTTGATCCAGCTATATATTTCTGAAAATGACATTGAACACACATCATGACGTATGGTCATATCCGAGCATGTGATGTCCTCATCAAGGAGGTCCTGAAGCAATGGCGGTGCAGCGGGGGCAGGCTCAGGCCTCAAGCCCAATTCGGCCAAAGCCAGGCCTTCTGCCGAACCGCCCCCAACTGCCAAACCGACCTCAGGAGCGAATCTCAGCCCTTGGGAAGCAAGGACGGTGCATCCCGTGGTTCGGCCGAACTCATCCATTCGCCGGAATCCACAGGATTCGACCGAATTGTCTGGGGCACCGCCTCTTCACCCCCTTGGCTGCTACTCCACTCCACTGACCTGTCCAAGCTATAAATAGAGGGGTCAAGTCACTTGTAAACACACACATGGCCAAGGAGCTCTCATTTCCACTTCTCTCTAGTATAGTTAGGATAGTTTAGTTGGGAGTTAGAGTTGAGTCGAGCCGTGCCTCAGAGGTGTCGGAGTCGTCTTCAGAAGCTCTGGTTTATGCTCTTGTATCTTTTCCTTTCCTTTTGTAGACTTTGAGTTATTAATATAAAGTTATCTTTATCACTTTGCCTCTGTTATTTATAGCTTGTTTCTACTTTATTCTAGTTGCATCTATATCGTGTTTAGACTATAGTCGGTTCTAGTTCTGGTACTTCTAGATCTTGTTTAAGTCGTTGTCTTAGCCGGTTCTTCTATCTTGATCGATACTTGAGGTGAATTGTCACTAAGAATATTGACAAGGTTGCTTGCTCTTGCTAGTGGAGTAAGTAGTTGTTGATTAGTGTAGGAGTGGTTCCTAGGCTAGCCAGTAACCTTAGTTTGCCCCTGAGTCTACGGAGGTGGTAGTCGTTAGGTGGTGACAGCCCTATACGGCCTTTGTAGCCCATCACGTTCGTCTCGGATTGTAGGATCCCCCAGCGTAGGGTAGATGCCACACCTTCTCATCCCTTTCTGTGTGGCGTAGGCTCTGCTGTCCCGAAGTTAAGACATAGGATTGACCTTGACCTCTGAGTGCTGGCTCTACAGCCTCTGTATCTCTAACCCCGAGTGACATAGACAGATAATGTACCTAGGAATCCTCTATCTCTTCTTGTTGTCCTCCCAACTATCTACTCCTTCTCTTTCTTACCTGAGTCTCCCTTGAGCTGTGTGTCACGGTATATCCACTCCTATCCAATACCATTATCCATCGTCTTGTTAGTCATGTACTCTTCTCTGATAGTCTCGAATATCTGTTTGCTAGTACTATTGCCATAAGCTTCCCTGCGGAAATATAAATTACGATACCTCGGAATACTCCCTGGTGAAGTGCTACAGCGGTGATTCTGTGCGCTTGTAGGATATTTATATATTTTACTAAGCCATAAGGAAAACCACTGAAACGCTCCTTACCCGAGTACTGGGATTCTCAATCCTGATATTGGATCGTAAGAAGTGTCAACAAGCATTTCTGGCATCGTTGCCGGGGAAGCAATTGGCTAGATACTTTAAAACTTCTATCTCGAGCTATCTTAGTTGAGTGTACCGCTACTCAAGCGGGTTTATCGTTGCTCTGTTTCATTGGTCTAGTGCATGACTGGTTTCCAACTACCATCAAACTTCCAAGAAAATCCTGGGTCTCTTGTGATGAAAGTGTGACCCCGTGTTGTACCTCCTCATAAGCAACTCATTCCGACGAGCCCAGTCTTTCCCGTCGTCGACACGGCTTCATCGAGGATGGCAAGCAAGACGATCCGCGAGTTCTCCACTCCATCGAGCGAGAACGTGCGTGTCGGACTAGCTCCACCAGTTGGAGATGGCAACTTCGAGCTCAAGCCAACCCTCATCAACATGGTGCAGGCTAGCCCATTCTGCGGCAAGCCACATGAGGATGCCAACGCTCATCTTTAGCATTTTCTGGAGATTTGCAACACTTTCACCATACGCGGGGTAAGCATCGATGCCATTCGCCTTCGTTTATTCCCATTCCCATTACTAGGCATGGCAAAATAATGGTTTTATGCTAACCGCGAAGCCATAGATACATGGGATAACTGCACTAGCGCATTTTTGCTTAAATTCTTTCCGGTTGGAAAAACCAACACCCTCCGGAATAAAATTGCTAGGTTCCGGCAGTTAAAAGATGAAACAGTCCCGGAGGCATGGGATCGCCTCCAGGACTATATATATGCTTGTGCTCACCATGGTATGCAGAGTTGGTTCATCATCCAAAGCTTTTACCACGGGCTTAGAAGCTCTGCCCGTGAGTACTTGGATGCTGCTGTGGAGGTTCTTTCTTCTCTCTAGAGGAGAGTCATGCAAAGGCCCTCATCGAGAAGATGGTCGAGAACTAAGGTTGGTCCGATGATTGAACCCAACCTCGAACCCGAGGAGTACATCAAGTTAAAGCTCTGGACATGCTCGCTGCCAAGATGGACCTTTTGATGAAGAAAATGGAGGCCCCTGCTCAAGAAATGGTACACGCCATGGACGCTCACATGACATGTGAGGTCTGTGGCAATGCTGGCCATTCGGGGAATGACTACCCCGAAATGCGAGAAGATGCCCACTACGTCAACAACTCCAACAACAACAGGTATCGACCGAACAACTACGGCAATGAAGGCTGGAATTCGCGCCCAAACCTCCCATTTGAGAGGCCTCAACAAGGTAACAATTTCCATTCTAGCAATTTCAATAATCAGCCATCTCTTAGAGATCAAACTGCCGACAGATAGCTTCCCTGTAGCTATATGTCTCTCAAGATTGGCTTCAACGCCGCAAACATGGAACTGTCTGGTCTCACCCGGCACGTTCCAGGTTTTAATCTAAACGTTTTTATCCCTTTGTTAGTTTTCAGGCAAACTGACTGGCACGCTTCCGGATTCGAAAGCCCGGGCCACGTTTGAAGCCAGCTTTGTTCGGCTTGCTGTGTGCTTGGCGTGAGGTGCGGATTTTACGTCAACACACTTTTTGGCACGCCCGGTGGGACACACACAAGTTTTCAAGATGCCTGAGTTGAGCGACATCATGGATGTCACTTTGGAAGAGTTGTCTGAAGAACATCAACAGATGGTAAAGGTTGCTGCCAACCAATTCATTAACAAATGTTTACTGTCTTTCGCCAAGAACAGGAGTGGTGCACCTTTTCTCAAGTCCGATCTGCCAAGAGTTCTCCTTCCTGGGCAATCTGATCTTACTGAAGAAGAAGAGAGGGAGAGATTCTCGGGCTTGTTATACAAAGCTTTGGGAGAGACAATGACCAATCACAATGCTGCGTTCTTAAACAGTTTTCGGCATATAATGATAAGCATTTTTGGTCAGCATGTGGATAAACCCTTTGAGCAGATACATGGGCAATTGGGTGGCCCGACATACTTCAATGTTCAAGCACCAGTTCAGAAACCACATGGTAAAGGAAATGCTGATGAAACTGGAGGTTCTGGTGTTAAAGATATAAATGGACAACCGATTCGGCAAGATCCTCAGCTTGCACTGCCGAAAACTCGCACATACGGTGATATGGCATTCGGCACCACAGGGAATCCGCCTGCTTCTGCTTACAAGATATCTCCCTTGAACAACAGACTGCAGAGGGATTTATATGGAAACGGATATTCAGAGTTTATGGATTACAATGCTGTCGACGCCCTCCCGAATCCTGGGTACGTTGGTACTGCAGGCATGCTTGCTGGGAGACCAGGGAATCAAGACACCAGTATTGACCTCATGGTGCAAAAAATGACCGATGTATTGCAAAATCAATTCGGTCTGAAGCCTAAAAATCAGGGATACATGTACTCGTCTCCTTTCCCTGAATGGTACCAAAGGGTATCATTGCCGAATAGAGTCAAGGTGCCTACAGAGTTTACTAAATTTTCAGGACAAGATGATACAAGTACTGTGGAACATATAGCTCGATATCTGATGCAGCTTGGAGAGGCTTCGGCAGATGAGGCTTTCAGAATTAGATACTTTCCTTTGTCACTGACGGGTTCAGCTTTTACGTGGTTTGCTTCTTTGCCTGCTCAGTCGATCTGTACTTGGAAGGACCTGGAACAGAAATTCCATGCACATGGTAGTGCTCTCATGAGTGAACTTGTGTTCGTGGGTTTGCATTGGACAATGAATGCTTTTAGCCTTTCACGATTAGATTGTATCATGCGGTGGATTAATCTAATCTGATTAGTGGCGTGGTTACAAACAAGTCGTATCATGCGGTGGATTAACTTGTTTTGTTATCATGCTTGACGGGTGCTGCTTTCGGCCTATGCATTCTTGTTTTCAATGTAAATTCGTGACTGTGTTGTGGGTTCGTAACTAAACATTGAGTGCTTTTAGCTTTTCATGATTAGATTGTATCATGCGGTGGATTAATCTAATCTGATTAGTGGCGTGGTTACAAACAAGTCGTATCATGCGGTGGATTAACTTGTTTTGTTATCATGCTTGACGGGTGCTGCTTTCGGCCTATGCATTCTTGTTTTCAATGTAAATTCGTGACTGTGTTGTGGGTTCGTAACTAAACATTGAGTGCTTTTAGCTTTTCATGATTAGATTGTATCATGCGGTGGATTAATCTAATCTGATTAGTGGCGTGGTTACAAACAAGTCGTATCATGCGGTGGATTAACTTGTTTTGTTATCATGCTTGACGGGTGCTGCTTTCGGCCTATGCATTCTTGTTTTCAATGTAAATTCGTGACTGTGTTGTGGGTTCGTAACTAAACATTGAGTGCTTTTAGCTTTTCATGATTAGATTGTATCATGCGGTGGATTGATCTAATCTGATTGGTGGTGTGGCTTCAAACGAGTTGTATCATGCGGTGGATTAACTCGTTCGTTGTCATGCCTGACGGGTGCTGCTTTCGGCCTATGCATTCTTGTTTTCAATGTAAATTCGTGACTGTGTTGTGGGTTCGTAACTAAACATTGAGTGCTTTTAGCTTTTCATGATTAGATTGTATCATGCGGTGGATTAATCTAATCTGATTAGTGGCGTGGTTACAAACAAGTCGTATCATGCGGTGGATTAACTTGTTTTGTTATCATGCTTGACGGGTGCTGCTTTCGGCCTATGCATTCTTGTTTTCAATGTAAATTCGTGACTGTGTTGTGGGTTCGTAACTAAACATTGAGTGCTTTTAGCTTTTCATGATTAGATTGTATCATGCGGTGGATTAATCTAATCTGATTAGTGGCGTGGTTACAAACAAGTCGTATCATGCGGTGGATTAACTTGTTTTGTTATCATGCTTGACGGGTGCTGCTTTCGGCCTATGCATTCTTGTTTTCAATGTAAATTCGTGACTGTGTTGTGGGTTCGTAACTAAACATTGAGTGCTTTTAGCTTTTCATGATTAGATTGTATCATGCGGTGGATTAATCTAATCTGATTAGTGGCGTGGTTACAAACAAGTCGTATCATGCGGTGGATTAACTTGTTTTGTTATCATGCTTGACGGGTGCTGCTTTCGGCCTATGCATTCTTGTTTTCAATGTAAATTCGTGACTGTGTTGTGGGTTCGTAACTAAACATTGAGTGCTTTTAGCTTTTCATGATTAGATTGTATCATGCGGTGGATTAATCTAATCTGATTAGTGGCGTGGTTACAAACAAGTCGTATCATGCGGTGGATTAACTTGTTTTGTTATCATGCTTGACGGGTGCTGCTTTCGGCCTATGCATTCTTTGTTTACTGCGAATTTATGATCATGTTTCACCCTTTTATTTATCTATCATGCTCTGTTTCTCGTTAATCGGCTATGAGTACGTGTTCATTCGGTTGAAAGCCGATCTTTCGTCATGCTTACGTCACGCATTCGGCAGTGCGCTCCTTGCGTGCCTTGCCGATTGCCGAATGAGGTTTTAACTGCCGACAGATAGCTTCCCTGTAGCTATATGTCTCTCAAGATTGGCTTCAACGCCGCAAACATGGAACTGTCTGGTCTCACCCGGCACGTTCCAGGTTTTAATCTAAACGTTTTTATCCCTTTGTTAGTTTTCAGGCAAACTGACTGGCACGCTTCCGGATTCGAAAGCCCGGGCCACGTTTGAAGCCAGCTTTGTTCGGCTTGCTGTGTGCTTGGCGTGAGGTGCGGATTTTACGTCAACACACTTTTTGGCACGCCCGGTGGGACACACACAAGTTTTCAAGATGCCTGAGTTGAGCGACATCATGGATGTCACTTTGGAAGAATTGTCTGAAGAGCATCAACAGATGGTAAAGGCTGCTGCTAGTCAATTCATTAACAAATGTTTACTGTCTTTCGCCAAGAACAGGAGTGGTGCACCTTTTCTCAAGTCCGATCTGCCAAGAGTTCTCCTTCCTGGGCAATCTGATCTTACTGAAGAAGAAGAGAGGGAGAGATTCTCGGGCTTGTTATACAAAGCTTTGGGAGAGACAATGACCAATCACAATGCTGCGTTCTTAAACAGTTTTCGGCATACAATGATAAGCATTTTTGGTCAGCATGTGGATAAACCCTTTGAGCAGACACATGGGCAATTGGGTGGCCCGACATACTTCAATGTTCAAGCACCAGTTCAGAAACCACATGGTAAAGGAAATGCTGATGAAACTGGAGGTTCTGGTGTTAAAGATATAAATGGACAACCGATTCGGCAAGATCCTCAGCTTGCACTGCCGAAAACTCGCACATACGGTGATATGGCATTCGGCACCACAGGGAATCCGCCTGCTTCTGCTTACAAGATATCTCCCTTGAACAACAGACTGCAGAGGGATTTGTATGGAAACGGATATTCAGAGTTTATGGATTACAATGCTATCGACGCCCTCCCGAATCCTGGGTACGTTGGTACTGCAGGCATGCTTGCTGGGAGACCAGGGAATCAAGACACCAGTATTGACCTCATGGTGCAAAAAATGACCGATGTATTGCAAAATCAATTCGGTCTGAAGCCTAAAAATCAGGGATACATGTACTCGTCTCCTTTCCCTGAATGGTACCAAAGGGTATCATTGCCGAATAGAGTCAAGGTGCCTACAGAGTTTACTAAATTTTCAGGACAAGATGATACAAGTACTGTGGAACATATAGCTCGATATCTGATGCAGCTTGGAGAGGCTTCGGCAGATGAGGCTTTCAGAATTAGATACTTTCCTTTGTCACTGACGGGTTCAGCTTTTACGTGGTTTGCTTCTTTGCCTGCTCAGTCGATCTGTACTTGGAAGGACCTGGAACAGAAATTCCATGCTCATTATTACATTGGCAGTACCGAGAAAAAGTTGGTTGATTTGACCAGCTTAAGGCAGAGGAATAATGAAACACCTACAGAGTTCCTCAGGAGGTTTAGGGAAACTAAGAGTATGTGCTTTTCTCTGAACATACCTGATGACCAGCTGGCTGGTATGGCTGTAGCTGGCATGCTGCCTGCCATTCGGGAGAAGCTGTTCGGGATGGAGTTTGATGATTTGGGCCAGTTGTCGCACAGATTGGCCTTGATGAGTAACCAGGCGTATGGTTTCAAGAAAGATGTCAGATTTGCTAAAAATAATGATGTAGCTGACATCTATAACCAATTCCTTGAAAGAGCAGATCAAGAAGATGAGTATGAAGATAGCGAGGAAATAGCTGCAGCAGAGATAGTGTGGAGCAAAGAACCAGTTACAATGACTCAAAGATGGATCAAACAGATGAAAGGAACATATGATTTTGATGTGACTAAGGCAGACAAATTGTTTGAGTTCCTGGTGAAAGAAGGCCGAATCAAATTGCCAGAGGGGCATTCTATGCTTCGGCCCGATGGAGTGAAAGATAAGAGGTACTGTGGGTTTCATGATAGAAATTCTCATTCCATTAATGAATGCAGAGTCTTTAGGATGAAGATTCAGAAAGCTATCCAGGAAGGACATTTGAAATTCGACAACAAAATGAAACTGGACAGTAACCCTTTCCCTCAGAATATGATCGGGTTCTCGGTTAATATGGTAAATGCTGTTCCATCTGGAGAAAAGGGAAGATTGAAAGTTTTAACCTCAAAGAAGGCAAAGCAGGATGGTTCAGTTGATCCTACTCGGCAGATCACAATGGAACAAATTCGCCGGAAAAATCTTCGGTTCCCGAATAGCCGATTTGAAGTGGGCGAATCCTTTAGACCTAGAGTTACTACACGTATTCTCCTCAACAAATGGCAGCGTCAGCAAGAAAAAGAGCGTTTTCAAAGGCGTGAATACGAGGAGGAGAAAAGAAGGCGCGAAGAAGAAAGGTTTGAGGAAGAACAAGAAGAGTATGCTCGAGAGCAGGAACGAGCGCATTGGGGGTGTGCATTCTTCAGACACTGTTGGAACGAAGGTTTAAAGCTGCCTACAAAGAATAACTGTCCTGAGTGCAATAATGGGTATGTCGAACATAGGCAAAATGTTGCCAATCGCCGATCTGTCCATGAAAGAATTGGTAGGGTGCATCTTAGTGATGATCGGCGTTTTGATGATCAACCAAGAAAGAGACATGCTGATTGCAGATGGATTGATCATGAGGAAGAAGACCGTGAGTATGTTTGGCAAAAAGGACAGTGGTGTCCACCTGGTTTAAGAAGGAGTCAGAAGAGAAGAGTTCAACGCCTGAGGAATCAAGAATTAAAGCAAGCAAGGCCTAGGGTGAAATCAATATGGCTCCCAAAAGACAGGCCTGACGAACATGGTCATTCGGCTCCTACATGTATGGTATGTTTTCTGCCGAATGAATTTATGGCTCCAGCTGATCAAATTGTACAGGAAGAAATATTGCCCGATATAAATGATGCCGAACGATTTGGGCTAATGGCACAATTGATGTTGAACAAACAAGCTGTTTTTGAGAAGCCAACCCAGAATCGGCACATGAAGCCACTGTACTTGAAGGGATATGTTAATGGCAAACCATTGACCAAGATGTTTGTCGATGGAGGAGCTGCTGTCAATGTAATGCCATATACCACATTCAGGAAGCTTGGTATGGGTCCTAGAGATTTGACACCAACGAGCATAATTCTAAATGATTTTGCTGGAAATCCTTCGGACACCAAGGGATGCGTACATGTTGATCTGATGATTGGGTCCAAGACTCTGCTTACGACTTTCTTTGTCATTGAGGGCAAAGGGGCATATAGCTTGCTGCTTGGAAGAGATTGGATTCATGCAAATTGTTGTATTCCATCTACTATGCATCAACAGCTTATTCAGTGGATAGATGATGAGGTGGAGATTGTCCAAGCAGATGATTCAATAAGCGTGGCAAATATGGAACCAGCTTTCTGGGAATATCAAGGCATAGATTGTTTCTCAGGCAAAGACTGGGGAGAAGGTCCTGTGGCACCAGCCAGCAGTGATCAACAGCCGATCGAAGCAGTCGGCTCTCATAGTAATTTTTGATGGAAAATCCAATTGATGGAACTGATGGAAAATTAGGACGTGGATTTGTGTCGGCCGATAAATTAGAAGAAGTGGACATTGGAGATGGTGACAAGCCAAGGCCGACATTTATCAGTGCTAACTTGGATTCGGTTTTCAAAGAAAAGTTGGTAACATTGTTAAAGGAATACAAGGACTGCTTTGCTTGGGATTATTCGGAGATGCCTGGTCTAGACCGTTCTATTGTTGAGCATCGGTTGCCAATCAAACCTGGATACAGACCTTACAAGCAACCACCCCGAAAAATCTACAAGGAAGAAGTGTTGGCCGATGTGAAAAAGGAGATTGAAAGATTACTAGATGCAAATTTCATTCGGCCCTGTAAATACGCGGATTGGATCTCTAATATTGTTCCTGTCTATAAGAAAAATGGAAAGATGAGGGTTTGCATAGACTTTAGAGACTTAAACAAGGCTACACCCATGGATGGATATCCAATGCCTGTTGCTGATTCATTGGTTGATGCTGCTGCTGGATACAAAGTGCTCAGTTTCATGGACGGTAACGCAGGATACAATCAGATTTATATGGCATTGGAAGATATAGTAAAGACAGCTTTCAGGTGTCCTGGACACATAGGGTTGTTTGAATGGGTTGTCATGACCTTTGGATTGAAAAATGCCGGTGCAACTTATCAAAGGGCTATGAATTATATTTTTCATGAGTTGATCGGCAAGATTGTGGAAATATATATTGATGATGTAGTGATCAAGTCACTGGATCATGAGTCTCATTTGGCCGACATAAGGAAAACTCTAGAATGCACCAGGAAGCATGGGCTTAAGATGAACCCGAACAAGTGTGCTTTTGGAGTTTCGGCTGGAGAGTTTCTGGGATTTTTGATACATGAAGGAGGAATAGGAGTTGGTAAGAAAAGCATGAAGGCAATTGATGAAATTGTTCCTCCAACTAATCTTAAAGAGCTACAATCACTGCTTGGCAAGATAAATTTTGTGAGAAGATTCATATCAAACTTGTCACAAAAGGTGTTGCCCTTTTCCTCACTATTGAAAATAAAGAAGGATCAAAAGTTTGTATGGGGTGACGAACAACAAAAGGCTTTTAATGAAATAAAAGAGTACATGAAGAAGCCACCAGTATTGGTGCCTCCACAATTGAACAAGCCTTTCAAGTTGTACGTGGCGGCCGATGCCCAAACTATTGGATCGGCCCTCATTCAAGAATTTGAAGGGAAGGAAAGAGTGGTTGCATACCTTAGCCGAAAGTTATTAGATCCGGAGACAAGGTATTCGGCTATAGAAAAGCTTTGTTTATGTGTTTACTACTCCTGTACAAAATTTCGGCACTACTTACTACATGCCGAATGCATTGTGTATTCAAGGTTTGATGTGATAAAACACATGTTGTCTATGCCGATTTTGAACGGAAGGATTGGCAAATGGATTTTAGCTTTGTCTGAATTTGAGTTAAGGTTTGAATCGGCAAAGGCTGTTAAGGGACAGATTATTGCCGATTTCATTACTGAACATCATGATACATCGATAAATTTGCTTAACATTGTTCCTTGGGTGTTATTCTTCGATGGATCTTCATGCAACAAAGGTGGTGGAGCAGGTATCTTATTAATTTCACCCAAAGGAGAAACATTTGAGTTTGCTGTTCCTATTCAATCTGCTGTTACTAACAATCAAGCTGAGTATGAGGCATTGCTCAAAGGGCTCCAATATTTGAAAGAAGCAAAGGCCATTGCGGTTGAAATTTTTGGAGATTCAGAATTGGTCATAAAGCAATTGAATGGTGAATATGAGTGCAAAAGTGATACCTTGAGGAATTACTATGAAGAATGCAAAGAAATATTGAAGAGCTTTCGGTCAGTAATTCTACAACACATTCCTAGAGGGGATAATGGAGAAGCAAATAGATTGGCCCAAAGTGCATCAGGTTATAAAGAGCTTCGAGAAGTTTTTGCTAATGATGTATATGCATTCGGGAGTAATCTGGCAGAAGATGATTGGAGAAAAGAGATTGCCGATTATCTGGAGAATCCGTCCCGAAAGGTTTCTAGAAAGCTCAGGTATAAAGCTTTAAAGTTTGTTCTTCTTGATGATAATTTGTATTATAAATCCCTGGATGGAGTGCTGTTACATTGCCTAAATCATGAAGAAGCAAAAAGGTTGATGAGTGAAGTACATGATGGGTTGTGTGGAGCACATCAATCGGCCTACCGAATGAAGTGGGTTATTAGAAGAACTGGATATTACTGGCCGACAATGTTGGAAGATTGTTTTGAATATTATAAAGGATGTCAAGACTGTCAGAAATTTGGAAATATTCAGAGAGTTCCGGCATCGGTTTTGAATCCCATTGTCAAGCCATGGCCATTCAGAGGATGGGGAATAGATTTGATTGGCCAAATAAATCCTCCATCTAGCAAGGGGCATAAGTTTGTGCTTTTGGCAACCGATTATTTTACCAAGTGGGTTGAGGCAATTCCATTAAAGAAGGTGACGTCGGAGAATATGGTTGAATTTGTTAAAGAACACATCATTTACAGATTTGGGATTCCTCAGACAATCACCACTGATCAAGGGACTCAATTTACATCTTCAGAATTCAGAGATTTTGCTGAAAGTATGGGCATCAGATTGTTAAATTCTTCTCCTTATTATGCCCAAGCTAATGGTCAGGCAGAGGCTTCTAACAAGATTATGATTAAAATTATACAGAAGAAGATTGATCAGAAGCCGAGAAAGTGGCATTCGGTACTCAGTGAGGCTTTATGGGCTTACCGAATGGCTCCACATGGGGCTACACAGACGTCTCCCTATGAGTTGGTGTATGGGCATCATGCTATCTTGCCATGGGAAATACAATTAGACTCAAGGAGAATAAAGTTGCAAAAGGATTTAAGTTCTAAAGATTATAAAGATTTAATGATGGATGAATTAGAAGATTTGCATATGATTCGTCTCAGGGCTTTGGAGAATATTGAGAAGAACAAAATGCGAGTTGCTAAGTATTACAATAAGAAGGTGAAAGTTAAGCAATTTACAGAAGGTGATTTAGTCTGGAAAGCGATATTGCCGATTGGAACCAAATATGCAGCATTCGGCAAGTGGTCTCCAAATTGGGAAGGTCCTTTCAGAGTGGTTAGATGCGTGCCTGGAAATGCATATATTTTGAAGACATTATTGGGAGAAGAATTTGCTTCTGCTATAAATGGAAGATATTTGAAAAGGTATTATCCCAGTGTTGAAATCGATCGGTGATTGATATATTAATTTGCCGAACAGCCGATTTTCGGGAAGAAATCGCCTTCAGAACAAATGTTGACAGAAAAGGAAAATGGCCAGTACTGAATGTATTGCCCTTAGCACAAAATATATTACATCAGGAGTTCATGCAAGATCACAAAACATAAGTTTTATTGCCGAAATTCCATAGATCCCTAGTACAAACTAATGGAATAGCTTGTTCAAAACGGACTGAGGATGAATGGAATCGGCAATGGCGGCGCCATGAGCATCAAGGCGATCTATGGAAGCCTCGATGTCATCGATCTCCTCCGGGTTACCATTAGCGAAGCCGGTCGGTAGCCTGGAGTAGTCGGTATTGGTGTGCGTCGACATGGCGACTAGGCCTGCGGCAGTGCCCAGACGGATGCCGTGCGAGGCCACCTCATCGATGCGGCCCGCCACCGCACCGAGGCGGGCTTCTGGTGTGTCCCCAGGAGCATTCACCTTGTTCGCCAGCTCATTCGCCAGCACCTTTATCCGATCGAGTTCGGCATCACGCGCTGCAAGTTTACAAAAGGGGCAGCAGAATAATATCAGTTAGGGGACAAGGTTGAGATTGAACAGATTGCAGGGCTCACCATCAATGACTTCGAGCAGTTGCTTGCGCACAATTGATGTTGAACAAACAAGCTGTTTTTGAGAAGCCAACCCAGAATCGGCACATGAAGCCACTGTACTTGAAGGGATATGTTAATGGCAAACCATTGACCAAGATGTTTGTCGATGGAGGAGCTGCTGTCAATGTAATGCCATACACCACATTCAGGAAGCTTGGTATGGACCTTAGGGATTTGACACCAACGAGCATAATTCTAAATGATTTTGCTGGAAATCCTTCGGACACCAAGGGATGCGTACATGTT
>OAMR01001313.1:50963-63056 GCA_900205405.1 Echinochloa crus-galli | reverse complement strand
TCACCCGGGAGTATCCCTAGGTATCGTATTTATATATTACTCGCGAAATAAATGCAGAACAAATATCTCAAGTAAATGCAGAGGAAATATATTGATTACTCAGAGTCGAACATAAAGAAAAGGAAAAGATACAAGAGCTTTACCAGAACTCCAGAAGACGACTCCGGAACCCCGAGCGAAGCTCGACCCTGACTCTAACTCCCAACAGGACTAGCCTACTCTACATCTTGAAAGTGGAGAATTGGAGACTTGCTCCCCAGTGGTGTGTGTTACAAGTGAAGTGGACGCCTCTATTTATAGTGGTACATGGCGGTTGAGCTTGGGTAACCGCCAAGGAAGCCAGGGAGCATCTCCGGCTGATTCGGCCGAATATCCTGGTTCGGCCGAATCCTAGAGTTCGGCCGAACCGTGGATCTCCACCGCCTTTGCTCCCATGGCCTGGATTGCTCCCCTGGAGGCGGTATCTAGCTTGGGGGTGGTTCGGCCGAACTGTGGCGTTCGGCCGAATTGGGCTTTCGGCCCAGCACGCCTCCAATGCACCGCCTTAGGTCCTGGGCCATCCTGGATGACTTGTTCGTGGTAGACTTCTTCTGATTTGGCCCAGAAGTGATATGCAGTGGATAATGCAAAAATTTAAAGGATAAAGCTCAAAATTTAAAGTCTAAGAGCTGGACTATCTCACATACCATGATTTTTCTCGCCATTACCGACAATTTGAGACCGAATTGCGGTGATGCAACATCATTCGTCCGTCACATTTGATTTTCTTTTTTTTCCTTGACGACGATCTTTCTTCCATTCTGCACATGGTTATGATATAATGTATATGTATGAACACATACCTGTGCAAAATTTCTTCAGAAGCTTCCGTACGGTACTCATTGCAGTAGACAAGGGCATACATTGATAAATCTTGTACGATTGGGCACCCTGGGCTCTCTGCTTTCCTCCTGTTTGAAACAAACTCAAGCAAACAGGGGTGATCCCGATAATGCTAGCGGTAAATTAGATAGTAGAGACCAATGTCAATGATCAATATCTTTCACCAATTGCTTCCCCGACTTCTTACGGTCCACTATTAGGATTGCCAATCCCAGTAATGGTGCAAGTAGTGTTCATTGGTATTCTTACGATACAGATATAAATCCGCAAGCGCACGGATACCGATGTAGCATTTCACCCGGGAGTATTCCTAGATGTGGGAAGATTGTTTGCCTCATATTGAGTTTGATTATAATCGTTCGATGCATTCTACCACAAAGACATGCCCATTTTAGATTGTGTATGGTTTGTTGCCTCGTGTCCCTATTGAATTAATGCCTTTGCCATTGTCTGAAAAATTGGATTTTGACGCTACTACACGTGCTGAATTGATGTTGAAACTACATGAAACAACTAAAGAAAACATAGAGCGCATGAATGCTAGATACAAGCTTGCTGGTGATAAAGGTAGAAAGGAGTTAAAGTTTAAACCTACAGATTTAGTTTGGTTACATTTGAGGAAGGACCGGTTTCCTAATTTGCGAAAATCTAAGTTGTTGCCTCGAGCGGATGGTCCATTTAAAGTATTAGAGAAGATTAATGATAATGCATATATGCTCAAGTTGCCTGCAGATTTTGGGGTTAGTCCCACATTTAACATTGTAGATTTGAAGCCATATTTGGGAGAGGAAGATGAGCTTGAGTCGAGGACGAATCAAATGCAAGAAGGGGAGGATGATGACCCAGAGACTTTGTCTATCTCAAGGTCTCACCCATCCGAGGGACCCACAGGTTTCAAGTCCACGGGAAGTTAGCCCCTCGGTGTCCTAAGGCGGTTTGGAGTGGAGTAACTGTCAAGGTATCCAGGGGATATTCCCTGTTGATTCGGGCGAAGAGACCGGGTTCGGCCGAACAGGTCGGTTCGGCCGAACTCCCCAGTTCGCCCGAACCAGAGGATCTGCTGACCTTGCTTCCCACGGCCAGGATTGGCTCCCTGGTGTCGGTTTCCAGCTGGGGGCGGTTCGGCCGAAGGGCCCAGTTTGGCTGAACTGGGCCTGGCCCGTGGCCGGCCTCCCCAGCACCGCCTCTGCTGCCTGGACCCCCCTGGGCTTCCTCCTGATGCATGACTTCGTGTTGATCTGGCCCAGAATGACGTGGCATGGTCCAGGATGAGTTGGCGGTCGCCCACGTGTCGTGTGATGTGTTCGCTTGGTCATTGTTGACGTGGACGACTCCCGGTGGTCTGCTTGTCTAAGGGGGGTAACCGGCCGAACGGAGTCGTTCGGGCGAATCGGTCAATTCCGACCCCTATAGCACGTATTTGTTGTAGTTGTACCTGTACAAGTGACACTCACCAAAACTCGTGGAACTTTATTAGAAATGAAACCTAGGTACATGGATTGTCACATATGTCCTCAATTATTCGTGAGTATTGGTGGTCGAAATTGGGTTGTAACGACCGCCAACAAGCTCCCCCAAGCTTAGCTCTTTGCTCGTCCTCGAGCAAAGATAAAAACTTAGGCTCGGTGGATCAGGAGTTGCTACAATGTCATTTACTTTGCAAGGAACTTTATAAACAACTAGTGCTCAAAAATACTTGAATCATAGGCAAAGTATTAACTCACCAATTTACCTATGGGGCTTTTAGCAATCTCCTTATCTTGGGCGGTTGAAAGGATGAACAATGTGATTTCAGTTTTTTTCTACTCTACTCTTTTCAGGACCCTGTCTCAGAGTTTTCACAAGTTTTGAAAAACTTAAATTTGTTCCTCAATTGGCACACTCAATCACTCAGCCGTAAGGTGGTGACAGCCCTTCCGGTCTTTGTAGCCCATCACGTTAGTTCTGGTCTGTAGGATTCCCCAGTTGGGAAATAGTGGCACCCCTTCTCATCCCTTTCTGTGTGTCCACCGGTTCCCTTGTCCCGAAGCAAGTATCTATCTGTATCCTCTGATCTGCTCGATCAATCAGTAGAATACCTCTACCAGACTCGTACCCTCTCTACCCTCCTAACTTCTCTTCTCTCTTTGTTGTTGTCATCCACCTCATCCATACCATTCACTCCATTCCATCTACCTAGGACAACTTAGTTTAGGATTAGTACACTTCTTGTTCTCCGTGGAAATCGATACCTTGGAATACTCCCGGGTGAAAGCTACATCGGTATCCGTCCGCTTGCGGATTTATCTGTAGGTCGTAAGGAGTGCCAACAAGCTTTCTGGGGCCGTTGCCGGGGAACGGTAGCTGTTCTGATTCCGAACCCAAGTTGTCCGTGTATCCCACCACCATCCACCAACCACATGGATTCTACTCTCACCTTACGTCAACACTCGGCTCCAAAGGGCGCTTGTTTGGAGCCACCACCATCATCACATCCCATATCCGCACCCGGCTATGAGCTACGTCCCGGCTTCATAGCCATGGTTCGTGAGCAGTCATTCTCAGGAACGCATGACCAGAGTCCATACGCGCATTTGCGCGAGTTTGAGCAACTCTGCTCGTGCCTGACCATTGCGGGCATGACACAAGAGACACTCAAATGGAAGCTATTTCCGTTCTCATTAACGGGAGGAGCAAAAAGTGGTACTCTTTGTCTGTCGGTACTATGGAAGGAAGCTGGAAGACCCTTAGAGAGAAGTTCTGCCTAAATTTCTTCCCAGTTTCCAAGGTAGCCAGCCTCCGAGTCGAAGTTATCACCTTTAAGCAATTAGCGAGAGAGTCGTTAGGAGCTGCCTGGGCTCGTTTCAAGCAAATCTTGGCATCTGGACCAGACCTAGGCCTATCTGAACCTATCATTCTCCAACATTTCAGCCTTGGCCTTTGTCCCGTAGCCACCACTTTCTTGGACTCTGCTTCAAAAGGGTCATTTTTTCATTTGACTCCCAGTGAAGCGAGGATAGTCCTGGAGCGTATCCTGGACGACACTCCCTACACTGGAGTCTATGACGGACTACCCGATGAAGAAGAGAAGCAGCCTAAACCTGAAGAGCCTGTACACCAACAATCCAAATCTATCAGCTCTTCCATTCTATTAGAACCCGATGCTCAATTCGAACCACAACCTTACTCTAGCCTGGACTACCATCATCCACTCTACACCACTCCCTGCGATTTTGACGATGATCTATTCGATGACATCGACTGTGCCATAAGTTTCCCACGGGAACGATGTGTAGAGCAAAAAGATCCACCCCCCGACAACGAAGCATTAGAATATCAAAGAGAGTACTTAGGCCGTCTCTCTGCCATCAAGAGTCGAGAATGGCTAGACGAGGCGGAAGCCTCGACCGAGGTAGTTAAAATGCCCAAGAGAATCCGAACAATCTTTTGTGAAGTTATGGGCATGGACAAAGAAATAGGGTATAACCCGAGCCTCGGAATCAACATAATCTCTAGCTCCTTGGTGCGAGCCCAACTTCCCGATGAACCATGGTCATCATCTCAGAAACATCTAAGGTTCATATCAGGAAGGGTCCTCGACTGTTTAGGGATCTTGCGGGTCATACCCGTTAAGATTAACGACCCTGAACTTTTCCTAGATTTCCATATCTTTGACCTACCCAACGATTCCACACATTCCATCTTTATTGGTAGGCCAATCATGAAAATCCTAGAAAATTCACCAATAAACCAGCTAGAGCTTAGGATCGGAAAAGAATTTGTCCCAGTCTCTTATTCCTATTCCTTGAATATCCCAATAGAGACAGATCCCGATCCTGATCCTAAAGAGGAGGTCATGTCAACATCCTTGATAGACTTAGAGCAACCTTTCCTAGAAGAAGATGCCCAATTCCTTATGGAGGAAGAAGACATTCATCCTCCAATCGAGCCTAAGCCTCTTCCCTCTGGATTGAAGTGTGCTCCCCTCTTTAAGGATGAACACACTCCAGTGACCATCAGTGACCAGCTCTCTGACATTGAAACCCAACAGACTTTCACGGTCCTGGAGGAAGATCGGTCAGTCTTTGGACACTCAATCCAAGACTTCAAAGGGATTACTCCTAACCTCCATACTCATCATATCCCTATCTCATCTTACCTTGGGGTCGCTAGGAAAGTGTCACGGAGATTCGCCCTTCTCATCTCTTTCTGTGTGTCCACCGGTTCCCTTGTTCCGAAGCAAGTATCTATCTGTATCCTCCGATCTGCTTGGTCAATCAGTAGAATACCTCTACCAGACTCGTACCCTCTCTACCCTTCTATCACTCCTCTTCTCTTTGTTGTTGTCATCCACCTCATCCATACCATTCACTCCATTCCATCTACCTAGGACAACTTAGTTTAGAATCAGTCCACTTCTCATTCTCCGTGGAAATCGATACATTGGAATACTCCCGGGTGAAAGATACATCAGTATCCGTCCGCTTGCGGATTTATCTGTAGGCCGTAAGGAGTGCCAGCAATTACTATGAAGAACAGGGATAAAGATATAACCCAAACCAAACTAACTTTATTAATTTAAGATATCTGATGCTTTGTGGTCATCACTCCACAAAACACCGCACTCATCACAAAGATCCAACTCAAATATTAGCACTCAACAAGCTAGCACACCTAAACAAAAACTAACACACCGACCTCAATGACGACTCAAACTAAACGATTACAAAAGAGGGTTGACTACCTAACTCCACTGCGCCGACTTCTCCATAATCTAGTATATCCCGCTCTGGTGATTCTGCTCGCAGCACTTCCTCATCTGGATCTTCTCCCCATGGCTTAGGCACTGGGTCTCCATTCAGCTGGGCTGCCAGAATGTCCCTCTCCCTTCTCATCTAAAGCAACAAGTACCTAATCCAACATAGCTCACTTTGTATGGCATCAAGATCCATGTTGAGAGTAGCAACGAGGTTCGTCAACACTTCCTTCTCCATATCACCTTGGACGGGAGGAAGGACTGTCTGTGGGGTACCACTAGCACGACGTGGGATTACTCTGTAGTGCAAGTTCTCCACCTCTTCCTTGTGCTTTTCGCAAAGCGCATAGAGAGCATGCCTAGCAGCTTCACTGATTCCTGCGTGTCGGCTGCATTGTGGAGTGCTCTTATACACATCTGCTTCCGCAATTTCAAGCTTTACCGTTAACCTTTTACCATTGTTTCCTTGCCATTCTCACTGGTGACTGGTCTGCTGCGTTCAGAGTAACTAGAAAATTAACAGTGTGGTTAGAAACAAGCAGCATAGATCACATCTGACAGCGTAGTAATCTATGGCCATGCTCTAATTTTCTAACTGAGATGAGATAAAGTCGTGCCCATTGATCTGACAATTGATTGTTTACTACGAGCCGCAGCCACCAGGCACGCTAAGCAAATGTCCCATGAAACATCTTTCCTCGCTTTGGCGTCCTTGGGCTAGTCATAGGGGCTCCTATCTCATTGACTCCATCTCCCGGAAATATCTAAGCTTGGGGGAGCCTCATATGATAGCCACACCTTATCACCCCCAAACTAGTGGTCAAGCAGAACATCCAGCATGAAGAACAAGAACAGTCTGCAAAGACCGTCAAAGAGATGTGTAGGCACTAGAGAAATAGGCTCACTGGGCAAACTAGACCACTCTAGTTTGGGAAAATGAGGACCCCTGTTTTCCCCATTGAGCATCCTTTTGGACCCTAGATCCTATCTCTATCTCATCTTGTCTCGAAGTCGCTAGGAAAATGTTGGGAAAGCTGCTTGTCGATCTCAAGTCAGAAACCATCCTCCATCACTTTCCCAAACACGACCAAGTGTTCACATTTCCCAACCGCCATGACCACCCAATCCTTGTCCAAAGACCTTTCCTCACCCAAGGGTTCCCTTTGCTCAAATCATTGTTTAGGAGGTGCTCTCTTTATTTCCCTTCCAATATTTGATTTTCCAAATCTTAGCTTGATGAATAAATAAAATTAGAGTTGAATGCAAAACGAATAAAATTGTCACTTCGGTTGGTGCATTTGAGCCAACCGGATATTGCCCTGTCTAACAGAAAGATACATGAGTACAGGCATGACACAATGGAGGAACATGACAAGAACATGCAGGATGACCCGTTCGGCTGAACCATTTGGTTCGGGCGAATTGGCTTGTCTAGGCGACCTTGTTGGTTCAGGCAAACCAGCCAGACTCAACCACTTCGCACACACGCACGTTGTATAATGCCTTGCACGACATCCGCGAGCAGGCCGACTAGCTGACTCAGTACCTTTCAAGGTTGAATCCCTACCAGTGAAGAGTCCAAGCTTAGAGGAGCACCCCCATCAGGTACGTTCCGAATTACTCAGCACTTTGGTCATTCAATTGAAAATACTTCCCTTGAATAAAATTAACTCTCAACCATGCATGGAATAAATCATATGCCTCTCACTTTGGAAATGATGAATGGTTGCTCTGTCATTAAGTTTGCTAGTACTTTGTTGCAACTAGTTGCTTGACTATGCTTGAGTTATTTGGCATGAGTAGAAATGAACCTGAAAACCTTGTGGCAGCATGTGCCTTATTCCAAGTCTAGGTTGTTGTGGGAATTGATATAGTGAGACTTTGGTTGAATTCTATTTCGGCTCTTAGTATGGTGAAAATCTCGGATGTTTATGTTTTCAAAACAAAGTTCCTCATTGGTCAAAAATTCCTACCAGAGCCATATGATAGGATTAGTTCTAAACTTTCTACCATATGCTGCTTGTCATCTTAGTGAGCTTTGTCAAATTGTTGTGACCTTTGAGTGAAGCTTTCATATTCTTAGAGATCGAGATCCACGTACACACACCACCTCTCACTTGCAATTCCTACACTGGGAGTTAGCAAAACCATGCCATCATCCATTCCACAAAAATAAACTTCATGTTCTCTGATTCCCTCTCCAAATATCTTTGAAGTAGAGGCATGGGCTATGCAAAAAGAAAAAGAAAAGCATGCCAAGTGGCATGGCAAAAATATGAATAAAAGATAGCCCATGCTCTCGAAAAATAAATCAAGGAGAGGAAGAATCAATCCATGAAATTCCGCCAAAATTCCACTCCACATACTCCACACACTTGCACTTCTCGATCTAGAGTGTGATTTGATTTTCCTAAGATCCAGTCTTTGACTTAGCAAAATATAAGAGGCTTGTATGCCTTCATCCTCTGTCCCTGAACCACACAAAAGCCAAATTAGATGGTAGGATGAAAAGAAGGCAAAGCCTTTGGTGAGGATTCAAATACACTTGAGCGATTGAGTGAGCCAATGAGGAACAATTTATCTTTTCACAAAAGGGTGAAAACTCCAAGATAGGATCCTGAAAAGAGTAGAGTGGAATAAAACTAAGTTAATCTGTTCATTTCTTCAACCGCCCAAGATAAGGAGATTGCTATAAGCCCCATAGGTAAAATGGTGAATTAATACCTTGCTAGTGATTCAAGTATTTCTCTAACTGGGTAGAAGCCAAGCCCTATCGATCGGCCGAACTTCCCGGGTTCGGCCGAACCCCCCAGTTCGCCTGAACTGGCAGGGCCGTAGGTCCACCGACCTGGAGGAGAGATCAAGGCCGTAGAGGGTTGAGGCGGTGCACATGGCACTTCGGCCGAACTCCTTGGTTCGCCCGAACCAGGAGATTCGCCCGAACGGCTCGGCACCGCCTGCCAGCTGCCTTGGCTGCCACTCTGCCTCCCACCGTCCTTGACCACTATAAATTGAGGCCCTTGGTCACCTACAAGACACAACACAAGAGTAGAGTGCAGGCGAAACACTATTAGTTTTCCACTTGTATCAGTAGAGATAGGGAGAGAGGGGAGGTGAGCGTCCCGGAGAGGAGCCGAAGTGTCAGCCCCTCTTCCTGCTGTACCTCTACGGATGCGGCTTCACTTCGAGTAACATCCGGGTCATGTCTGGTAACTCTTGTATCTCTCTCTAATTAATTGAGCATTCAGTTCTTACTTTTATATGCTTGCTGGTTCTTCGTTCAATGCTTAGTTGATTGGTATAACTGTATACTGGTTGCTTAGCTTGGGTGCTTATCTTTCTATAGGAGATAAGTATTAGTTGACTAGTGTAGGCGTGGTGCCTATACTTGAGACTAAATTAGTTTATTGCCGTCGCAACGGAGGTGGTAGCCGTAAGGTGGTGACAGCCCTTCCGGTCTTTGTAGCCCATCACGTTAGTTCCGGTCCGTAGGATTCCCCAGTTGGGAAATAGTGGCACCCCTTCTCATCCCTTTCTGTGTGTCCACCGGTTCCCTTGTCCCGAAGCAAGTATCTATCTGTATCCTCTGATATGCTCGATCAATCAGTAGAATAACTCTACCAGACTCGTACCCTCTGCCCAGGTGGAAAGGCGGTGCAGGGGGCAGGCTGGGCCTCCAGCCCAGTTCGCCGAATCCATCCATTTGGCCGAACCGCCCCCCTGCACAAACCGCAAGTATCTATCTGTATCCTCTGATCTGCTCGATCAATCAGTAGAATACCTCTACCAGACTCGTACCCTCTCTACCCTCCTATCACTCCTCTTCTCTCTTTGTTGTTGTCACCCACAACCGACTCCACAAGCAAATCAGGGCCGTGGGAAGCATGTCGGTGCAAGATCAATGGTTCGGCCGAACTGGAGGGTTCGGCCGAACTGACCAGTTCGCCCGAACTCCCCGGTTCGGCCGAACTGGCCGGGGTGCACCGCCTTGCGATGCCTTGGCCCCTGCGCTTCCTCCACCGCCTCCAAGTCTCTATAAATGCTGGCCTTCGCCTCCTGGATCAACACACAACACAAGAGTAGAGTGCAGGCGAAGCACTGTTAGTTCTCCACTTGTATCAGTAGAGATAGGGAGAGAGGAGAGGTGAGCGTCCCGGAGAGGAGCCGAAGTGTCGGCCCCTCTTCCCGCTGTACCTCTACGGATGCGACTTCACTTCGAGTAACATCCGGGTCTTGTCTGGTAACTCTTGTATCTCTCTCTGATTAATTGAGCATTCAGTTCTTACTTTTATATGCTTGCTGGTTCTTCGTTCAATGCTTAGTTGATTGGTATAACTGTATACTGGTTGCTTAGCTTGGGTGCTTATCTTTCTATAGGAGATAAGTATTAGTTGACTAGTGTAGGCGTGGTGCCTATACTTGAGACTAACTTAGTTTATTCCCGTCGCAACGGAGGTGGTAGCCGTAAGGTGGTGACAGCCCTTCCGGTCTTTGTAGCCCATCACGTTAGTTCCGGTCCGTAGGATTCCCCAGTTGGGAAATAGTGGCACCCCTTCTCATCCCTTTCTGTGTGTCCACCGGTTCCCTTGTCCCGAAGCAAGTATCTATCTGTATCCTCTGATCTGCTCGATCAATCAGTAGAATACCTCTACCAGACTCGTACCCTCTCTACCCTCCTATCACTCCTCTTCTCTCTTTGTTGTTGTCATCCACCTCATCCATACCATTCACTCCATTTCCATCTACCTAGGACAACTTAGTTTAGAATCAGTCCACTTCTCGTTCTCCGTGGAAATCGATACATTGGAATACTCCCGGGTGAAAGCTACATCGGTATCTGTCCGCTTGCGGATTTATCTATAGGCCATAAGGAGTGGCAACAATTCTTCATGGCTTCTTTTAAACTATCACCTCTCACATCATCCAAGTTGTCTTTCTCATCTTGTGACCCATTAGTTTCATCAAATTGAACATCATAAGCTTCTTCAACAAAACCCTTGGATTTATTGTAAACTCTATAGGCCTTGCTTCTAGATGAATATCCGAGAAAGAATCTCTCATCACATTTGCTTTGGAACTTGGATAAACGAGAACCTTTCCTCAAAATATAGCATTTGCATCCAAAAAACCTAAAATAAGATATATTTGGCTTCCTTCTGACAAGCAGTTCATAGGGGGTCTTGTTGAAAAATCCATGACAATATAGCCTATTTGAAGAATGGCAAGCGGTGTTGATAGCCTCGGCTAGCATTGATCTTGTCATTTCAATCAATGTCCTATTCTTTATCTCAACCAACCCATTTTGTTCTGGTGTATATGTGGTTGAGAATTCATGTTTGATCCCCTGCTCATTGCAAAACTCCTCCACACGAGTGTTTTTGAATTCACTACCATTATCACTCCGAACTTTCTTCAACTTGAGCTCAAATTCATTTTCTGCTCTAGTGACAAAGTTCTTGAATATGTCACAAGCATCGGCTTTGTCATGAAGAAAGAATACCCATGTGAATCTTCAGAAGTCATCCACTATCACAAGACAATAACTATCGCCACCAATGCTTCTATATGTTGTTGGCCCAAATAAATCCATATGCAATAATTCAAAGATTCTTGTGGTGGACATAACATTCTTGGTTGGATGAGAATTTGCAACTTGCTTGCCAGCTTGACAAGAGCTACATAATTTGTCCTTTTCATATTTGACATCTTTCAAGCCAAGGACTAAATCATGCTTAACCAATTTATTTAGTTGTCTCATGCCAACATGACCTAGTCTTCTATGCCATAACCAACCCATTCAGGCTTTAGAGAATAAACAAGTTGAGAGATTTACCTCTTTAGATAAAAAGTCCACAAGATATAAACTATCATGACGAAAGCCCTTGAAAATAGTTTCATTTTCATCATGAGTTGTCACAACAAATTCATCACTAGTAAATGAACATCTATAGCCATTATCACAAAGTTGAGCAATGGATAGCAAGTTGAAATTTAGAGAATCAACTAACAAGACATTTGATAATTTGTAATCTTGAGAGATAGAAATGTCACCAATGCCTTTAACACCTCCCTTGCTATCATCACCAAAGGTAATATTATCAAAGTCGGAGATATCTTCATCAAGACGTGAGAATATTTTGTTTTCACCGGTCATGAGGTTTGTACAACCACTATCAATTACCCAATGTCTTCCTCCGGTTTTGTAATTTACCTACACATGAGAATCACTTCCTTTTATGTACCCAACTTTTCTTGGGTCCTTCAATGTTAGTGATCATAACTTTAGGCACCCAAACGAATTTTAGTCTAGTATTATCCATAGAGCGACCAACAAATTTAGCACATACAACACCCTTTGAATCTTTCTTAAGAATGTAAGAAGGATCAAAGGATACGGTCTTCTTGCACTTACACTTGTGATTCACCTCTACCTCTGTCTCTTATACACATCTAGATGTGTATAAGAGACAGCTTAG
>OAMR01001313.1:19552-48801 GCA_900205405.1 Echinochloa crus-galli | reverse complement strand
TGTACCTCTACGGATGCGGCTCTACTTCGAGTGACATCAAGGAAGCTTTCAAATGGGCCAAGAGAGCGTTCCAACCCCGGGGGTGGAGTATATATACTCACCCCCTCGAAATCTAGTCGTTACGTTCAAAATAGGGCACTGGCGGACTGTCCGCCTCATACCTGGCGGACTGTCCGCCCTTCAAAACTAACGGCTACAACGTGTGTCAGATGGTGTCAGAACTAGCCGTTACGGACCTGCGGACCGTCCGCCATACAGGCGCGGACCGTCCGCCAGGCCATGAGAAACTCGCACAAGTTTGCCTGCGGACCGTCCGCCTCAAAAAAGTCTTCTAGAACGCTCGGAAACGCTTCTGTGTTGATGGTCCGCCAAAACGGTCCGCCACACATTACTTGTACTGTGGACAGTCCGCCAATCATGGCCGGACAGTCCGCCTCTCATTTTTCCAGCCGAGCACATTTCATACTTAGACAAAACTATCACATGGAAAAAGCCTGCGGACCATCCGCCACACCAGGACGTGGACTGTCTAGACTCCCCAGACAGTCCGCCACTGGCCAGGCGGACAGTCCGCTAGGACGCAGTGAGCCCTCCACAGGTTAGTTTTTGCTTCTTGTATTTCCCACTTTCACAAACGTTGTTAGCCCTCATGCATGCAATGCAATTGTTTGAGCAAAATGGCATCATGGACTCGTCAAGCCAAGGACATTGACCCTTCTTGATAGTACGGCTATCTAGCCTATAATCCGGTCAATGTTCATCCACTAAACACCGCTTGACCGGTAAAATGGAATACCCTATCTTATACCTTTTCCTTTAGCTCCTTTCGGTCCTTATCACACCCATCATGATCATGACATACCGCAAGAGCTCATCCAATCCCAAAGACTAACCTATTCTCGTATCTCAATGAAATTGTTAGTCCATTTTGATTGTCATTAATTACCAAAACATAAATTAGGGGTCTAGATGCTTTCATCAGCCCATACAACTTCTGTTCAGATACAACTTGGTCGTCACAGTTTTTGACATGAATTAACTTTCCAGCTTCTCCCAGATTTCTTTCGGTGTATTTAGTGCTATGACATGGTGCATGACCTGGTCAGATAGACATAGCCGCATGGTTGCAGCCGCTTGCGCCTGTTTCTCCTCCTACTCGTCATCCTCCATCTTTGCTGGCTTCTTCTCCTTCAGGCCTGCCATGATTCACTGTTGAACCAACAGATCCTTGACCCTTATTTGTCATAATCCGAAGTTGCCAGTGCCATCAAACTTCACCACCTTAAATCTGGTTGTCGTCGACATCTCGTCGACACGCGGTTTGACCGACCCTTTTCGCCGGTAACACTGCACAATCCTCCTGGCCTCTCGTCCTAATCACCGAGCAGACCGTCCTTGCTCCTCGACCCCCTCGTTCCTGACCAGATTGATCGAAGAAACTTGCGTCAATTGTCTGCACACCACAAAACCTTCTCTGCGCAGTCCTCCGAAGCTCGGCAAAAAACAACTTCACGCAATATATCCCTCAGCCGAAACACCTCGCCTCTTGCATTGAGCTCTGCTTGTGTTTCTACACTTGGATTACCCTGAGTAGTCTTGTCAATCTGCCTCCGAGCCCTCCCTAGTCCCTACGACGGCTTTTATGTGTGTGGTGCTGACGCCGCCCTGGCCTCTCTTTCCGAGTCGCACGCAATTACGCAGTTCCGATGTCCACTGTGTCATGTCCTATTCCAACGCGTCAGCCTCCTTGCGCCAGGTCCGACTCCAACTCACGCCAGAAACGACCCTATTCCTTTCCATATCTTATTTTGCTTGCACTTTAAACTGTACGTGCACAATATAAAAACAAAGCTGTTACATGCACGTACACGTAAACTTGCATGCAAACTACACATGGAGTATTTGAGTCCCTTCCTGTCTCGCAGCCATATCCAGCTGCACCCTATTGGAAATCGTGACACACTTCGGCCTTCAGGGCTTGTGTTGCATCTGCAATAAGCTCGCGCACTCATCTCGCCACCCACGACGCCATACCATCTCATCGACGCCGTTGTCTGTGCCCTACTACCATGCTCCACCGTACATGCTCCACACGTCGATCCAGCTACGACAGATGCGCCCTCACGCACCACCCGTGCATGAGCGTGTCATACCATAGCAATTTACATTGCCAACACAATCTGCTCGCCGCGCCGCAATGCCGTCTTTGTACAACACCAGTCATATCACCATTTATCGTGATGCTCCCACGCTCCAATCTATCCACCTGTCACCTACGTCTGGTCGCCGGTCTGATCGCAAGCCGAAGTCGCCGCCCTATTCGCGTCGTCTTCAACGGCCACACTGTTGGTCCGATCACCACGCCTGGCCGATCCGTACCAACCGCAGCCCGTCAGACGGTCCAAGCCTCCTGCTCGGAGTGTCCAACACCACCGATCGAATCGTCGATCACCGCCATGCTCCACCTTGCACCGCATCGAGCAATTCTGCGATACCCGTCGAGCATAATCCTTGTACCTCCGTGGTGATCTCCACACCATCTGTAGATCCAATCTAACCATAGCTCTGATACCAATTGTTAGAAAACTAGCGCGCGGAAGCGACGATTGATCTACCGAAACGATGTATGCGAGATCATAAACGACACCGGAGGCACGATATTTGTTAACGAGGTTCAGCCGCAAGGCCTACATCCCCAGGGCATGACTACGGGCGCTCCTCCCCAAAACCGCAACACCAGTCGCTCCGGGGTCCCGGCAATGTGCCACTTCCCCCTCCGAACCTGTCGCTATGTCGTCATGGTTACAACAGCGGTTCTCCTCTCATATTTATGAGGAGCCCGGATTATAAGAGTCCGACACAAACTCTACGTCCTACCGCTAATACAACTCCAAGTCCAACGCGTAACCAACTAGTACACAATATTCGACACAACTCCAACACCTGTAATTTGGTTGGTGATTGGGAGTGCATGGAGGCTTGCTCTTTGCTGTGTTGTTCACCTTTGCGACAATGACACAATGTATGCTGCGCCCTGTCAGGGCACTATCCTTTTGCCTGTGCCGCTGGGCATTGCAGTACCGTTTCAATCAAGCCAATTACTTGTTAATCATTGATTTGAGCCACTGATTGCTAGGTGGAATATCTGCCAGTCATGCACAAGTCTTGCAAGCTGCAGTTTAGCCATTGTTTATCTACCTATCCCCTTTTATACAGAAAGGATTGTTTGATGCTCTATCCCCTTTCTTTGATCTTGTTTCTGGAAGGTCGATTTGGCTTGTGATCCCAAATCAAGAATAGTCAGCATTTTTGCAGAAGTAGGTCCAGACCACTTCCCTGTGTCATTTAGTTTTGTGCATGAATTAACTGTAACTTAGAATGAATCTTTGATTCAGATCGCCTCGTAATAGATTTATAGGTAGTCCCAAAAGCATAAAAATCAATGCCAAGATTGTTCTTTATTTAATATGATCGTTCTTTCTTTAATATGACCTGAGCATATGGATTCCCCTTGTTGTATTATGTCGCTCCATAGTTGCATGCCACCTCTGGACTCTGGAGCAGTTGTCCTCATCAGCATAGCTCGTGCCATACAACAATGTAAGATTTTGAACAACACTTGTTATCCGACTAAGTTCTGAGCCAACTGCTGAAAAAGGAAGATGGAAAGGAAATTTACCTTTGTGCTAGAGACACATCCTTCTGAGCCAACTGCTTGCACTGCACAGGATTGATCCATTGATGGACAATATGGAACCTGGCCGGACCCGGAGCTGAAGATGAGAGAAGACTTGGCCTAGAATTAAAGGAAGGTGGTGCCTGAGAGGGCAGCACACACTGGTAGCGAATGGAGTCAGCAAGACAGCGGCGGCGTGCCGAGCTCCTAGAGGCGATAGATCAACGAGCCACAGATAAACTCCAAGATAGAGGACGACGGTGGCTGTCAGAGCAGCGTGGAGAGCGACGAGGAGAAGTCTACTCCCTAGCCAAGGGAACAGGCCGCATCGAACTTGTCGTTGCCGGCAGCCGTGGCGGAGGTTGAGCGGGGAGTGCCAATTCCATGGGACGATGACCGAGGCCGAGTCCTGCCGCACGACGGCATCAAGAGCAGATCGATGGGCCAAGATGGCGGCCGTGGTGATTGCAGCGGGGGAAAGAAGGTTGATCGCCCTGCCGGGCGCCCATGACTTGCGAGAGGGACGACGCCTCGTGAAGCGTCGAGAAGGATGGCCGAGAGATGGCCTGCGCCTATACCTTTTTCGCGCTAGATTTATGATCCGACGGCGGCTAAAAAACTTGATGACGTGGCCCAATGATAGGCCGGGGAATAACCGGGATTTTGTCATTTAGAGATTAGTCTGTACATGTTCCCCAGTTCATAAACAAAATAAGTACTGCCTTTCATAATATTTTACTGCATCTGTATGTATGCTCAGACTGTCATATGTGTAGCCAATTGCTAACCCTAAATCTTTCACAGACATGTCATTGTCCTTCAAATAGCATACTCAGAACTTAAGTAATTATCTTTACCATTGCTAGCTATTATAGATATAACGATCCTCTGAATTTTGGCATCACATCATCATGAACCACGGTAGAACATAACATAATCTGATGATGAATATATGAAGCCCCAACAGAAGAAGTATCAGGAGGACATATAAATGTATACTAGCAGTAGTATCAATCAAAGGGCAAAACAAGACTCATCCACTGATGTAGAGGATAATATGACGGGTAAAGAGTAAGAGAAACATCTAAACCAGGTTAACTTGCCCAAGCCTACTCAAGTGCACTTTGTCTAGTAGAATGTTTCTTGTTCATTGCCTCAACTGCTTCCTTGAAAATGTGAAGCTAATTTAGAATGTGAAAGGTGCGGCTTTGAAGAACCATAAAAATGATAAGTGCAATCTACAGAACAAAGGGGATGCAAGATTCAACTAAACTCTGAACAACGCCACCCCAAGCCAAATCGACCTTCCAGAAACCGTGCCTCCGGTGTCGTTTATGATCTCGCATACATAAGTGATGTTGCAAAGTTCAAACTGTCATCTCAAAATCATGATCTGGGTAATCCAGAGAGAGTAACCGCTACCAAGCCTCCTTTTGGGCTTATGCTACTTCCATCACCTCAGCTAACTTGGCAGCCACCAATTTCTTGTGGTCTGACAATTAGTCGTAAGGCATTTCACATTTTCTTTTCTTACCTTGTTTCCTTCCTATTGTTCCTCTGTCATATGTGTTATCATCATTGTGTAAACTTTAATTGCCAATGGACAATGGTTACTTACATGAAACATTATAGAGTGAAGATCAATGGCTTGTGTCAACAGTTATATTGAAACTTTTGGGCCTCATGCTTAGATAGATTCATGTTGCCATTTCCTAAATGTAGGCACGAGGCCCAAAAGTTTCAATATAACTGTTGATACAAGCCATTGATCTTCACTCTATAATGTTTCATGTAAGTAACCATTGTCCATTGGCAATTAAAGTTTACACAATGATGATAACACATATGACAGAGGAACAATAGGAAGGAAACAAGGTAAGAAAAGAAAATGTGAAATGCCTTACGACTAATTGTCAGACCACAAGAAATTGGTGGCTGCCAAGTTAGCTGAGGTGATGGAAGTAGCATAAGCCCAAAAGGAGGCTTGGTAGCGGTTACTCTCTCTGGATTACCCAGATCATGATTTTGAGATGACAGTTTGAACTTTGCAACATCACTTCCTATTTCCTTGATTCATCATAATGTTCCCTTTGGTTGTCAGAAGTGGTCATACTTCCATCGGCGAATTTGATATCCAAGAAAAATTGTGCTTATGTTTCCCATTGCAAATTATTTCAGTTCATGTGACCAAAGCACACAGTTTGCACTGTTACTCCTATATTTATTGCTTCTTCTACAGTTGCCCTTTCCATAAAAAACACTAGCCTATTCTCAATGAATTATACCGATAATCAGAGATTCTTCTCAGTATAGATGGTCATATATATAGCTGAAAAGGCATTTCTTTTTTCTTGAAAGGAAAAAAATGACATTTCTTCTTATTTATCTGACGTCTTCGTCATAATAAACATGGACTCTAGAAACACTCCACATTATCAGTATCTCAATTCAGACTGCAGCTATAAGTCCAATGGGCTGGTGTCCAAGGATGGCGTGGCAAAGCCGCGCTGGTTGTAAAGATAATTAATTAAGTTCTGAGTATGCTATTTGAAGGACAATGATATGCATGTGAAAGATTTAGGGTTAGCAATTCACTACCTATATGACAGTCGACAGTCTGAGCATACATACAGACGCAGTAAAATATTATGAAAGGTAGTACTTATTTTGTTTATGAACTGGAGAAATACGAACAGACTAATTTGCGGTGAAAGATTAGCAATTTGGTCACACCATGCTTGGATTCCATAGCACCGTTGCCTGTAGCAGCGCTACCGCACGGGAATCGAGTGGATCAACCGAACAAGAAAATGGATTACGCTGTCCAGGAATTAAGGGGAACAAAACCGCACGGGGATCGAGTGGCAGCAGGTGGGTCCACCCAATCCTGGACACGGATTAAATCAGCTTTCGGATTAGATCCCCTCCTACCGAACGACCCCTATGGCCGGTCCAACCCACGATGTGTATAGACAGTGTTTACATTGTCACGTTAGCGACACTACTTTAGAAACTATATTTTTCAACCAATTATTTCTTAGGTCAGTCTCAATCCTCCATTTAGGATGATTTTCATAGCATTAATTAGGCTGCCACATATGACTCTTTGCTTGTGTAGCACTGTATTAAATTAGAGAGAGAATGAAAAGAGGAAGAAACTGTGTCTCATGCAAGACTCAGTGTCGACACGAGAACCTATACACAGGACACTATCAAAGTTTGCATTGGGAGAGAATAGTGTCTTCATGATAGAAAAAGAACAAGCATGATTGGTAGAGAGAAAAGATGATGAATTTATTAATGATCCATCCTAAAAAATCATGGGTTGGAGAATGTAGTGTTTAAGGTGATGTCTTGCTAACACGTCAGTATAGACACTACCTATACACATGATGGGTTGGGAATGCCCTTAGTGTGGGTCATCAATAAATTCATCATCTCTCCTCTCCACCAATCATGTCCTTTTTATCTATCATGAAGACACCATCATCTCCCAACCCAAACTTGATAGTGTCATATTCATAAGTTCTCGTGTTGAAACTGGTCTCATGTTTCTTACACTTTTTCTTCTCTCTTATATTTAATGTAGTGTCACATAAACAAATAGTCCTATGTGGCAATATATTTAATGCTATAGAAACCATCCTTGTTGGAGGGTTGGGACTGCCCTAAGGCCGATCTCACTGGGGTTTCACGGGGAGTTTTATATCATTAAATGTGCTAACGTGGCATAGGAGAGAGAACGAAGATTAATAGCATTAAACATAAACTAATTATAAAACTAATTACATAAGTCATATCTACTCCGCGAGACGAACCTAACAAGCCTAATTAACCTATAATCAGTACATAATTATCAAATCAACATGCTCTGTCCTCGCAAGATCACAAAGTTATACCATGAATTTACTACTAGTTTCTAAATTTAGAATATACCAAAAATGTCTAGATTTCTAGCATTCCAAAAATGTTGTTAAAAGGCTTTCGGTAGCTGGTTTTGCTGCGTTTGTCAAACCAAATGCATGTGATGGTTCAAATTACAAGCGTTAGCACGAAAAAGTTACATTGTGGTTGGCAGCAATGAACATTATGTATATCGTATAAGGGAAACCAGAACAGGTCACTCCAGAAAAGGAGCCATCTTTCGTGGTGGCCTGAAAGGACCTTGACGTCACCTAGAGGGGGGTGAATAGGTGAATCTGCACTTAATCAAAATTCTACACACAATCAGTACTGAAACTGGTCAGACCGGTTTCTAGCAGAGAAACACAACAATGCAATTTATCCCCTATACGAGTTCTAGCACAAACCAAACTTGGTGAATAGCTTCTGTAGATGATTTCTAGCAGGTTCACTATGTCCCTGCACACAAATAAAGCACAACCAAGTAGATCGAAGCGGAAGCTAATGTAAATGCTAGAATTGAATTTGTGAGGCAAACCAAATGAGAGACGCGATGATTTGTTTCCCGAAGTTCAGATTCACCGCTCTCAACCCAAATCCAAAGATACAATCAAATTTCTATCAATCTCACAAAGAGATGTTTGGGGAGAGCTGGCTGGTGCTCAAGAAGGTTCTGGGCGCACAAGAGAAGCAAGGGAACCAGCAGCCCTCAAAGGAGAGGGCCAAGGGGTATAAATACCCCACACCCAAAAACTAGCCGTTATGTCAGTGGAAAACCGGTCAGACCGGTTTCCCAAACCGGTCACACCGGTTTTCAAACAAAACTAGCCATTAGCACTCCGAGCTCTGAAACCGGTCATACCTCTTTCCAAAACCGGTCAGACTAGTTTTGGACCAGTCAGCACACTTAGTCTCAAAACGACCTCTCTTAAAGGCTATCTCACATGGGTTGACCTATGAGCACTTTTTGGTGTTGTCTAAATAACTAATTGTTGCATCCCTCTTGATAGTACGACATTCCTATACTCAAGAAAATAACTAACAAATTAAGTCTTCCACTTGAGCTTCAATGTCTTCATTCATGCCATACTTGTTAATTTCAACTTTGAGGGCATACAACCTTTCTTTGTCGCTGAGCAAATCCAATCTTGAGCTGGGCTTAGAATTTCCAAGTGTATGGACCAAATCATAAGCCATTCCAATCTATGATTCAATAAATGATTAGATGCTTCACATTGCTTCACTTGATAAGGCTGGATTGAAGTAGAGAGATCAAACTAAGACGCTAGACTTTCCTTAATAAAGTACCTCGGCTACAAGACCAACTTGCCCTTCTCTTCGCTTGCAATGTCACTTCCATCTAGCTTGATCCTTTTCATCAAATCTTGTCACTTTAAGTTTTTCTTTGCTTTGCATCATCATGAAACCACATTGAAATCCATGTATTCAATTAACCCATATATTCAATATTGTCTTGTGTGTTGTCTTTGTCAAATCACTTGTCCATAGGCTTCCATGTACTTGAGACCATATAATATCCATAAGATCATGTCTCATCATGAATGTAACTATTGCCATGGACCACGTCCAAAGGAATTCCAATTTCTTCATGTAGATTGTCCCATTTTATTTTGACAAACTTCTACTAAATGAGACCAACCAATATGCATAAGAACTTTGTCTCATTTGTTATTTCTATTCTCTTGCCATTGCTCATCTTTTGCATCATGGGATCAAACATACTTGCTTGCTTTTATGTCATTTAGAACCAATGTCAAGTACATATTCTTATCAACAATTATATTGCGCGAATATTCATAAGAATAAAACCTGCTCATATGTTTAAGCAAACAAGTTAGATCACGAATCATGTTGTCATACAAATCACCAAAACATATAAGTGCCTAGATGCACTTTCATGGCCGCTAACCTGTTTCGAGGCGTCATCAGAAGTATTCTTACTGAAACCTTGTGAACACGTACCTCTCGCTGCCGAGTGGCAAGGATGTTTTGGATGCACTTGAGGCTGCCAAGTAGAAAAAGAACAAGCATGATTGGTAGAGAGAAAAGATGATGAATTTATGAATGATCCATCCTAAGAAATCATGGGTTGGAGAATGTAGTGTCTAAGGTGATGTCTTGCTAACACGTCAGTATAGACACTACGTATACACATGATGGGTTGGGACTGCCCTTAGTGTGGGTCATCAATAAATTCATCGTCTCTCCTCTCCACCAATCATGTCCTTTTTATCTATCACGAAGACATCATCATCTCCCAACCCAAACTTGATAGTGTCATATTCATAAGTTCTCGTGTTGAAACTGGGTCTCATGTTTCTTACTCGTTTCCTTCTCTCTTATATTTAATGCAGTGTAACATAAACAAATAGTCCTATGTGGCAATATATTTAATGCTATAGAAATCATCCTTGTTGGAGGGTTGGGACTGCCCTAAGGCCGGTCTCACTGGGGGTTTCACGCGGAGTTTTATATCATTAAATGTGCTAACGTGGCATAGGAGAGAGAACGAAGATTAATAGCATTAAACATAAACTAATTATAAAACTAATTACATAAGTCATATCTACTCCGCGAGACGAACCTAACAAGCCTAATTAACCTATAATCAGTACATAATTATCAAATCATTACTGTAGCATTATATTATCTAATCATGGACTAATTAGGCTCCACTGCATCAGCATATCGTAAATTAGTCCTGACTTATGTAATGCATTTTGTAATTAATCTATATTTAATACTTCTAATTAGCATTCTTCAATTCGATGTGACGGGACTAAAAAAACCAAACAACTCCTAAGCCTGCTGGGCCTCGCATCCATTTAGACCCTGTGTGAGTCTCTGCGAGGGATCCTCTGGGAGTGATTGAATGCTTGAATATGACCCGGTCAGGCGGGATACCTATCATGATAGATTTTACACTCTACAGAGGTTTCGCCCTTTACCCACCAGTCGCGTAAAAGTTCAAATGAACTTTGCACCCAACCACGCACATCAACACTTCCGAGGTGTGACTGCATAGGGACGCTACGAGGCTTTCACAAGACACCCTAACAAGTCAGTAGCCGCTGCAGTACTATACGGTGGTGAAAACTTAGGCACCGAGATCGACGTACGCCCACGGAGTCACACCGTGAGGGGGTCGATGGCGTCCAGAGCGCGGGTATCCACCCCAGAGATGCGCAACGTGCGGAGTCCTCAAGACGCTGAGACTCCCAACACGGGACTGACATGGGACTGTGCCTGACAAGACATAGCCGACGGTACCCCCATCCTCGGTGGATCAAACCATACTCTCACGAGTGCTTCCCATAGCGCCGTCGGCGCCGTCGATAACTACTGTCAAGCTAGAGTCGTACAAGTTACTTGACCAAGACCAGAGCCATAATAGTTCCAGCGGTGGTGACAGGCTCCTGGGTTGCCGCTTTAAGAACCGGTCCTTAGAGGGAGACACTAGAGCAAAGCACACAGCACATGCTACTAGCTCCCTAATCCATGTTGCTAAAAAGCAAGTTTTAACATTAAAGTTGAAGTGGACCATTAAGTCAATATTAACAATTAAATAAAAGTGACAGTAGTTGTGCCTAGCAAAATACTACCCATATGCATAAACCCATAGGAATACAAGGACAGGGAAATAAATGCTAGGAATAACCTTAATGGATAACAGTATTAAATGCATGCGTATGTAAAGTACAGTGAATTAAAGATGTGATAGGTAGCAAGGATTGTCCGTGCTATAACTTGCCTCAAATCCATTATACCGCTGCTCAGACTCTTCATTTCTTGATCTTGAATCTCTCGAACGACCTTCCTCTACTCGCAACATTCATAGCTAAACAAGCAAGCAAACAATACAACTAAGAACAATACACCAATCAAAGGAAAAGCTTTAAAAGAGCGCGCTAAAGGATAGGGCTTGGTTCGATGGTCACGTGAGCGCAAGAATCGCCGAAAACGGAGCAACGGTTGAAAAGATACGACTATCGGAAGATTTGGTGATTAAACAAATAAAACTATATGCTGGATATATTTTAATTAAATAATGTGTGAAGGTTATTTCAGAGAAACACCTTTTGTTATAATTAATCAATGTTAACATTTATTTATGAATTAATGAAAGCTCTCAGATTTCAGATACTTCTCGGTCTCTAGGTATTTGAAATTGTTTGATGTTGAACAATGCATAGAAAACATATTTAAATATTCTTTAGTCAAATTAATATTTAAATAAAATTCAGAAACACGTGACATAGTAAATATGAGTACTAACACGTAGTTTGGGTTTATACGAATCTAACGCAACTTGAACGGGTCGAATCAGAGCTAAAACGGAGAAGATACTGGTTTTCTAAGTATTAGGGACCTGCTCGCAAGTTTTCAAAAGTTCCAGGGGCTTATTTATGAAAGACCAAGGACCTATGCGTAATTTTGTATAAAACTACAGGGGCTTGCGTGCAAAACCAACCAAAAAGGACTGTGGGTTATATTTTAAAAAGGGCAGGGGGCTTTCTGAGAAAATTTGGGCCTAGATGTAATTAACTTTGAATAGGCATGGACTGCGGGTTCTAAATCAAAACTTGGAGGGGTTCTTTTGCAAAATGGCGGCGCTGACCGTTACAAAGGAGTTTGACTCGGGTGTGGGGGAGGAGTGTGGGCCGTTGGATTTAGATCCAACGCCCCTGGTTGGATCGGGCGAGAGAGGGGGTCGCCGGCAGGGAAGGGCTTCACGACGGCGTTGCTCGGGGGCGGCGGAGAGCTCGCCGGCGACGCTCGAAAACGAGCTGCGGGGCTCGGCTTGCTGCGGTGATTGGCCGAGGAGGGAGCTAAGGCCGTGGGGAAGACGCGTGGGTGCTTCACGTCGTCGGGGAAGTGGCGTGGCGGCCGGGCGACGGCGGCCCGAGGCCGGCGAGCGGCGGTGCTGCGGTGCGGGGCCCACGGGGCGCGAGAGAGAGAGGGGAGAGGGCCGGGGCGAAGCTTACATCAGCGGGGAGGTCGGGGCGGTGTTGAATCGGGCAGAGGGGCACCGGGGCGGCGGATTGACGGCGGCGACGAAGCTTGCGAGCTCGGGCGGCGGGGAGAGGCTCGGGGCGGCTAGGGTTGGAGCGGGGCTTGGGGGGGAAGGCCGAGGGCGGCGGCGCGGCTAAATAGGCGCGCATGCGGGGGGAAACCGGGGCCTCGGTGGCGCGCTTGCCTTAGCGCGACGCGGCCGGCCGCCATTAGTGGCGATGCGAAGGAAGGAAGGTGGAGGGGGAGACCGACGAGTGGGGCCGGGCGGCCAGTGAGAGGAGGAGAGGGAGGGTTGGCGGGCCGTTGGGGCGAGGGGGGAGCTGGGCCGGACGTTGGGCCGAGCGGAGGTGGGGGCGCGCGTGGGGCTTGCGCCGGGGAAAGAGGGGGTGGGCCGAGCGTTGGGCTGTGTTTCGGCCCGGGAGAGTTTTGGGGTTTTCCTTTCCCTTTTTCTTTTCAGAAATTGTTTTCCGTGCAAAGATAAATCATGAAAATTCCAGATAAATCATTTAAGCCACGAAAAATACTCCAATAATTCCAAAAATTCCAGGAAAAATCCCAGAGGTAGAGTTGGACACGAGGAACCCAAATAAAATATTTGGAGCTCATGAAAAAGGTCTAGCACCTTCCAAAAATTGGAATATGCTCTAGGAAAGTTAGGAATGAATTCCAGAAAAGTCCGGAAAATTCCCAAAAGGCTTCTAAACGTATTTTAGAAAACTTGCATACATAAAACCACTAAACGCAAACTGGCATGAATGCAAGGCACTCAACGTTAAACCTATGTTGTTTTAATTTAATTTAGAAAAATGGTTTTCCTTACACTAAATTCCCTGCAAATTAAATAAAGTTGAGAAAAATTTTAAAATTATGAGAAATTATTTATTTAATGATTCTTTAAAATCACATCCTGAAATCCAAAAATTTCAGGGTGTGACATCAGGCCAACTACATCACTTTGCCTGTTACACAAATGAGTTCATGCTCACATCACAAAAGATTGCATTGTCACTTGGCAACTCCACATCACAAATACTCAGACCAACTCCATCACACAAAAGATATTATCACAAGTTTGATTTCCTGCCCTTCTTTGCTGGACTCTTCTTGGCTGGAACTTTCTTTGATGGACTCTTCTTGGCTGGAGCTTTCTTTGATGGATTTGTCTTGGCTGGAGCTTTCTTTGCTGGACTCTTCCTAATCTTGGTAGCTAGTTGTTTTCTTCTTGGTGTGCACTTCTTTGGCTAACCAGCAGCAGCCATCTCATCCACTTGGTTAACAATTTGCAACTCGGGACAAAAATTGTTCTTGTGTATAAATGCATAATTAAGTTATTGAACATATGACACAGATAAAAAATAAACAGAAATGTATAAATGCATGCAGTACCTCTGAGGTGTTGATGGGCTTGATGGGGGTTGGGTCTCCAATGGTGGCACAAACGGGATGACTCTCTCTGCTTCAGCTGCTGCTTGTGCTGCAACATTTGCCTTGGCTGCTGCTGCTTCAGCTTCTCTTGCTGCCTCTCTAGCCACTGCTGCTCTGGATCTTGGAGTTCCTTGTTCAGGTGGTGAGTCATCCTTCTTGGCCTTCTTTCTTCCACTTCTTGGTGCACTCTTCTTTGTCCTCTTCCTATCATATTACAAAACAATTAGTTTAACTACTGATAGTTTACAAAACAACTAGTTTAGAAACAACCTTTTCTTTGTCCCTGTCAGGTGACACCTCCAGCTTCCAGCTCTATGGCCATACTCTCCACAACCTGTGCATTGCACCTGCCTAGTTCTTTTTCCAATTCTTTCCCCAGCTCCAAGGAACCTATTCTTCTTCTGCCTGTCTGGGCCCTTCTTCTTCTTGGATATTGGTGGCAGCAACTAATGGGAACTAGGATTTCCCGATCTTCCGAAAGGTTCTGATAACTCTCGATTTGGTGGAGTCGTGACTCAAATTGATCCGGCTTCCGAACCACACGTACCAAACCCCGCAATCGCAGCACCACGTCTCCTCAGGTTATCAACCAGCATTGCACGGTTGACCTCACCCAGAAGGCTAATCCTTGCCTGCGAATCGAAGAACACAAGCAAGAATGAGAAAGATTGCAACACAATTGCCGATGTATGATTAAACTCACGAAGTTGGGGTCTCACAAACCGACGAGCGGCGACACTGTTCTTGACAGAATTGATCTAAGCAAAACCCAAATCCCTAACTTGGGTGGCGGCTACTGTTTTAAAGAGTCTAGGGTCGTGGTCGACCCCCCTGGACGTGCCCCTATTGGGCTCAACACGATACACGAACTTTGCCTTGGTAGTTGATGTAGGTTGTGGTGATACGAAAGGTAATGGATTCAAGTGATTGCCCATTTGGTACGTTAAACTTGAATTCATCTTCTCAGTTCATTGCATAGCTGACGGATCTGGTGATGTTGTGTGGTAGGATTCGTCTAACATTTTTATATGTGTTGTGTTCGTTATTGTGCCAGGATTGATCCTGGCAAAGCCTTTAGATTAGATGTTAAGGTTTCTAAATATGGTGTTGATGGTGAGTACGGGTTATTAGAAATGCCTGAGCAGAAGCATGATATCTGGTTGGATGGGACTGTGCAATATTCTATTGAAAATTTCTTGATGACATGGCCACGAAGATAATCTGGGGTCCTTCACAGACACTGGAAGTGTGGGTAGTTGAGGCTGACAGTCAGTCTAAGTGGAAAGTAAGGAGGGATGCACATTTTGAGCAGCTCATAAATGAGAGATGGAATGACAGGATGCCTGTGCTTGAAGCGGATGTTGTGAACACGTATGAACAAACTACTAAGCCTAGCTCTAGAGTCAGATGTACCTCTGGTGTCACCTCTGCAGCAGGCAGTGCTGCTAATGCTGTTTCTTATAATGGTGAAGACAATGGTGACACTTGCAGCCCTCCACCTCCATCTGTGCTAGTGGAAGTAGTTGAACCTATTGATTGGGCTAACTTGGCTATCTTAGTAGAACCTGATGATGATAGAGATGCAAAACATGTTGCTGATGAGGATAAGGTATATGAGGCCATGGGTTTCAAAGCAGCAGATGAGAGAGCAGAGGAAGCAGCTAGGGAATCTATCCCTATTCCTACAATGTCAGCAGAAATGCAGAGTGATATGGCTGAGGCAGCTGTTGAAGTTGATGACAATGTAGATGATGAGCCTTTGTTTGATTGGGACAGGGATAATCTAGATATTTATGTAGGGGTTTGTTACCCTTCTATGCATGATTTCATATTAGCTGTAAGGCAACATGCAATTGTTAATGAATTTGAGCTTGATACAGCACACTCAGATAAATCAAGGTTCAGGGGGAACTGTTCTTCTCTTGGATGTCCTTGGATTATTAGAGCTAGAACCCAACATGATGGGAGTGTCAGGGTATTTTGTTAATGCATTTTTGTTATTGCATGACTACTACCTGTCTCTTTTGTGGTGCTACTTACCTATCTTTGTTTGTTGTGCAGATCCAAATTAATGAACAACACAATTGTGCCTCTAGAAGCAGAGTTGTGGGCAGAATGGCATCACAAGCTTGGGTGGCAGAGAGGGCAATTCCACTGCTCAAGAGGAATCCAAAAATGGGGCCAAAGGCACTACAGGAGGAGTTGTAGTACAAATACAAGATTGAGATCCCTTACCAGACTGTAGTGTATGGCAGACAGAGAGCAGCCAACAAGCTATTTGGGAAATGGGATGACTCTTTTGACTGGTTGTATAGATTTAAGGCAGAGTTAGAGATGAGATCACCTGGCAGCATTGTAAAGATAGATATTGAGGAAATTGATGGAAAGATGCATTTCACTAGATTCTTTTGTTGTTTCAAGGCTGTCATAGATGGATTTAGGAATGGATGTAGGCCTTACATCAGCATTGACTCCACAAGCCTTAATGGGCAGTGGGGTGGACACTTGCCTGCAGCCCAAGCTTTGGATGGCCACAACTGGATGTTTCCATTAGCATTTGGACTGTTTGACTCAGAAACCAAGGAGAACTGGATATGGTTTATGGAACAGCTTAACAAAGCAATTGGGCCTAGGCCAATTTAGTAGTATGCACTGATGCTTGCAAGGGTCTAGAGGCAGCAGTGGCACAGGTTTGGCCCAATTGTGAGAAGAGAGAGTGTTTCAGACATTTGATGGAGAATATGAAGAAGTATTACACAGGAGAAGTGTATGCCAAGAATATGTGGCCTGCAGCTAGGTCCTACAGCCCTCGCAAATTCAGGTATTTTTTTGACAAGTTGTGGAAGCTAGCCCTACTATGCTAAGTTGGCTAAAAATCACCATAACCTACTCTAGGCTAGGAGCAAGTTCAGTGCAGATATCAAGTGTGACTATATCAACAACAACCTAGCTGAGTGTTGGAATTCCTGGATAAAAGATTTCAAGGATCTGCCTGTGCATTGCTTGGCTGACGCTATCAGAGAGAAGACCTTGGTCATGTTTGCTAAGAGAAGGAGCATCTCAACTGCCTTAAGTCCTGGCATCTTACAAGCTGTCATACACCAGTTGAATGTTGCTTCCAAGGGTCTAGGACATTTGAAAGTTACCAAGAGCCATCCAGAATAGGCAGAAGTAACAGAAATTTACAAGGATGAAGATGTGAGGAGGCATGTTGTGTATCTGAAACAGCATATGTGCACATGCAGAGAGTGGCAGGTCACAGGAAAACCATGCCCACATGCATTGGCTGTCATCACCACAATGAGGCATCCCCTAATGGACATGTTTGTCCACCAATACTATTCTGTTGAGAAGTTTCAAGCTGTCTACCATGGTATTATTCCCAACATCACTGACAGGGAGCAATGGCCTGCAGTAGACAAGGGTTTCAAATTGCTGATGAGGACATCACTCCTATGGATACTCACAACAATCCTCCATTGATCGTTCAAGGTCCAATCACTAGAGCTCGTGCGCGACAATTGAATTTAGAGGTGAGCTCTATCCTAAGTACTTCTCTATGTGATTATGAGAATAGATTGCTACCTAATGATTATATTGTAATTAGGAACCATGGAGAGGACCAGAGGATAGTTGGAGAAGGGCTTCAAGGTGGAGAGGACCAGCAAGGGCATGCAAGTCAAGATAGAGGCCCAAATCAATTCGACTTCGAGTCCACCTCGGAGTCCAGGAGCAGTCAGCGCTAAATCGGACGCCCAGGTCGCATACGGGCTCAGATTTGGACGTTCTTTATATGCTTGGAAAGCTAAGAAGATAATATTTGCAATGGCACTGGTCTTATATCAAAATTCGTCCGGAGTCATCAGGAATCAACGAAACAAGTTGACGTCCAGAATCTGTTTCGGCGCTGCGTCGTTGTATTTTGGTCTTTGGGCTTCCATATGAAAAAAAGAACTCTTTATCGTGGAGACTTCTTTATTGGAAAATCCTGAATGTCTATCATGCATTCTCCAAAACAAAGAGTTCTTTTTCCATATGGAACCGGTTGGTGCGTGTACACTTCCTTTTCCCTTTCCAAAAACCACTTCAACTTTGCTTACTATTTTGTATATCTCACTCCCATTGTGGTACTTCGGAGGCAAGCGGTTATCAATTGACCCATCAAAGGATTTCTTGTTCCGACGATATGGGTGGTCTCGACGAAGGAACCTATGATGCCCCATGTAGACCATCTTCTTGCTTTTGTTCAACCATCTAGCGTCAGTGTCATCGACACAAACCACACAACCATTATAGCCCTATTTGTAACCTGGCCTGATAAGCAACCAAGGCCGGGTAGGTCAGTTATTGTTACGAACAACATTCCTTTTAATGTGAAGTGTTCTCACTTGTATTCATCCCAAACCTTCACACCTTCATTCCACAACAAAAGTAGATCATCTACCAATGGCTCCAGATACACATCAATATCATTGACAGGCTGCTTTGTCCCTTGGATCAGCAAAGACATCATAATGTATGTCCGCTTCATACACAACCAAGGGGAGGGTTGTATATGCAAAGAGAGACATGCAAAGAGAGACAAGCCAGGTGTTGTGTTTGCTGTTAACCATGTTAAAAGGATACATCCCATCCATACTCAAACCGAACCTTACGTTCCTTATTTCCTTTGCAAATGTTTTCTTGAAATGATAATGAATAGCCCTCCACTCTGAACCATCGTCCGGGTGACTAAGATGTCCATCTTTCAAATGCTCTTCTTCATGCCAATGCATAAGCTTTGTTGTCTTCGGGTTAGCAAATAACCACTTCAACCGAGGAATTATGGGGAAATACCAGATGACCGTGGCGGGTGGCCTTTTATTCCAGTCACAGGTCATATGTATAGCTGACTCAAACTTGTACCTCGAAGCTTTGCACACTAGGCATGCATCCAAATCTTTATAGTCACCACGATACAAGATACGATTGTTTTGACATGCATGGATTTTTTGTATATCGAGCCCCAATGGACATATCATTTTCTTCGCCTGGTACGTGCTCTTAGGCAACCCATTCGGGCATGGAAGTATCTTCTACATAAGATCAAACAAACTATCAAAGCCTGTGTGATGCATCCGGCCTAGGCGTGGGGTTGGCTGAGGCCCAACAAATTAAGGTTGTCCGCCCCCAATAGTTCTTAGGCACACTCACTCAAGGAAAGGCCCAATCTCCTAAAAGACTAGTCCGATAGGGGAAGGGTGACTCTCCCTTTTAAGGTGACTTTCTCCTCCCAAGCTAAGTAAGGTGGGATTATTCAGAGGCTCACACGTTCGCGGCCCGACTACAACTAGGCCATTTGGCCCATCTTTGTTGCGTCTTTGCAAGCGAGTAATATGGAGGATTTTCTCATCATTTCCCCCCTTCTTAACAAGGGCCCAACTCTGATACCAAATGATACATCTGGCACAGACGTGGAGTTGGCCGAGGCCCAATAAATTATTGTTGCTCGGCCCCCAACAATTCTTAGGCACACCCACTCAATAAAAGGCCCAATCTCCTAAAAGACTAGTCCGATAGGGGAAGGGTGACTCTCCCTTTTAAGGTGACTTTCTCCTCCCAAGCTAAGTAAGGTGGGATTATTCAGAGGCTCACACGTTCACTGCCCAACTACAACTGGGCCACTTGGCCCATCTTTGTTGCGTCTTTGCCAGCGGGTTATAATGGAGGATTTCCTCATCACTGTGTCCGATAGACCATTAGATGACTTCAACTCCAATAGCAAGAGGTCAACTTCAAGCTTGGACATGCTGCATCCATGGTACAATGGAGTTTTGGCATCCATCCTCATCTGCTCCAGCTTCTTCAAATTATTCGCATCAAGGCATTCTGGCTCACCATCACATATCATTTGGTCAATGCCATCCACCACATCACCAGCTGCTAACGTTTCTGCAATGGTTTCACCAACGTTAACCATGAATGATTCATGGACATTTTCCGTATCATCTCGTGTGGCCTCCTGGAATGTTTTCCATAATTTCTCAACCATATTTTGTTGTGTGGTTTCATTCTCACCTTCCGCCCCATGCTTGTTCCAAATTTTATAGTTTGCCATGAAACCCCTACAAAGCAAGTGACCTCGAATTTACTCGACATTTCGAAACTGCTTCTAGTTTTTGCAATCAATCCATAAACAATATTCTAAAATAATAAAACAATAATGCCAAATTATTTGTAAATCAGTCAATACAGTGAATCCTTGGACATATATCCTCTAAAATGCAGAACAAGGGCCCCTCCATCAAATTAATGCCAAATTTCAAAATGTAGTGGTTCAAATAATTTTAATAAGCATTCAAGGTTCAAGAAAGTAAGTAAAGCAATCTAGATACTGACCTTATTGCAATCGAATGAGAGTTACACATTTGGATAATCCATGAAGAAATTGATGAAAAATGGCCTAGAGGCAAAAAAGAGACTTTCCATCACATTTTTCTCAATTTTGATAAGAATTCAAGGTTCTAGAAAGTAAGAAAAGCAAGCTAGATACTAACCTTGTTGCAATCAAATGAGAGTTACACATTTGGATAATTCATGAAGAAATTGATGAAAAATGGCCTAGAGGCAAAAAGAGACTTTTCATCACATTTTTCTCAATTTTGATAAGAATTCAAGGTTCTAGAAAGTAAGAAAAGCAAGCTAGATACTAACCTTATTGCAATCAAATGAGAGTTACAGATTTGGATAATTCATGAAGAAATTGATGAAAAATGGGGCCTAGAGGCAAAAACAGAGTCTTTCCATCACATTCTTCTCGATTTTGCAACAACCAAACTAAAGAATCATGGAAGGATGCCTATATACTAACCTTCAGGCAAGTAATTGATGATCAACCTATGAAATTAGAGTTGCTACATTGAATTTCATGAGAAATGAGCTCTAGAGTGGAGGAAAGAGCCCCTCCATTAAATTCATGGCAAATTTCAAAATCTAGTGGTTGGAACAAGCTAAAAATTGAAGGAGCTGTTAGTTACCAACCTCAAAAAAGTTGATGGAGAGCTTTCTTCAAAAAACATGACATTTCTTGAGCAATTCGTTGAAAAATGACCCCAACAATGGTGAAAAGAGTGGTGGTCGTCGGGTTGGAGAAGAAGAGTGGGAGGGGGAAGGGGGTTTTGTACTATACGCACCCTCACAAATGGTTTGTAGGAAAAACCGTTTGTGATGGTGCTCTGGAGCATCACAAACAGTTTTTCTTACGAACCATTTGTGATGCCCCATATCACAACTGGTTGTGATGTGCTATCACAAACGGTTCAACCATTTGTGATGAGGGGTTTGTGAAGGCGGGTTCTCTACTAGTGGTGATTTTTCCATTGGAAGGAACTTCCTGTTTATGTACTATAAAAACAGAACAAAACATATATATGGATATAAAGAAACAAACATTTTTAAAAAATTATTGTATGCTCCCGATGTTTGCAGGTTTAAATAGATAATCAACATATCGATCATAAGATCTATGAGCTCCTTGCCACACCGTAGATCACAAAAGTACTTCACATTTAAATATGACAAACATGGCACTAGTATTAGCACTTACAATGCGAAGTGATTATATGTAAAATAACTAAATGACACCGAACTACATGCATGCAAATTTGTTTTAACAATGGTGGCTGCTGAGTGCTGACACTTCAAATAAATGGCAATATATATGGCCTCCCACAACATTTTGGAAGAAGCCATGCCACTAGGATTGAAGAATGGTTGTGCTCCAGAGCACATTGCATATCGCTGGATGTTTATCATTTAACATCATGAACACTTTGCAGCAAATTTGGCTATGTTCCTGTCTGAGCTCCTTCCTTCCTGCATTGCCTCCCTGGCTTTCTGCATCCAGTTAGCGGCATTACTTCCTCCCAAACTCATCCTTCATTGATGCATATGCACCGTTGCACCTGGTGGAGAGGTCGACGTACCACGTGGTGATGACCGTGTGGGGTGGAGCCGTGGAGGCTGTGGTATGCAAGGCGGCGGCCGAGCTGGAGCATCTGCTTGGTGATGGTCTCGTTGGAGGCGGCGGAGGAGGACGAGGCGGAAGGCGAGCTGGTGCTGCCGCTCGGGCTCCCCAAGCTGGCTCATTGCTTGGGGTTGGCTTCTAGCTTGCTGTGCGGCGCGATGAATTGTTGTACGAGGGGGTGGCGTTTGGGAGGATAAATAGGTGTGGATTTTGGACAGTGGAGTGGCGCGCGTGCAAGGTTCTTCGTCTACCGTCGCGGGAAGGTCTGGAATTTGTTCATGGACTGATGGCCAAGCTCCTTTGACTTAGCCACTATCATGTTTCTTTTTAGAGCCACCACGGTCCACGGGATGCTGTTCGTGTGGTTGCTTCCTAGCCAACATGAACAACATCACACTTTTGTTGTAAGGTACAGTACTGTGAGAAGTTCCATATGTATATTTTTTTCCTACAGTTTGTTGATAATCTAAGAATAACTAGGACATTGAATAGAATCATTATGCTTTGCTGCCATCAAGAGTTGAGCAGCATGGCACCGGCTGCAAGTCTCCAAAACGTTCAACTGGACGATGGAGGGAAGTTTTGGCTTGATGTACCTTTCGACGGCCAAGCAGACTGCTTTGCGGGCTTCCACCACTTCATCTGTGCTCATCCACCAGCATTCATCGGTTCCTGATGGAATCGCAGCATCTAGGCAAACCACAAGTGGCGTCCAATTTAAGGCTCTTGAGCGACAAACCAACAAGGATGCAAGTGGGTCGGTAATGGGTCAACCAGTTCCATGACCCAATGACCCATCAATCCTTCTTTTGGTTTTTGGGTTAGCCCAAAAATCAAAGCGTCTGACCCAACTGATCGGATGGGTCGGCAAGCGCTCCTTGGGGCGCAGCGAGACACCGTCGTTCGCCTCTACGTCCTCGTCCTCTTCTGAAGACACTGATGCGGTCCAACACGCCGCTCCGTGCTGCCACGGTCCCCCACGAAGATCCTGCGGCGGAGCTGGAGGCCGTGCTCCGGTGCATCAGTCACGTGGAGCCCTCCGACGACGAGCTTGACGTCGTGGCCGCCATGGCCGTGCAGCCCCGGCCCCCACGCAGGGAGGACGAGCTCATGGATCAAAAAATGCATTTTAAGAGTTTAGAGATCTAAATGACATTGTATAACAAGTTTAGATACTGGTGATGTATTTTACTCATCTAACAAGTTTCTCATAACAGTGCTCGGCATTACCCTCAGGAGTATCGGAAAGAAGACACCTGAGCTCCTCCTCAATACACACTCCATACATCTCTAGTCTTGCCAAGCTTCTCAAACAGCGGCAACAGGTAAGATATGGTGTGGGTAGAGTAAATACCCACCCAAAATATATTGGCTATTGTGTAAAATTCCATACTCGTACCCTTACCCGCGGGTAAAACTCTTTACCCATACCCGCCCATATCAGGTAAATTCCCGCGGGTACCCGGTGGGTGAAATTTTATACACATATCTTTACCTACGGGTATGATTTTTTATCTATATATATCCACACCTGTGGGGTACACGTGGATAGGAGTGCCATCCATACGTGATAGTGGGATAAAATACACAGGTGCCGAGGTAAAGGGACCAAATCGAGCAGGTTGCCACATCACCAGATAAAAGTGAGCACAGAAGTGCGTTAAATGTTGATAATTTAAGTTGTAGTTCCTCAATCCTTGATTTAACTGCATGGTTTAACTGCAATTTGCAGCCAACTGTCTAGATGTCAAGATAACAAAAGTCCTTGTTGGTGCTAGCCATACCAAAAAAAAGAAACTTTAAAGTCTTCACGCCAATGCCTGAGTGGGATCTCCACGAACGCACACGTGAAAACACCTAATAGATATCGGCAAAAATAAATTACATCAACAAGGGGGGCACAACAACAATTGACCGGCCATTTTCTCTGCTCCTAACGAATAGTAATTTGGAACGGAGGTAGTAACAAATAGTGAATCTGAATAGAAAACAACTGATGGAGCTTGGCATAGAAAGAGCCTGGATCACGGCTGACCCTATAAGCCTCCACTGGCGCTCAACCCCACCGGCAAACTTCCTGACCGGCGAGGGCGCCGCCAATGGCAACTGCGTTGTCCCCACCCACAGTCCACAGATGACAGATCCGCCTTCCAGTGTGCCTATGCGAGCCGCTCCGCCTCGATGCATAGCAGTGCTCACAGTCGGAGTATGGCGGCGGCCGGAGCAAGGTGAAGGGTCGGATCCTCGCACGATGCCTCGGCTACAATTGTTCCTCCACGCACCGCTGTTGCCTTGGGCCCCATCGTCTCCTCCGCTCCTCGGGTCAACACGACAGCGTCGACAGTGGTCAGCGGCGGACTCAGAAATCAAACAGAGCCTGGGCGAACTAGTGCTAACATATAGTCCATGAATGCTCATAAACCGGTCATACGTTCATGCACGAACAAACTAACGTACACTTAGCTACATGTAAGAAAAACTTTAGAAGACGCACGTACTACTACACACAACATACACGAACTCTGACGTGCGGCGCGGCATGGGAGCCCGGGCAGTCGCTCGGGCTCGCCGGGCGCTGAGTCCGTCCCTGACCGTGGTGCTTCTTGGGGTGCCGCGCCCCTCTTCGTGAAGACCACATGCTGGTGGTGGTGGACAGGATCTGCGGGGCAGATACGAAAGATAGAAAGGAGGACACGGTGATGTTGGGGGAAGTGGAAGAGGTTACGGTGGCGGCGCGTGACGAGCGGGATGACAAATCGTCGGGTGGAAGGGCGCCTAATGTGGGACGAGGATGGGGGAGGACGATACTGACTATCTTGACCATTGCATTTGAGCGAGTAAGAGCAACTCCAGCAGTCTAGCTAAAAATGGATAACCAACAAGGATGCAAGTGGGTCGGTAATGGGTCAACCAGTTCCATGACCCAATGACCCATCAATCCTTCTTTTGGTTTTTGGGTTAGCCCAAAAATCAAAGCGTCTGACCCAACTGATCGGATGGGTCGGCAAGCGCTCCTTGGGGCGCAGCGAGACACCGTCGTTCGCCTCTACGTCCTCGTCCTCTTCTGAAGACACTGATGCGGTCCAACACGCCGCTCCGTGCTGCCACGGTCCCCCACGAAGATCCTGCGGCGGAGCTGGAGGCCGTGCTCCGGCGCCTCAGTCACGTGGAGCCCTCCGATGACGAGCTTGACGTCGTGGCCGCCATGGCCGCGCAGCCCCGGCCCCCACGCAGGGAGGACGAGCTCATGAAGAAATTTCGGGTGTTTGACAGCGACAGAGGCGGCCGCATCACCGTGTTGGAGCTCCGTGCCATCATGGAGGGTGGAGGCCATCCTCGACGGCGGCACCGAGGGCGCACGCCTCGATGAATGCTGCCGCATGATCGGCGACGCCAACGGTGATGGCTTCGTTGGCTTCTAGGAATTAGCACGCATGAATGCATGATGAACGCTCCTGCCGTTTGCTTCAAACATCAAGCAGACGGCCCGTCAGCAGCACCTGCGTCGCTCCCTTCGTCTCTATGTTGCGGCCAGATGGATCTCAACGAGAATGAGGTCCTGATGATGTTTTTTTTTTTGAGAATTGACGGTGTTTTGTTGGGTAACCCAGTGACCCACAGAATTATACCCAAATAACACTGTTAAATTTGTGGTTCGTCTCTATAAAATTTTAAAACCATTTCTTGTGAATTGGGTTTTGGGTCATTAGGTCGACCCGGTTCAACCTGCATTCTGAATAACCAAAATTCTGATTTAGCTATTATATAAAATGAAAAGGCAACAAGAAAAACTAACTAAACGCAACAGACTCTCTAAATTGTAACCCTCTCTATATTTAAATGTTGTGGGCTGTGCATTTATTGTTCTGGGCCGTTCGGCAGCCTGCTGGGCCCATTCGTACACCGCCGCTGCCTCCGTTCTTTTGTTCTGTTCGACGTGTTTTTATGTAGCGCCGCTCCATCTGCCGCCGCTGCCTCTGTGATTTCTTTTTGTCCGACGTTTTTTTTATTGTCCATCTGTTCCTCCGCCGCCCTCCCTCTTCCTCCGACGCCTCCAGGACAGCGACGACTATACGGCCTGCAGCTAGTGATGTTAGGTATACGTAGTACCTTGTTTTGTATTCCAACAATATTAACGCCGTTTTTTTGACCATCAATGTTTTGATTGAGTCTGATTTCTTGCGTCATTGATTGCACATTGGACAACATCGTTGTACCCTATGGATTTAGATGATGACTTCAATAAGTTTGTAATGGATGAAGTGATTGGTTCCTCCTCTTCAGATGATGAGAGGAAAGCTGTGTTTTCTGGTGCCGCGCACATAATAGTTGAGGATACTCTTGATCATCCGGGTCAAATTGGTTCTATCAAAGGTCATGATGTAGTATATTACCAAGAAAAGCTCACAGTATCAAGTAGCAAAATTAACATAGATCCGGCTAATGCAGTATTGAAAAGTAATGGATAAAGCCAACACAGGTAATAAGCCAACTCAGACAAGAATGGTACAGGGCAAATAATAGATCAAAGCTGTAGCAGATGAAGGACAACCCACTAGAATCCTTGGACTGTCACGTTGTCTCACTACACCGCTTTCATCATCGAGCAATTTAATCCGCCAAAAAGATGCAATCATGCAAGTAAATTAATTAGCAGATTGCACAAATAAACTGTAAATCGATAGGGGCAATAGATACTAAATTTTAATGAAACGGTAACTCCATCAACTCTACAGATTCACCAAAGAAATCTTGCTTTGACATCTAAGTGGATCGTTAGGTTCTGAAGCCGCTAAACTTCTGAAGAGCAGTACAAAATGACACAATTTTTTCCCTGTCCTTTCGCTGCATCATGTAAACTTTACAATGACATCAGCAGAAAAAGAAACAGTCTGCCTCAGGGGTGGGTTACTCTCTTCTTGTCCAGCATTTTCTTTCTACATTTCCTCCAATTTAGTATAAAATGCATTATCTTACGAGTGGTAAGAACTCTATTCTCTCTAATGAAACAAGTCATTAAGCATAGGCAATGACAAGAAACAGTCTGCCTCAGGGGTGGGTTACTCTCTTCTTGTCCAGCATTTTCTTTCTACATTTCCTCCAATTTAGTATAAAATGCATTATCTTACGAGTGGTAAGAACTCTATTCTCTCTAATGAAACAAGTCATTAAGCATAGGCAATGACAAGAAACAGTCTGCCTCAGGGGTGGGTTACTCTCTTCTTGTCCAGCATTTTCTTTCTACATTTCCTCCAATTTAGTATAAAATGCATTATCTTACGAGTGGTAAGAACTCTATTCTCTCTAATGAAACAAGTCATTAAGCATAGGCAATGACAAGAAACAGTCTGCCTCAGGGGTGGGTTACTCTCTTCTTGTCCAGCATTTTCTTTCTACATTTCCTCCAATTTAGTATAAAATGCATTATCTTACGAGTGGTAAGAACTCTATTCTCTCTAATGAAACAAGTCATTAAGCATAGGCAATGACAAGAAACAGTCTGCCTCAGGGGTGGGTTACTCTCTTCTTGTCCAGCATTTTCTTTCTACATTTCCTCCAATTTAGTATAAAATGCATTATCTTACGAGTGGTAAGAACTCTATTCTCTCTAATGAAACAAGTCATTAAGCATAGGCAATGACAAGAAACAGTCTGCCTCAGGGGTGGGTTACTCTCTTCTTGTCCAGCATTTTCTTTCTACATTTCCTCCAATTTAGTATAAAATGCATTATCTTACGAGTGGTAAGAACTCTATTCTTATAAGATTCCCAAATAGTAGCCACCGGTGCTAAAGGCCGGTTTGGAAACTGGCGCCAAACGAAAATTGGGGGCCGGGTTGATCTAAAATCCGGTGCTAAAGGCCCCCAATTTTCATTTGGCGCCAGTTACGGCCTTTTAGCACCGGGTGTGCCAGACCCGGTGCTAAAGGGCCTTTAGCACCGGGTCGTGGCTGCACCCGGTGCTAAATGCACCGGATCTATATAGCCTCGCGCCGCCCCCCGCCCCGCAGCACTTCGTCTTCCCCCAAACCGCCGGCCCTCCTCCTCGCCTCGCCCCAGCCGCCGTCGTGAGGCGCTGGCCGACAGAGCCCTCCGTCAAGGTACGGTAGCATGCCCACCTCACCTCTTGGCAGTCAAAGAAGATTAGAGGGATCGAGCTGATCGATGATGAGGGTTGGTGAAATGCAAAGAAGATTAGATATTAAGCTAGAAGAATTTGGTCAGTGATCGATGAGTATGGTTGTAGGAGTAGGAGACAACACAGCAGTTGCAGAGACATGCGTGAGTCTTTTCTGAATTAGCTGGTGGTGCTCGATCAGTTTTGAGTCCTTTTTATAGATGAAAAAGATAGATACTAGGAAGTTATACATGCAGCTGGGTTTGATCAAAGCTCAGAGTTGAGGGTGCTAAGAAAAGCCTTGGAGATTGTGTACTGATGAAGCAAATAAAGTAGGCTCCAAATAGCAAAGACAAAAATGACAATGAACTTATTAGATATGCAATTATGCAAAAAGCCCGGCCTACTGGACCAAAGCCAAAGTAGTAATTTACACAAATGTATCAGACAGTTATCAGTTAGGCGAGCCGAGAGGGTGGCGTGTTTCCTTGTGATTCAGGAACACGTACTGCAAGAACCTGAAGCGCTGATGAATAGTCGATCACGTCACGCCAGTCAACATGATGCGATCATCGTGTCGTGTAATGCAGACGACGAACAGCTTTGCTTTGCTTACCTGCGCACGCTTGGATCGATCGATGCCTTTGCTGCAGCTTACGTACGTAGCGTCATGTACATGACCTGCTGCTGTAGTTAGTTGATGCTGACGACCATCAGTGTTGCGTATATCGATCTACCATATACTCCGTATCTCCCATGCCTAACACATGCTTTATTTTTTAGATTGAGAACACATGCTTTGTTTGTGTTTTTTCTTTAATTTCTTTTTGTGCTGTAGCTTATCTCTTTTTTCTGCTTCCGTTCTCGCTCGTGCTCGCTTTGTTGTATCGACACGTGTATGTGTATGCGGCGCACGGAGTCGATCATGTTATGATGACTGGACAATATCATTCCGCATCGTCAATTCCATTATTGGCAAAAAGGCCTCTGGTCTTTGGATTAGCGCGTCAATTCCATTTGGCTACGTTGTTGATTGCAAAGAAGAGACCGATTGACGACGCGCGCATATGTATGTAGAAAAGCGAGAGG
>OAMR01001313.1:0-18853 GCA_900205405.1 Echinochloa crus-galli | reverse complement strand
CACCGGTTGGGATACCCGGTGCTAATCGCCCTTTCCAACCGGTGCAGATGTGACTCATTCTGGTAGTGTCTACTCCCTTCATTGGCGCTCAAAGGTATATCCATGCTAGCTACTCCATATGCCAAGAATGAAAATTACATTTTATCCTAACACCATGTTTGAGGTAGATATAATATGTACTCCTACCGATCTAGATACATATATACTTAGTCCAGTCTCAGTGCGAAGTATTATTGCATTGCTACCAAGACTGCAAACTAGATAACTATGCCCGATGGTTATCATGTGGATGAAACTCCTCCGTTCTCTTCTTATAATGACTTTGACACATTAGTAAAATTACTAATGTGGCATATAAATTAATACTTATAAAACTCCCCACTAAAACTAGCATTAGAAAGCCAAAATGATCCATATATCCTTTCGTCAATGTTAGGTCTATTTTGGTAAGAGAAGTCTTCGGATGTATATCTTAACCATTAATTTCATGTGATATATTGTTAATTTCTATAAAAACTTGAATCACATTAATCTATTTATTCAGCTTTCCTACACTACTAAAGATGGGTGTAATTTAACTAAATTTTTGGCCAAAGAGTATGGTGTTTGGCAATTTATATTGATGGTTAGAGGGAGCATTTGATACACAAATGTATGACTTGTCTACAGATGTGTACCCGTTGTATTTTTGGAAGTATGACTAGTCTACGGATGTTAACCCCTTGGATTTTTCGAATAAAGGAGTAGTAAATCATATAGTACCACCTACAGAGACTAGACCTACAGCGGATCCTAAACTTGTAAATAATGGATGCCTAATCCATCCTTGTTGCTAATAGCACATAATTTATCAAGTCTATTGTTGATTTAGTTAATGTTTTAAGGCCTTCTTTACAATATTTGAAATATCTATGCTTTGTATATATTGCTTATCAATTATTTTTAGTTCTATAGATGGCGGACAACAACGAGCCTGTCCCACCCATGAAACAGGACAACGACACGTTCTTTGCGAATCAACTTTTTGATATTGTAACCCAACCGATGAGCATGAATGAAGTGTTGAGGGCCATTGGAAGGGACGACAATATCCAGGGCGACAATGTTGCAAGGCCCGAAAATGTTGAAGGGGCCGCCAATGTCCAGGGCAAACGTGTCCAGGGCAGCACTATTGAAGGGGCCGGTAACGAGCCCTCGTCTAGTCAGGTGCCCTGGTGATGTTGGGGGAGAGCGTTGTAAGAAAAGGGAAGAAGAGGTGCCTGTAAACACAACGCTGAAGTGGCCGTTTAAGCTTGGCGAGCCTATGGTCCCTCCTGAAATGGAGAGCAACCTACAGACGAAGATGCGCCGATTCCATGACTGGTATTTGGAAGAATCAAGAAGGAATAAACGGCGCATGATAAAAGTAGGCGTGAAGGACCAAGACTTCTACAATGGTGACGCGGATTTTGTCTGGCTCAGGTTTAATGATATATATGAGCTGTACCACCGCGACGCCATGGACGTGGATTTGATCACATGTTGGACACTGTAAGTACTTTGTTGTTGCTTATAATTCACAGTTTGAAAACATTAATTCCAATCTATGCTGACGCGGGCTTTATTTATTGCTTAACATATGCAGAATGGAGATTCAAAAATGTCGCAGATCCGGGATATATGACGTTGGTTTCGTGGATCCTCGAAGGATAAGTGAAGAAATGATATTGATGAATCCTGAGGAAACATATGGAAACCTATACAAATATATTAAGAAACAAAATTACTGCGACTCCATACTAATCCCGTACAACATCGAGTGAGTACATACACAGGCTTCTTCTTCTTATACTGTCTGTGTACTATTTCATTTCTGATTATAATGTATACATGTGCACAGATTCCACTGGTTCTTAATAATATTGTGTCCTGACCGGGGTGTCGTGAACGTCTTTGATTCGTTGCACACTCCAAAAGAAAAACTACAGAACATCATGGACATGATGACAAGGTGATGTATATTTTCCCCTACTTAATTCACCCCTTACACTCGCAATGACTTAACTCAATTTTTTTGTTCGCAGGGCCTGGATTCAATTCCGTCAAGAACACCCGGGAATTCAACATGAAACACTAAAATGGAACATTGGCTTTCCGGTAAGCAAGTAATTTGTACATGTAGGCCTCGGCTAATATATTATATGAATTTTACTTAATTTCTTTTGGTCGACAGTGTGCCAAACAGGGGCCGGGAAATAATTTATGTGCATACTATGTTTGCGATTTCATGTGGAATTGGGGACATAAAAAGCTCACACAACGCGATATTATGGTACGTAATAATAAACAACATTTCCATTATTATTAAGTGCACAATTATTGTCTCCAACTCGGCGGATTAAATATCTTTCAATTATTTGTAAATTATAGATGTTCAGGCTGAAGGAAGAGTCCCTGGAGCTAGAAAGAATTGACGCAATTGCAGAACAGCTCGTCGGATGGATCTGGGACGAGGTCGTCAATCCCCGAGGAGAATTCCACTCGCCAGTACTGGAGGACGTGCCGGACAGTGCAACAAGATAGTCGTCAATCTTAATTAAGTAGAAAATACAGTTTAAATATATATAACTCGAGTTGACATGCATGAATATCTACTTTTGTAATATATATGTCTTCTATTTTGATGAAATGTCAGCTAGTATGAATATAGAGTCGGCCGAATACGCATTAGAATACATGTATTAGAATATATACGTATATAGACGTGCACGCATGGCTACTGAAAAAAGCAAAAAAAAAAGAAATCCGGGGTCTTTAGCACCGGTTTCAGGCAGCAACCGGTGCTAAAGGCAGGCCCTTTAGCACCGGTTATTCGACCCGGTGCTAAAGGGGTACCCCTTTAGCCTCGGATTAGTTGCACCGGGTGGGAAACCCGGTGCTAAAGGGCTTTCCCACCCGGTGCAGATGTCGATCATTCTGGTAGTGGCGTGGCGAAGGTCCGGGACGGCTTGCGGTGCTCAGCGTCGGCGGCGTCGATCTTCGCGCGCTAGCTTGGCGTCGGCGTCGCGGTACTGCTGTCCCTCCTCGACGTCGTCGGCGCGGCGCTCGGCGTGGATGTGCTCAGCGGCGACGTAGTCGTCGTGGTTCCCGGCAGCGCCCTGCCGGCGTCCTTCTCCTCTCCGTCGGCTGCCTCTCCTCCTCCCCTTCCTTCCTCTTTTCCTTCTGCTCCCTTGCTTTCTCTCTTGTTCTGGTGTGGCGACGCGGAGGGGAAAACCCCAGGCGGCTTGCGCCCCCAAGGGTGCGGCGGCCAGGGCTTTATACCCGCGTGGCTAGGGTTCTGGCTGGGGCTGCGGCATTGGGCGGTCGTGATGTTCCGGCGTCCGTGCCTGCGGACGTGGAGGGCATCCAGCGGCGCGGCAGGTGAGGCTTCGCGAGCAGCTTGCGTGAGAGAAAAAGCGAAGGACATTAATTCCAATCTATGCTGACGCGGGCTTTATTTATTGCTTAACATATGCAGAATGGAGATTCAAAAATGTCGCAGATCCGGGATATATGACGTTGGTTTCGTGGATCCTCGAAGGATAAGTGAAGAAATGATATTGATGAATCCTGAGGAAACATATGGAAACCTATACAAATATATTAAGAAACAAAATTACTGCGACTCCATACTAATCCCGTACAACATCGAGTGAGTACATACACAGGCTTCTTCTTCTTATACTGTCTGTGTACTATTTCATTTCTGATTATAATGTATACATGTGCACAGATTCCACTGGTTCCTAATAATATTGTGTCCTGACCGGGGTGTCGTGAACGTCTTTGATTCATTGCACACTCCAATAAAAAAACTACAGAACATCATGGACATGATAGGAGAGAGTGTTCATGTTGTGTTTTAAATGGAGAGAGAAGGCAAGCTAGTTAGTATTTTGTTTTGTATGACTTGTGAATAGTTATAAGGCTCATTCCGTCAAGAACACCCGGGAATTCAACATGAAACACTAAAATGGAACATTGGCTTTCCGGTAAGCAAGTAATTTGTACATGTAGGCATCGACTAATATATTATATGAATTTTACTAGATTTCTTTTGGTCGACAGTGTGCCAAACAGGGGCCGGGAAATAATTTATGTGCATACTATGTTTGCGATTTCATGTGGAATTGGGGACATAAAAAGCTTACACAACACGATATTATGGTACGTAATAATAAACACATTTCCATTATTATTAAGTGCACAATTATTGTCTCCAACTCGGCGGATTAAATATCTTTCAATTATTTGTAAATTATAGATGTTGAGCCTGAAGGAAGAGTCTTTAGAGCTAGAAAGAATTGACGCAATTGCAGAACAGCTCATCGGATGGATCTGGAACGAGGTCGTCAATCCCCGAGAAGAATTCCACATGCCACTGGAGGACGTGCCGGACAGTTCAACAAGTCGTCAATCTTAATTAAGTAGAAAATACAGTTTAAATATATATAACTCGAGTTGACATGCATGAATATCTACTTTTGTAATATATATGTCTTCTATTTTGATGAAATGTCAGCTAATATGAATATAGAGTCGGCCGAATACGCATTAGAATACACGTATTAGAATATATACGTATATACACGTATATAGACGTGCATGCATGGCTACTGAAAAAAGCAAAAAAAAAAGAAATCCGGGGCCTTTAGCACCGGTTGCAAATAGCAACTGGTGCTAAAGGCCCTGCTAAAGGCGCTGCGGGGCGGCCTTTTAGCACCGGGTTGTGTCTGGAACCCGTGCTAAAGGGACCCTTTAGCACCGGTTATTCAACCCGGTGCTAAAGGGGTACCCCTTTAGCCTCGGAAGATCTGCACCGGTTGGGATACCCGGTGCTAAAGCCGGTTCCAACCGGTGCAGATGTTGATCATTCTGGTAGTGTGTCAAGATGTCAAGATAACAAAAGTCCTTGTTGGTGCTAGCCATACCAAAAAAAAAAGAAACTTTAAAGTCTTCACGCCAATGCCTGAGTGGGATCTCCACGAACGCACACGTGAAAACACCTAATAGATATCGGCAAAAATAAATTACATCAACAAGGGGGCACAACAACAATTGACCGGCCATTTTCTCTGCTCCTAACGAATAGTAATTTGGAACGGAGGTAGTAACAAATAGTGAATCTGAATAGAAAACAACTGATGGAGCTTGGCATAGAAAGAGCGTGGATCACGGCTGACCCTATAAGCCTCCACTGGCGCTCAACCCCACCGGCAAACTTCCTGACCGGCGCTCAACCCCACCGGCAAACTTCCTGACCAGCGAGGGCGCCGCCAATGGCAACTGCGTTGTCCCCACCCACAGTCCACAGATGACAGATCCGCCTTCCAGTGTGCCTATGCGAGCCGCTCCGCCTCGATGCGTAGCAGTGCTCGCAGTCGGAGTATGGCGGCGGCCGGAGCAAGGTGAAGGGTCGGATCCTCGCACGATGCCTCGGCTACAATTGTTCCTCCACGCACCGCTGTTGCCTTGGGCCCCATCGTCTCCTCCGCTCCTCGGGTCAACACGACAGCGTCGACAGTGGTCAGCGGCGGACTCAGAAATCAAACAGAGCCTGGGCGAACTAGTGCTAACATATAGTCCATGAATGCTCATAAACCGGTCATACGTACATGCACGAACAAACTAACGTACACTTAGCTACATGTAAGAAAAACTTTAGAAGACACACGTACTACTACACACAACATACACGAACTATGACGTGCGGCGCGGCGTGGGAGCCCGGGCAGTCGCTCGGGCTCGCCGGGCGCTGAGTCCGTCCCTGACCGTGGTGCTTCTTGGGGTGCCGCGCCCCTCTTCGTGAAGACCACATGCTGGTGGTGGTGGACGGGATCTGCGGGGGAGATACGAAAGATAGAAAGGAGGACACGGTGATGTTGGGGGAAGTGGAAGAGGTAACGGTGGCGGCGCGTGACGAGCGGGATGACAAATCGTCGGGTGGAAGGGCGCCTAATGTGGGACGAGGATGGGGAAGGACGATACTGACTATCTTGACCATTGCATTTGAGCGAGTAAGAGCAACTCCAACAGTCTAGCTAAAAATGGATAACCAACAAGGATGCAAGTGGGTCGGTAATGGGTCAACCAGTTCCATGACCCAATGACCCATCAATCCTTCTTTTGGTTTTTGGGTTAGCCCAAAAATCAAAGCGTCTGACCCAACTGATCGGATGGGTCGGCAAGCGCTCCTTGTCGCGCAGCGAGGCGCCGTCGTTCGCCTCTACGTCCTCGTCCTCTTCTCAAGACGCTGATGCGGTCCAACACGCCGCTCCGTGCTGCCACGGTCCCCCACGAAGATCCTGCGGCGGAGCTGGAGGCCGTGCTCCGGCGCCTCAGTCACGTGGAGCCCTCCGATGACGAGCTTGACGTCGTGGCCGCCATGGCCGCGCAGCCCCGGCCCCCACGCAGGGAGGACGAGCTCATGAAGAAATTCCGGGTGTTTGACAGCGACAGGGGCGGCCGCATCACCGTGTTGGAGCTCCGCACCATCATGGAGGGTGGAGGCCATCCTCGACGGCGGCACCGAGGGGTGCAGCCTCGATGAATGCTGCCGCATGATCGGCGACGCCAACGGTGATGGCTTCGTTGGCTTCTAGGAATTAGCACGCATGAATGCATGATGAACGCTCCTGCCGTTTGCTTCAAACATCAAGCAGACGGCCCGTCAGCAGCACCTGCGTCGCTCCCTTCGTCTCTATGTTGCGGCCAGATGGATCTCAACGAGAATGAGGTCCTGATGATGTTTTTTTTTGAGAATTGACGGTGTTTTGTTGGGTAATGACCCACAGAATTATACCCCAATAACACTGTTAAATTTGTGGTTCGTCTCTATAAAATTTTAAAACCATTTCTTGTTAATTGGGTTTTGGGTCATTAGGTCGACCCGGTTCAACCTGCATTCTGAATAACCAAAATTCTGATTTAGCTATTATGTAAAATGAAAAGGCAACAAGAAAAACTAACTAAACGCAACATACTCTCTAAATTGTAACCCTCTCTATATTTAAATGTTGTGGGCTGTGCATTTATTGTTCTGGGCCGTTCGGCAGCCTGCTGGGCCCATTCATACACCGCCGCTGCCTCCGTTCTTTTGTTCTGTTCGACGTGTTTTTATGTAGCGCCGCTCCATCTGCCACCGCTGCCTCTGTGATTTCTTTTTGTCCGACGTTTTTTTTATTGTCCATCTGTTCCTCCGCCCCCCTCCCTCTTCCTCCGATGCCTCCCATTTATAAGAGTTTCTATTAATTTATAAGATTTTCTAGCATTTTATATTGATTTTCTATTAATTTATAAGAGTTTCTATTAATTTATAAGATTTTCTAGCATTTTATATTGATTTTCTATTAATTTATAAGAGTTTCTATTAATTTATAAGATTTTCTAGCATTTTATATTGATTTTCTATTAATTTATAAGAGTTTCTATTAATTTATAAGATTTTCTAGCATTTTATATTGATTTTCTATTAATTTATAAGAGTTTCTATTAATTTATAAGATTTTCTAGCATTTTATATTGATTTTCTATTAATTTATAAGAGTTTCTATTAATTTATAAGATTTTCTAGCATTTTATATTGATTTTCTATTAATTTATAAGAGTTTCTATTAATTTATAAGATTTTCTAGCATTTTATATTGATTTTCTATTAATTTATAAGAGTTTCTATTAATTTATAAGATTTTCTAGCATTTTATATTGATTTTCTATTAATTTATAAGAGTTTCTATTAATTTATAAGATTTTCTAGCATTTTATATTGATTTTCTATTAATTTATAAGAGTTTCTATTAATTTATAAGATTTTCTAGCATTTTATATTGATTTTCTATTAATTTATAAGAGTTTCTATTAATTTATAAGATTTTCTAGCATTTTATATTGATTTTCTATTAATTTATAAGAGTTTCTATTAATTTATAAGATTTTCTAGCATTTTATATTGATTTTCTATTAATTTATAAGAGTTTCTATTAATTTATAAGATTTTCTAGCATTTTATATTGATTTTCTATTAATTTATAAGAGTTTCTATTAATTTATAAGATTTTCTAGCATTTTATATTGATTTTCTATTAATTTATAAGAGTTTCTATTAATTTATAAGATTTTCTAGCATTTTATATTGATTTTCTATTAATTTATAAGAGTTTCTATTAATTTATAAGATTTTCTAGCATTTTATATTGATTTTCTATTAATTTATAAGAGTTTCTATTAATTTATAAGATTTTCTAGCATTTTATATTGATTTTCTATTAATTTATAAGAGTTTCTATTAATTTATAAGATTTTCTAGCATTTTATATTGATTTTCTATTAATTTATAAGAGTTTCTATTAATTTATAAGATTTTCTAGCATTTTATATTGATTTTCTATTAATTTATAAGAGTTTCTATTAATTTATAAGATTTTCTAGCATTTTATATTGATTTTCTATTAATTTATAAGAGTTTCTATTAATTTATAAGATTTTCTAGCATTTTATATTGATTTTCTATTAATTTATAAGAGTTTCTATTAATTTATAAGATTTTCTAGCATTTTATATTGATTTTCTATTAATTTATAAGAGTTTCTATTAATTTATAAGATTTTCTAGCATTTTATATTGATTTTCTATTAATTTATAAGAGTTTCTATTAATTTATAAGATTTTCTAGCATTTTATATTGATTTTCTATTAATTTATAAGAGTTTCTATTAATTTATAAGATTTTCTAGCATTTTATATTGATTTTCTATTAATTTATAAGAGTTTCTATTAATTTATAAGATTTTCTAGCATTTTATATTGATTTTCTATTAATTTATAAGAGTTTCTATTAATTTATAAGATTTTCTAGCATTTTATATTGATTTTCTATTAATTTATAAGAGTTTCTATTAATTTATAAGATTTTCTAGCATTTTATATTGATTTTCTATTAATTTATAAGAGTTTCTATTAATTTATAAGATTTTCTAGCATTTTATATTGATTTTCTATTAATTTATAAGAGTTTCTATTAATTTATAAGATTTTCTAGCATTTTATATTGATTTTCTATTAATTTATAAGAGTTTCTATTAATTTATAAGATTTTCTAGCATTTTATATTGATTTTCTATTAATTTATAAGAGTTTCTATTAATTTATAAGATTTTCTAGCATTTTATATTGATTTTCTATTAATTTATAAGAGTTTCTATTAATTTATAAGATTTTCTAGCATTTTATATTGATTTTCTATTAATTTATAAGAGTTTCTATTAATTTATAAGATTTTCTAGCATTTTATATTGATTTTCTATTAATTTATAAGAGTTTCTATTAATTTATAAGATTTTCTAGCATTTTATATTGATTTTCTATTAATTTATAAGAGTTTCTATTAATTTATAAGATTTTCTAGCATTTTATATTGATTTTCTATTAATTTATAAGAGTTTCTATTAATTTATAAGATTTTCTAGCATTTTATATTGATTTTCTATTAATTTATAAGAGTTTCTATTAATTTATAAGATTTTCTAGCATTTTATATTGATTTTCTATTAATTTATAAGAGTTTCTATTAATTTATAAGATTTTCTAGCATTTTATATTGATTTTCTATTAATTTATAAGAGTTTCTATTAATTTATAAGATTTTCTAGCATTTTATATTGATTTTCTATTAATTTATAAGAGTTTCTATTAATTTATAAGATTTTCTAGCATTTTATATTGATTTTCTATTAATTTATAAGAGTTTCTATTAATTTATAAGATTTTCTAGCATTTTATATTGATTTTCTATTAATTTATAAGAGTTTCTATTAATTTATAAGATTTTCTAGCATTTTATATTGATTTTCTATTAATTTATAAGAGTTTCTATTAATTTATAAGATTTTCTAGCATTTTATATTGATTTTCTATTAATTTATAAGAGTTTCTATTAATTTATAAGATTTTCTAGCATTTTATATTGATTTTCTATTAATTTATAAGAGTTTCTATTAATTTATAAGATTTTCTAGCATTTTATATTGATTTTCTATTAATTTATAAGAGTTTCTATTAATTTATAAGATTTTCTAGCATTTTATATTGATTTTCTATTAATTTATAAGAGTTTCTATTAATTTATAAGATTTTCTAGCATTTTATATTGATTTTCTATTAATTTATAAGAGTTTCTATTAATTTATAAGATTTTCTAGCATTTTATATTGATTTTCTATTAATTTATAAGAGTTTCTATTAATTTATAAGATTTTCTAGCATTTTATATTGATTTTCTATTAATTTATAAGATTTTCTAGCATTTTATATTGATTTTCTATTAATTTATAAGATTTTCTAGCATTTTATATTGATTTTCTATTAATTTATAAGATTTTCTAGCATTTTATATTGATTTTCTATTAATTTATAAGATTTTCTAGCATTTTATATTGATTTTCTATTAATTTATAAGATTTTCTAGCATTTTATATTGATTTTCTATTAATTTATAAGATTTTCTAGCATTTTATATTGATTTTCTATTAATTTATAAGATTTTCTAGCATTTTATATTGATTTTCTATTAATTTATAAGATTTTCTAGCATTTTATATTGATTTTCTATTAATTTATAAGATTTTCTAGCATTTTATATTGATTTTCTATTAATTTATAAGATTTTCTAGCATTTTATATTGATTTTCTATTAATTTATAAGATTTTCTAGCATTTTATATTGATTTTCTATTAATTTATAAGATTTTCTAGCATTTTATATTGATTTTCTATTAATTTATAAGATTTTCTAGCATTTTATATTGATTTTCTATTAATTTATAAGATTTTCTAGCATTTTATATTGATTTTCTATTAATTTATAAGATTTTCTAGCATTTTATATTGATTTTCTATTAATTTATAAGATTTTCTAGCATTTTATATTGATTTTCTATTAATTTATAAGATTTTCTAGCATTTTATATTGATTTTCTATTAATTTATAAGATTTTCTAGCATTTTATATTGATTTTCTATTAATTTATAAGATTTTCTAGCATTTTATATTGATTTTCTATTAATTTATAAGATTTTCTAGCATTTTATATTGATTTTCTATTAATTTATAAGATTTTCTAGCATTTTATATTGATTTTCTATTAATTTATAAGATTTTCTAGCATTTTATATTGATTTTCTATTAATTTATAAGATTTTCTAGCATTTTATATTGATTTTCTATTAATTTATAAGATTTTCTAGCATTTTATATTGATTTTCTATTAATTTATAAGATTTTCTAGCATTTTATATTGATTTTCTATTAATTTATAAGATTTTCTAGCATTTTATATTGATTTTCTATTAATTTATAAGATTTTCTAGCATTTTATATTGATTTTCTATTAATTTATAAGATTTTCTAGCATTTTATATTGATTTTCTATTAATTTATAAGATTTTCTAGCATTTTATATTGATTTTCTATTAATTTATAAGATTTTCTAGCATTTTATATTGATTTTCTATTAATTTATAAGATTTTCTAGCATTTTATATTGATTTTCTATTAATTTATAAGATTTTCTAGCATTTTATATTGATTTTCTATTAATTTATAAGATTTTCTAGCATTTTATATTGATTTTCTATTAATTTATAAGATTTTCTAGCATTTTATATTGATTTTCTATTAATTTATAAGATTTTCTAGCATTTTATATTGATTTTCTATTAATTTATAAGATTTTCTAGCATTTTATATTGATTTTCTATTAATTTATAAGATTTTCTAGCATTTTATATTGATTTTCTATTAATTTATAAGATTTTCTAGCATTTTATATTGATTTTCTATTAATTTATAAGATTTTCTAGCATTTTATATTGATTTTCTATTAATTTATAAGATTTTCTAGCATTTTATATTGATTTTCTATTAATTTATAAGATTTTCTAGCATTTTATATTGATTTTCTATTAATTTATAAGATTTTCTAGCATTTTATATTGATTTTCTATTAATTTATAAGATTTTCTAGCATTTTATATTGATTTTCTATTAATTTATAAGATTTTCTAGCATTTTATATTGATTTTCTATTAATTTATAAGATTTTCTAGCATTTTATATTGATTTTCTATTAATTTATAAGATTTTCTAGCATTTTATATTGATTTTCTATTAATTTATAAGATTTTCTAGCATTTTATATTGATTTTCTATTAATTTATAAGATTTTCTAGCATTTTATATTGATTTTCTATTAATTTATAAGATTTTCTAGCATTTTATATTGATTTTCTATTAATTTATAAGATTTTCTAGCATTTTATATTGATTTTCTATTAATTTATAAGATTTTCTAGCATTTTATATTGATTTTCTATTAATTTATAAGATTTTCTAGCATTTTATATTGATTTTCTATTAATTTATAAGATTTTCTAGCATTTTATATTGATTTTCTATTAATTTATAAGATTTTCTAGCATTTTATATTGATTTTCTATTAATTTATAAGATTTTCTAGCATTTTATATTGATTTTCTATTAATTTATAAGATTTTCTAGCATTTTATATTGATTTTCTATTAATTTATAAGATTTTCTAGCATTTTATATTGATTTTCTATTAATTTATAAGATTTTCTAGCATTTTATATTGATTTTCTATTAATTTATAAGATTTTCTAGCATTTTATATTGATTTTCTATTAATTTATAAGATTTTCTAGCATTTTATATTGATTTTCTATTAATTTATAAGATTTTCTAGCATTTTATATTGATTTTCTATTAATTTATAAGATTTTCTAGCATTTTATATTGATTTTCTATTAATTTATAAGATTTTCTAGCATTTTATATTGATTTTCTATTAATTTATAAGATTTTCTAGCATTTTATATTGATTTTCTATTAATTTATAAGATTTTCTAGCATTTTATATTGATTTTCTATTAATTTATAAGATTTTCTAGCATTTTATATTGATTTTCTATTAATTTATAAGATTTTCTAGCATTTTATATTGATTTTCTATTAATTTATAAGATTTTCTAGCATTTTATATTGATTTTCTATTAATTTATAAGATTTTCTAGCATTTTATATTGATTTTCTATTAATTTATAAGATTTTCTAGCATTTTATATTGATTTTCTATTAATTTATAAGATTTTCTAGCATTTTATATTGATTTTCTATTAATTTATAAGATTTTCTAGCATTTTATATTGATTTTCTATTAATTTATAAGATTTTCTAGCATTTTATATTGATTTTCTATTAATTTATAAGATTTTCTAGCATTTTATATTGATTTTCTATTAATTTATAAGATTTTCTAGCATTTTATATTGATTTTCTATTAATTTATAAGATTTTCTAGCATTTTATATTGATTTTCTATTAATTTATAAGATTTTCTAGCATTTTATATTGATTTTCTATTAATTTATAAGATTTTCTAGCATTTTATATTGATTTTCTATTAATTTATAAGATTTTCTAGCATTTTATATTGATTTTCTATTAATTTATAAGATTTTCTAGCATTTTATATTGATTTTCTATTAATTTATAAGATTTTCTAGCATTTTATATTGATTTTCTATTAATTTATAAGATTTTCTAGCATTTTATATTGATTTTCTATTAATTTATAAGATTTTCTAGCATTTTATATTGATTTTCTATTAATTTATAAGATTTTCTAGCATTTTATATTGATTTTCTATTAATTTATAAGATTTTCTAGCATTTTATATTGATTTTCTATTAATTTATAAGATTTTCTAGCATTTTATATTGATTTTCTATTAATTTATAAGATTTTCTAGCATTTTATATTGATTTTCTATTAATTTATAAGATTTTCTAGCATTTTATATTGATTTTCTATTAATTTATAAGATTTTCTAGCATTTTATATTGATTTTCTATTAATTTATAAGATTTTCTAGCATTTTATATTGATTTTCTATTAATTTATAAGATTTTCTAGCATTTTATATTGATTTTCTATTAATTTATAAGATTTTCTAGCATTTTATATTGATTTTCTATTAATTTATAAGATTTTCTAGCATTTTATATTGATTTTCTATTAATTTATAAGATTTTCTAGCATTTTATATTGATTTTCTATTAATTTATAAGATTTTCTAGCATTTTATATTGATTTTCTATTAATTTATAAGATTTTCTAGCATTTTATATTGATTTTCTATTAATTTATAAGATTTTCTAGCATTTTATATTGATTTTCTATTAATTTATAAGATTTTCTAGCATTTTATATTGATTTTCTATTAATTTATAAGATTTTCTAGCATTTTATATTGATTTTCTATTAATTTATAAGATTTTCTAGCATTTTATATTGATTTTCTATTAATTTATAAGATTTTCTAGCATTTTATATTGATTTTCTATTAATTTATAAGATTTTCTAGCATTTTATATTGATTTTCTATTAATTTATAAGATTTTCTAGCATTTTATATTGATTTTCTATTAATTTATAAGATTTTCTAGCATTTTATATTGATTTTCTATTAATTTATAAGATTTTCTAGCATTTTATATTGATTTTCTATTAATTTATAAGATTTTCTAGCATTTTATATTGATTTTCTATTAATTTATAAGATTTTCTAGCATTTTATATTGATTTTCTATTAATTTATAAGATTTTCTAGCATTTTATATTGATTTTCTATTAATTTATAAGATTTTCTAGCATTTTATATTGATTTTCTATTAATTTATAAGATTTTCTAGCATTTTATATTGATTTTCTATTAATTTATAAGATTTTCTAGCATTTTATATTGATTTTCTATTAATTTATAAGATTTTCTAGCATTTTATATTGATTTTCTATTAATTTATAAGATTTTCTAGCATTTTATATTGATTTTCTATTAATTTATAAGATTTTCTAGCATTTTATATTGATTTTCTATTAATTTATAAGATTTTCTAGCATTTTATATTGATTTTCTATTAATTTATAAGATTTTCTAGCATTTTATATTGATTTTCTATTAATTTATAAGATTTTCTAGCATTTTATATTGATTTTCTATTAATTTATAAGATTTTCTAGCATTTTATATTGATTTTCTATTAATTTATAAGATTTTCTAGCATTTTATATTGATTTTCTATTAATTTATAAGATTTTCTAGCATTTTATATTGATTTTCTATTAATTTATAAGATTTTCTAGCATTTTATATTGATTTTCTATTAATTTATAAGATTTTCTAGCATTTTATATTGATTTTCTATTAATTTATAAGATTTTCTAGCATTTTATATTGATTTTCTATTAATTTATAAGATTTTCTAGCATTTTATATTGATTTTCTATTAATTTATAAGATTTTCTAGCATTTTATATTGATTTTCTATTAATTTATAAGATTTTCTAGCATTTTATATTGATTTTCTATTAATTTATAAGATTTTCTAGCATTTTATATTGATTTTCTATTAATTTATAAGATTTTCTAGCATTTTATATTGATTTTCTATTAATTTATAAGATTTTCTAGCATTTTATATTGATTTTCTATTAATTTATAAGATTTTCTAGCATTTTATATTGATTTTCTATTAATTTATAAGATTTTCTAGCATTTTATATTGATTTTCTATTAATTTATAAGATTTTCTAGCATTTTATATTGATTTTCTATTAATTTATAAGATTTTCTAGCATTTTATATTGATTTTCTATTAATTTATAAGATTTTCTAGCATTTTATATTGATTTTCTATTAATTTATAAGATTTTCTAGCATTTTATATTGATTTTCTATTAATTTATAAGATTTTCTAGCATTTTATATTGATTTTCTATTAATTTATAAGATTTTCTAGCATTTTATATTGATTTTCTATTAATTTATAAGATTTTCTAGCATTTTATATTGATTTTCTATTAATTTATAAGATTTTCTAGCATTTTATATTGATTTTCTATTAATTTATAAGATTTTCTAGCATTTTATATTGATTTTCTATTAATTTATAAGATTTTCTAGCATTTTATATTGATTTTCTATTAATTTATAAGATTTTCTAGCATTTTATATTGATTTTCTATTAATTTATAAGATTTTCTAGCATTTTATATTGATTTTCTATTAATTTATAAGATTTTCTAGCATTTTATATTGATTTTCTATTAATTTATAAGATTTTCTAGCATTTTATATTGATTTTCTATTAATTTATAAGATTTTCTAGCATTTTATATTGATTTTCTATTAATTTATAAGATTTTCTAGCATTTTATATTGATTTTCTATTAATTTATAAGATTTTCTAGCATTTTATATTGATTTTCTATTAATTTATAAGATTTTCTAGCATTTTATATTGATTTTCTATTAATTTATAAGATTTTCTAGCATTTTATATTGATTTTCTATTAATTTATAAGATTTTCTAGCATTTTATATTGATTTTCTATTAATTTATAAGATTTTCTAGCATTTTATATTGATTTTCTATTAATTTATAAGATTTTCTAGCATTTTATATTGATTTTCTATTAATTTATAAGATTTTCTAGCATTTTATATTGATTTTCTATTAATTTATAAGATTTTCTAGCATTTTATATTGATTTTCTATTAATTTATAAGATTTTCTAGCATTTTATATTGATTTTCTATTAATTTATAAGATTTTCTAGCATTTTATATTGATTTTCTATTAATTTATAAGATTTTCTAGCATTTTATATTGATTTTCTATTAATTTATAAGATTTTCTAGCATTTTATATTGATTTTCTATTAATTTATAAGATTTTCTAGCATTTTATATTGATTTTCTATTAATTTATAAGATTTTCTAGCATTTTATATTGATTTTCTATTAATTTATAAGATTTTCTAGCATTTTATATTGATTTTCTATTAATTTATAAGATTTTCTAGCATTTTATATTGATTTTCTATTAATTTATAAGATTTTCTAGCATTTTATATTGATTTTCTATTAATTTATAAGATTTTCTAGCATTTTATATTGATTTTCTATTAATTTATAAGATTTTCTAGCATTTTATATTGATTTTCTATTAATTTATAAGATTTTCTAGCATTTTATATTGATTTTCTATTAATTTATAAGATTTTCTAGCATTTTATATTGATTTTCTATTAATTTATAAGATTTTCTAGCATTTTATATTGATTTTCTATTAATTTATAAGATTTTCTAGCATTTTATATTGATTTTCTATTAATTTATAAGATTTTCTAGCATTTTATATTGATTTTCTATTAATTTATAAGATTTTCTAGCATTTTATATTGATTTTCTATTAATTTATAAGATTTTCTAGCATTTTATATTGATTTTCTATTAATTTATAAGATTTTCTAGCATTTTATATTGATTTTCTATTAATTTATAAGATTTTCTAGCATTTTATATTGATTTTCTATTAATTTATAAGATTTTCTAGCATTTTATATTGATTTTCTATTAATTTATAAGATTTTCTAGCATTTTATATTGATTTTCTATTAATTTATAAGATTTTCTAGCATTTTATATTGATTTTCTATTAATTTATAAGATTTTCTAGCATTTTATATTGATTTTCTATTAATTTATAAGATTTTCTAGCATTTTATATTGATTTTCTATTAATTTATAAGATTTTCTAGCATTTTATATTGATTTTCTATTAATTTATAAGATTTTCTAGCATTTTATATTGATTTTCTATTAATTTATAAGATTTTCTAGCATTTTATATTGATTTTCTATTAATTTATAAGATTTTCTAGCATTTTATATTGATTTTCTATTAATTTATAAGATTTTCTAGCATTTTATATTGATTTTCTATTAATTTATAAGATTTTCTAGCATTTTATATTGATTTTCTATTAATTTATAAGATTTTCTAGCATTTTATATTGATTTTCTATTAATTTATAAGATTTTCTAGCATTTTATATTGATTTTCTATTAATTTATAAGATTTTCTAGCATTTTATATTGATTTTCTATTAATTTATAAGATTTTCTAGCATTTTATATTGATTTTCTATTAATTTATAAGATTTTCTAGCATTTTATATTGATTTTCTATTAATTTATAAGATTTTCTAGCATTTTATATTGATTTTCTATTAATTTATAAGATTTTCTAGCATTTTATATTGATTTTCTATTAATTTATAAGAGTTTCTATTAATTTATAAGATTTTCTAGCATTTTATATTGATTTTCTATTAATTTATAAGAGTTTCTATTAATTTATAAGATTTTCTAGCATTTTATATTGATTTTCTATTAATTTATAAGAGTTTCTATTAATTTATAAGATTTTCTAGCATTTTATATTGATTTTCTATTAATTTATAAGAGTTTCTATTAATTTATAAGATTTTCTAGCATTTTATATTGATTTTCTATTAATTTATAAGAGTTTCTATTAATTTATAAGATTTTCTAGCATTTTATATTGATTTTCTATTAATTTATAAGAGTTTCTATTAATTTATAAGATTTTCTAGCATTTTATATTGATTTTCTATTAATTTATAAGAGTTTCTATTAATTTATAAGATTTTCTAGCATTTTATATTGATTTTCTATTAATTTATAAGAGTTTCTATTAATTTATAAGATTTTCTAGCATTTTATATTGATTTTCTATTATGTTTTTATTAATTCTAGCATTTTATATTGATTTTCTAGTAATTTATAAGATTATCTAGTAATTTATAAGATTTTTTAGTAATTTATAAAATTTTCTATTAATTTATAAGATTTTCTATTAATTTATAAGATTTTCTAGCATTTTATATTGATT
>OAMR01002532.1:0-10109 GCA_900205405.1 Echinochloa crus-galli | reverse complement strand
ATATTTTTAATAGGTATAGCATTAATAACTGAATTAAAACAAGTATTAATAGCTATATATTAAATACTATATTTAATATATGTAATATGTAGAAAAGAATATATGATAAATAGAAATGAAAAAAATGCCAAATAGTAGCCACCGGTGCTAAAGGCCGGTTTGGAGCATTTTATATTGATTTTCTATTAATTTATAAGATTTTCTAGCATTTTATATTGATTTTCTATTAATTTATAAGATTTTCTAGCATTTTATATTGATTTTCTATTAATTTATAAGATTTTCTAGCATTTTATATTGATTTTCTATTAATTTATAAGATTTTCTAGCATTTTATATTGATTTTCTATTAATTTATAAGATTTTCTAGCATTTTATATTGATTTTCTATTAATTTATAAGATTTTCTAGCATTTTATATTGATTTTCTATTAATTTATAAGATTTTCTAGCATTTTATATTGATTTTCTATTAATTTATAAGATTTTCTAGCATTTTATATTGATTTTCTATTAATTTATAAGATTTTCTAGCATTTTATATTGATTTTCTATTAATTTATAAGATTTTCTAGCATTTTATATTGATTTTCTATTAATTTATAAGATTTTCTAGCATTTTATATTGATTTTCTATTAATTTATAAGATTTTCTAGCATTTTATATTGATTTTCTATTAATTTATAAGATTTTCTAGCATTTTATATTGATTTTCTATTAATTTATAAGATTTTCTAGCATTTTATATTGATTTTCTATTAATTTATAAGATTTTCTAGCATTTTATATTGATTTTCTATTAATTTATAAGATTTTCTAGCATTTTATATTGATTTTCTATTAATTTATAAGATTTTCTAGCATTTTATATTGATTTTCTATTAATTTATAAGATTTTCTAGCATTTTATATTGATTTTCTATTAATTTATAAGATTTTCTAGCATTTTATATTGATTTTCTATTAATTTATAAGATTTTCTAGCATTTTATATTGATTTTCTATTAATTTATAAGATTTTCTAGCATTTTATATTGATTTTCTAGCATTTTATATTGATTTTCTATTAATTTATAAGATTTTCTAGCATTTTATATTGATTTTCTATTAATTTATAAGATTTTCTAGCATTTTATATTGATTTTCTATTAATTTATAAGATTTTCTAGCATTTTATATTGATTTTCTATTAATTTATAAGATTTTCTAGCATTTTATATTGATTTTCTATTAATTTATAAGATTTTCTAGCATTTTATATTGATTTTCTATTAATTTATAAGATTTTCTAGCATTTTATATTGATTTTCTATTAATTTATAAGATTTTCTAGCATTTTATATTGATTTTCTATTAATTTATAAGATTTTCTAGCATTTTATATTGATTTTCTATTAATTTATAAGATTTTCTAGCATTTTATATTGATTTTCTATTAATTTATAAGATTTTCTAGCATTTTATATTGATTTTCTATTAATTTATAAGATTTTCTAGCATTTTATATTGATTTTCTATTAATTTATAAGATTTTCTAGCATTTTATATTGATTTTCTATTAATTTATAAGATTTTCTAGCATTTTATATTGATTTTCTATTAATTTATAAGATTTTCTAGCATTTTATATTGATTTTCTATTAATTTATAAGATTTTCTAGCATTTTATATTGATTTTCTATTAATTTATAAGATTTTCTAGCATTTTATATTGATTTTCTATTAATTTATAAGATTTTCTAGCATTTTATATTGATTTTCTATTAATTTATAAGATTTTCTAGCATTTTATATTGATTTTCTATTAATTTATAAGATTTTCTAGCATTTTATATTGATTTTCTATTAATTTATAAGATTTTCTAGCATTTTATATTGATTTTCTATTAATTTATAAGATTTTCTAGCATTTTATATTGATTTTCTATTAATTTATAAGATTTTCTAGCATTTTATATTGATTTTCTATTAATTTATAAGATTTTCTAGCATTTTATATTGATTTTCTAGCATTTTATATTGATTTTCTATTAATTTATAAGATTTTCTAGCATTTTATATTGATTTTCTATTAATTTATAAGATTTTCTAGCATTTTATATTGATTTTCTATTAATTTATAAGATTTTCTAGCATTTTATATTGATTTTCTATTAATTTATAAGATTTTCTAGCATTTTATATTGATTTTCTATTAATTTATAAGATTTTCTAGCATTTTATATTGATTTTCTATTAATTTATAAGATTTTCTAGCATTTTATATTGATTTTCTATTAATTTATAAGATTTTCTAGCATTTTATATTGATTTTCTATTAATTTATAAGATTTTCTAGCATTTTATATTGATTTTCTATTAATTTATAAGATTTTCTAGCATTTTATATTGATTTTCTATTAATTTATAAGATTTTCTAGCATTTTATATTGATTTTCTATTAATTTATAAGATTTTCTAGCATTTTATATTGATTTTCTATTAATTTATAAGATTTTCTAGCATTTTATATTGATTTTCTATTAATTTATAAGATTTTCTAGCATTTTATATTGATTTTCTATTAATTTATAAGATTTTCTAGCATTTTATATTGATTTTCTATTAATTTATAAGATTTTCTAGCATTTTATATTGATTTTCTATTAATTTATAAGATTTTCTAGCATTTTATATTGATTTTCTATTAATTTATAAGATTTTCTAGCATTTTATATTGATTTTCTATTAATTTATAAGATTTTCTAGCATTTTATATTGATTTTCTATTAATTTATAAGATTTTCTAGCATTTTATATTGATTTTCTATTAATTTATAAGATTTTCTAGCATTTTATATTGATTTTCTATTAATTTATAAGATTTTCTAGCATTTTATATTGATTTTCTATTAATTTATAAGATTTTCTAGCATTTTATATTGATTTTCTATTAATTTATAAGATTTTCTAGCATTTTATATTGATTTTCTAGCATTTTATATTGATTTTCTATTAATTTATAAGATTTTCTAGCATTTTATATTGATTTTCTATTAATTTATAAGATTTTCTAGCATTTTATATTGATTTTCTATTAATTTATAAGATTTTCTAGCATTTTATATTGATTTTCTATTAATTTATAAGATTTTCTAGCATTTTATATTGATTTTCTATTAATTTATAAGATTTTCTAGCATTTTATATTGATTTTCTATTAATTTATAAGATTTTCTAGCATTTTATATTGATTTTCTATTAATTTATAAGATTTTCTAGCATTTTATATTGATTTTCTATTAATTTATAAGATTTTCTAGCATTTTATATTGATTTTCTATTAATTTATAAGATTTTCTAGCATTTTATATTGATTTTCTATTAATTTATAAGATTTTCTAGCATTTTATATTGATTTTCTATTAATTTATAAGATTTTCTAGCATTTTATATTGATTTTCTATTAATTTATAAGATTTTCTAGCATTTTATATTGATTTTCTATTAATTTATAAGATTTTCTAGCATTTTATATTGATTTTCTATTAATTTATAAGATTTTCTAGCATTTTATATTGATTTTCTATTAATTTATAAGATTTTCTAGCATTTTATATTGATTTTCTATTAATTTATAAGATTTTCTAGCATTTTATATTGATTTTCTATTAATTTATAAGATTTTCTAGCATTTTATATTGATTTTCTATTAATTTATAAGATTTTCTAGCATTTTATATTGATTTTCTATTAATTTATAAGATTTTCTAGCATTTTATATTGATTTTCTATTAATTTATAAGATTTTCTAGCATTTTATATTGATTTTCTATTAATTTATAAGATTTTCTAGCATTTTATATTGATTTTCTATTAATTTATAAGATTTTCTAGCATTTTATATTGATTTTCTATTAATTTATAAGATTTTCTAGCATTTTATATTGATTTTCTAGCATTTTATATTGATTTTCTATTAATTTATAAGATTTTCTAGCATTTTATATTGATTTTCTATTAATTTATAAGATTTTCTAGCATTTTATATTGATTTTCTATTAATTTATAAGATTTTCTAGCATTTTATATTGATTTTCTATTAATTTATAAGATTTTCTAGCATTTTATATTGATTTTCTATTAATTTATAAGATTTTCTAGCATTTTATATTGATTTTCTATTAATTTATAAGATTTTCTAGCATTTTATATTGATTTTCTATTAATTTATAAGATTTTCTAGCATTTTATATTGATTTTCTATTAATTTATAAGATTTTCTAGCATTTTATATTGATTTTCTATTAATTTATAAGATTTTCTAGCATTTTATATTGATTTTCTATTAATTTATAAGATTTTCTAGCATTTTATATTGATTTTCTATTAATTTATAAGATTTTCTAGCATTTTATATTGATTTTCTATTAATTTATAAGATTTTCTAGCATTTTATATTGATTTTCTATTAATTTATAAGATTTTCTAGCATTTTATATTGATTTTCTATTAATTTATAAGATTTTCTAGCATTTTATATTGATTTTCTATTAATTTATAAGATTTTCTAGCATTTTATATTGATTTTCTATTAATTTATAAGATTTTCTAGCATTTTATATTGATTTTCTATTAATTTATAAGATTTTCTAGCATTTTATATTGATTTTCTATTAATTTATAAGATTTTCTAGCATTTTATATTGATTTTCTATTAATTTATAAGATTTTCTAGCATTTTATATTGATTTTCTATTAATTTATAAGATTTTCTAGCATTTTATATTGATTTTCTATTAATTTATAAGATTTTCTAGCATTTTATATTGATTTTCTATTAATTTATAAGATTTTCTAGCATTTTATATTGATTTTCTATTAATTTATAAGATTTTCTAGCATTTTATATTGATTTTCTAGCATTTTATATTGATTTTCTATTAATTTATAAGATTTTCTAGCATTTTATATTGATTTTCTATTAATTTATAAGATTTTCTAGCATTTTATATTGATTTTCTATTAATTTATAAGATTTTCTAGCATTTTATATTGATTTTCTATTAATTTATAAGATTTTCTAGCATTTTATATTGATTTTCTATTAATTTATAAGATTTTCTAGCATTTTATATTGATTTTCTATTAATTTATAAGATTTTCTAGCATTTTATATTGATTTTCTATTAATTTATAAGATTTTCTAGCATTTTATATTGATTTTCTATTAATTTATAAGATTTTCTAGCATTTTATATTGATTTTCTATTAATTTATAAGATTTTCTAGCATTTTATATTGATTTTCTATTAATTTATAAGATTTTCTAGCATTTTATATTGATTTTCTATTAATTTATAAGATTTTCTAGCATTTTATATTGATTTTCTATTAATTTATAAGATTTTCTAGCATTTTATATTGATTTTCTATTAATTTATAAGATTTTCTAGCATTTTATATTGATTTTCTATTAATTTATAAGATTTTCTAGCATTTTATATTGATTTTCTATTAATTTATAAGATTTTCTAGCATTTTATATTGATTTTCTATTAATTTATAAGATTTTCTAGCATTTTATATTGATTTTCTATTAATTTATAAGATTTTCTAGCATTTTATATTGATTTTCTATTAATTTATAAGATTTTCTAGCATTTTATATTGATTTTCTATTAATTTATAAGATTTTCTAGCATTTTATATTGATTTTCTATTAATTTATAAGATTTTCTAGCATTTTATATTGATTTTCTATTAATTTATAAGATTTTCTAGCATTTTATATTGATTTTCTATTAATTTATAAGATTTTCTAGCATTTTATATTGATTTTCTATTAATTTATAAGATTTTCTAGCATTTTATATTGATTTTCTATTAATTTATAAGATTTTCTAGCATTTTATATTGATTTTCTATTAATTTATAAGATTTTCTAGCATTTTATATTGATTTTCTATTAATTTATAAGATTTTCTAGCATTTTATATTGATTTTCTATTAATTTATAAGATTTTCTAGCATTTTATATTGATTTTCTATTAATTTATAAGATTTTCTAGCATTTTATATTGATTTTCTATTAATTTATAAGATTTTCTAGCATTTTATATTGATTTTCTATTAATTTATAAGATTTTCTAGCATTTTATATTGATTTTCTATTAATTTATAAGATTTTCTAGCATTTTATATTGATTTTCTATTAATTTATAAGATTTTCTAGCATTTTATATTGATTTTCTATTAATTTATAAGATTTTCTAGCATTTTATATTGATTTTCTATTAATTTATAAGATTTTCTAGCATTTTATATTGATTTTCTATTAATTTATAAGATTTTCTAGCATTTTATATTGATTTTCTATTAATTTATAAGATTTTCTAGCATTTTATATTGATTTTCTATTAATTTATAAGATTTTCTAGCATTTTATATTGATTTTCTATTAATTTATAAGATTTTCTAGCATTTTATATTGATTTTCTATTAATTTATAAGATTTTCTAGCATTTTATATTGATTTTCTATTAATTTATAAGATTTTCTAGCATTTTATATTGATTTTCTATTAATTTATAAGATTTTCTAGCATTTTATATTGATTTTCTATTAATTTATAAGATTTTCTAGCATTTTATATTGATTTTCTATTAATTTATAAGATTTTCTAGCATTTTATATTGATTTTCTATTAATTTATAAGATTTTCTAGCATTTTATATTGATTTTCTATTAATTTATAAGATTTTCTAGCATTTTATATTGATTTTCTATTAATTTATAAGATTTTCTAGCATTTTATATTGATTTTCTATTAATTTATAAGATTTTCTAGCATTTTATATTGATTTTCTATTAATTTATAAGATTTTCTAGCATTTTATATTGATTTTCTATTAATTTATAAGATTTTCTAGCATTTTATATTGATTTTCTATTAATTTATAAGATTTTCTAGCATTTTATATTGATTTTCTATTAATTTATAAGATTTTCTAGCATTTTATATTGATTTTCTATTAATTTATAAGATTTTCTAGCATTTTATATTGATTTTCTATTAATTTATAAGATTTTCTAGCATTTTATATTGATTTTCTATTAATTTATAAGATTTTCTAGCATTTTATATTGATTTTCTATTAATTTATAAGATTTTCTAGCATTTTATATTGATTTTCTATTAATTTATAAGATTTTCTAGCATTTTATATTGATTTTCTATTAATTTATAAGATTTTCTAGCATTTTATATTGATTTTCTATTAATTTATAAGATTTTCTAGCATTTTATATTGATTTTCTATTAATTTATAAGATTTTCTAGCATTTTATATTGATTTTCTATTAATTTATAAGATTTTCTAGCATTTTATATTGATTTTCTATTAATTTATAAGATTTTCTAGCATTTTATATTGATTTTCTATTAATTTATAAGATTTTCTAGCATTTTATATTGATTTTCTATTAATTTATAAGATTTTCTAGCATTTTATATTGATTTTCTATTAATTTATAAGATTTTCTAGCATTTTATATTGATTTTCTATTAATTTATAAGATTTTCTAGCATTTTATATTGATTTTCTATTAATTTATAAGATTTTCTAGCATTTTATATTGATTTTCTATTAATTTATAAGATTTTCTAGCATTTTATATTGATTTTCTATTAATTTATAAGATTTTCTAGCATTTTATATTGATTTTCTATTAATTTATAAGATTTTCTAGCATTTTATATTGATTTTCTATTAATTTATAAGATTTTCTAGCATTTTATATTGATTTTCTATTAATTTATAAGATTTTCTAGCATTTTATATTGATTTTCTATTAATTTATAAGATTTTCTAGCATTTTATATTGATTTTCTATTAATTTATAAGATTTTCTAGCATTTTATATTGATTTTCTATTAATTTATAAGATTTTCTAGCATTTTATATTGATTTTCTATTAATTTATAAGATTTTCTAGCATTTTATATTGATTTTCTATTAATTTATAAGATTTTCTAGCATTTTATATTGATTTTCTATTAATTTATAAGATTTTCTAGCATTTTATATTGATTTTCTATTAATTTATAAGATTTTCTAGCATTTTATATTGATTTTCTATTAATTTATAAGATTTTCTAGCATTTTATATTGATTTTCTATTAATTTATAAGATTTTCTAGCATTTTATATTGATTTTCTATTAATTTATAAGATTTTCTAGCATTTTATATTGATTTTCTATTAATTTATAAGATTTTCTAGCATTTTATATTGATTTTCTATTAATTTATAAGATTTTCTAGCATTTTATATTGATTTTCTATTAATTTATAAGATTTTCTAGCATTTTATATTGATTTTCTATTAATTTATAAGATTTTCTAGCATTTTATATTGATTTTCTATTAATTTATAAGATTTTCTAGCATTTTATATTGATTTTCTATTAATTTATAAGATTTTCTAGCATTTTATATTGATTTTCTATTAATTTATAAGATTTTCTAGCATTTTATATTGATTTTCTATTAATTTATAAGATTTTCTAGCATTTTATATTGATTTTCTATTAATTTATAAGATTTTCTAGCATTTTATATTGATTTTCTATTAATTTATAAGATTTTCTAGCATTTTATATTGATTTTCTATTAATTTATAAGATTTTCTAGCATTTTATATTGATTTTCTATTAATTTATAAGATTTTCTAGCATTTTATATTGATTTTCTATTAATTTATAAGATTTTCTAGCATTTTATATTGATTTTCTATTAATTTATAAGATTTTCTAGCATTTTATATTGATTTTCTATTAATTTATAAGATTTTCTAGCATTTTATATTGATTTTCTATTAATTTATAAGATTTTCTATTAATTTATAAGATTTTCTATTAATTTATAAGATTTTCTATTAATTTATAAGATTTTCTATTAATTTATAAGATTTTCTATTAATTTATAAGATTTTCTATTAATTTATAAGATTTTCTATTAATTTATAAGATTTTCTATTAATTTATAAGATTTTCTATTAATTTATAAGATTTTCTATTAATTTATAAGATTTTCTATTAATTTATAAGATTTTCTATTAATTTATAAGATTTTCTATTAATTTATAAGATTTTCTATTAATTTATAAGATTTTCTATTAATTTATAAGATTTTCTATTAATTTATAAGATTTTCTATTAATTTATAAGATTTTCTATTAATTTATAAGATTTTCTATTAATTTATAAGATTTTCTATTAATTTATAAGATTTTCTATTAATTTATAAGATTTTCTATTAATTTATAAGATTTTCTATTAATTTATAAGATTTTCTATTAATTTATAAGATTTTCTATTAATTTATAAGATTTTCTATTAATTTATAAGATTTTCTAGCATTTTATATTGATTTTCTAGTAATGTATAAGATTTTCTTTTTTAATATATATTTTTAATAGGTATTAATAACTGAATTAAAACAAGTATTAATAACTATACATTAAAAACTATATTTATAAGATTCCCAAATAGTAGCCCCCGGTGCTAAAGGCCCGTTTGGAAACTGGGCGCCAAACGAAAAGTTGGGGCCTTTAGCGTCATATAGTTCTTCCAGGAAAGAGAAAAATCGTAGGGGTTGAGGACAAGACGGATGAAGATTATGATATGCTCGATGGCCGGCCTCCATTCTCAGTGGCTGATGACCCAAGCATCCTGTTAGCGGCGGAGGAGACACCGTATCTACGGCGTGATCACAATCAAGGAACATTTGTAAAGAGGAAGTTTATTAGTGTACCAGTAAGCGATGATGCCATGTAATTTAATTGCACTACATTCCACCCAATTTGTAATGACTATATTTGCATTTATGTTCCACCTATGTTATAAGATTTTCTATTGATTTATAAGATTGTTTTTATTAATTCTAGCATTTTATATTGTTCATGACTTTTTCATCTGAGACCATTTAATGTTCCAAAATCTTTCTTTTAGTTATCACTCTAGCATTTTATATTAATTTTCTAGTATTTTATAAGATTTTCTAGTAATTTGTAAGATTTTCTAGTAATTTATAAGATTTTCTAGTAATTTATAAGATTTTTTATTA
>OAMR01000946.1:313052-344214 GCA_900205405.1 Echinochloa crus-galli | reverse complement strand
CAGGGAAACCAGAACCAGAACCGACCTTGCATAATAAAACCCTGGCTCAAACCTTGATTATTTCTATATCTTTAGAATAGGCCACTTTAAGCTTGCATCATATTATGGTTGGTGACGTGGACCTGTCCCATTTCCTTGGGGACAGACTTTGGGTACACAGGAGAAGACCCCGAGCACGAGTTCAACCAGGATGGATGGTACGATTGAAGGGTTTCGCGTGCGCTCAAGGATGCCTGCGGGAGTGGACCCGATGTTTTAGCTACCGCTGCGTAGCTGTTCTCATTGTCGATTTAGTCCTGAGGGCTTGTACCAGACCGCTATGTTTTATATATGTCATGTACTGAATCTTTTATCGTTGTATGGATGTGATATTCGACTGAGATGAGTTCTGTACGAGATAGCTGCTATTCCTGGGACTATCTCAAGGGTACAGGGAGTCGGATTCTTGTCGTTGGGAATCCGGTTCGTTTCAGTTAACATTGCTGCAAGTGTCTTCTCTTGAATGGACCCTTTTTGTCATCTCGAACTAATTTGTCTATATGCATTCCTGCTTGTTAACATCTTATGCGCGGTTGTATGCATGTGGGACCTATTCCCTGTCATCATGTGGGAATTTATGGAATGTGTGAACTGATGTCTAATTAAATAGTGATTTTATTATATAATATTGTGTATTTGGAGAACCTATTGATCTGTATATTATATTTATGCTTTTTTAAATAGACTCGTAAGAATTATTTGAATATGTCATACATCATCTCTTCTAAGCAACAAAATGGCTACAAGATCACCATGATTTATGTGTCAAATGATGAATTGATTATCTTACATAAAGCTAAATAGACAACCCATTGTATAATGTGTCTGTTTAGCTGTCTCTATACTATAAATAGACAGCAGCTATCTACACTGTTGTACTTATCCTAATACATGTCCATCACACAAGAACCGAAGTAAAGATCCAACAATAGAACCAAGAGTTACAGGACTCCCCCCTATCTCTGTCCCACCTAAGATGTTTCCCCCTTTGGCATAACAAACCCACCTAGAATCCTAATCCTTTGGCATTAAAACACTAAAATAGAGAAAAGCATGAAGTCCAAGGCGACTGGGTGGAACAGGAAGTCAACGATCACTCCTAATGAGGTGAACAAGTTGGAGAATGAGCGAGGGCATCATGGTCCGAAGAGGAAGGAAATGTTGAAGTGAAGACGCTGTCGACAGAATTGAAGGTGCTACTGAAGGATGAGACAATCTTAAAAATTAACACTGAATAAGTAGAAACCGCATAAGACATCCTTAACTATTATCTCCTACTCCGTGATCTTGGCCTTGATGGTTGTCACATCCTCGGACCAATTCACTGAAGTAGTGGGTCAAGTGAGGGTCGGCTCAGCCCGGCTCAATGGAGTCTGATCAAACACAAGTGAAACTATAGAGAAGTGTGAGCTAGACACCATGAGTTGTCCCTGAAGCTGTTGGGGTAGAGAGGCCCTGATGACCGGAATGCGAAGTAAAGCAGAAATCAAGAAGGACGAAGCAGGAGTAACTAGAGACTCACTAATTGAACCAATTGGTTGTGGAGGAGGCATCTACTGAGGTAACTTAGAAGTGGAAGGAGTAGCTATCAGAACTGACTGAGCTGCTGCTGACTGAGGAAGTGGAGGCATAGGTGCGCTAGTATGCTGGAAGAGAGTGGTCATGCAATAAGCCATATAGCCAATTTGAGCCTGGAACTGCTGCTGCATACTCTGCTGATAAGTACCTCAAGCCGAAGATGCTGATAGTGGCTGACAATGGGCTGAGCTGGAGGAGTAGGTGGTGCTGCTGAACCCTTGGAAGTGGAACCAGGATCAAGGTGTGATAACCAAGCTGATCACGAGGAATACGGTGATGCCGACGAAAAGGACGCAAATCACCACGTACCAAGATAGGCGGATCACATTGACCATCAAGGTGTTTGAGGGTAAGCTGAGCATGACCCAGGACAACGTAGCCTGGATTGTCAATCGCTTCATGTTTGATGAAATACACAGCCATCAGCACTGACAGTATAAGTCTAATGACCATATAGTAAACCGTGCAGCATTTTAAAGCATTCTATCTCCATGAGAGAAACTAACAATACGTGCTACAGTTATATCCTAACTAAAGTTTTGACACGATATTCAAACATGAGTTACATAGAAAAGTAATTGGAGCACGCTGAGCATCTTCAAGAGACTCTATTCTCTTTCCCTAGCTAAAAAAGAAAAAGTCACGGAAAAAAAAAGCCTCCACCAACTCATTTATCCGACTCGCTGTTCCTTTGGCCACGCTGTCCACCCCTCCCTCGCTTTTTTTTCGCGAGCGGTGCCCGGCTTGCTATCTCCTCCGTGGCCATCCCGCGCCTCCCCTTGCCGCGGGGCTTGCGTTCCCGTCCAAGCGCCGTCGGGCCTCCTCACTCCGCAGGCGTCGGAGAAAAAAAAAACGCGAGGAGAAAAATCGGAGGAAAAAAACGGCGTGGAAAAAAATCGGAGGAAAGAAAACGGCGGAGAAAAAGAACGGCAGGAAAAAAATCGGAGGAAAAAAAACGGGCGTTGGAGAAAAAGATAGCGAGGAAAAGAATCACGGGAAAAAAGACAGCGGCGTCGGGTGGGGAGCGGAGGTCTAAAAAAAATTATGTGACCCAGATTTTTTAATATAATTATATAAAAGCCCATATTTAACTAATCTCTTATACTACCTCATTGAATTAGGGAGTTTTATATTTTTACAAAGTGGTACAAATCTCTAATTCTAGCTTACAAAATAACGTCTCTTGAAGATGCTCAAGCTCCTCAAGAAAGAACTTTCCATTTCATTTTGTGTGGCATTTGAACCCAAGCTCTCTGAAAATTAAGAGTACATATCATGCGGTTACACCTCTCGGACCAGAACTTCTAGGGTCATTGGTTGCTCGCATTTAGACCCAGCCAGGCTCCCCGAATGCAAGGCCCGCTGATTGGTTGCGTGGGTGTGGATTTCAACCAGGCTCACGACATGCAAAAAGAGGCCGCAGGCCTGGCTCGCGGGAATCGCAGACCTGACGTTCCGATGAGCCAGGGCCAGGCTTACTTCATGCAGGCCCAACGTACAGACTCACAAAAGCACATAGCGCATGCAGTTGAGCAAGGAACCCATCCAAATCTTGTACCAGCCTGCATGTGTAGAGACGTGAACCAATCAATATATCCTTGTGCCTTGGGAGCCTGGACGGCCAGAGCCTGTACCGGTTGTGCAAGCCAGGCTGCGGAGAACAAACAACCAATCAGGCCCCTAGTTTCAGAGGGGGAATCGATCAAGCTTGATCAACCATTAACAAGCAATTCTAATGTAGGAGGGTTTGATCATGGGGATGCAGAAATAGTGCTTCAATCATTAACAAGCAATCCTGATGTAGGAGGGTTTGATCATGGGGATGCAGAAATAGTGCTTCAATCATTAACAAGCAATCCTAATGTAACAGGGTTTGGTCACAGGGATGTAGAAATAGTGCTTCAGGATCCATTGCGCGTCAGAGGCAGAAATAGTGCTTCAGGATCCATTGCGCGTCAGAAGCCTTCTTCGCATCTGTTATTTTGGCACAAGTTTTATCCTGGATCTGAACATTTTATTCCATAGGACCCTGACTCCACACAATCACACAGCACACCAAGCGGGGAATGGCTCAAGCGGATCCGAGGAAACGTCCCATCCAAGCAGAGAAGCGAGACCAAGCCAGGTCAACGGCTTCCTGGTTCTCATCAGTCAGACCCATTCCTTTCTTCCTCTTGAGGGCCTCAGGCGAAGTGTTCATGAAGGCATGCGAACATCCAGGGTATATGTGGACTTCAGATGGTACCCCTGAAGACTTGAGCTGCTCCTCCAGGGATTTGGCAGCCTGAAACATCATGCAAGTGTCAGATGATTGCCATACCAATATATGCAGAATATGGCATTCTTGTATTTTTGTTTGTTGGAGCATTAATTAAGAGCATCCAGATTTATAGATATGGATACAATCATGTGTAATCGTGTTTACACTTGTACTACTAAGACATAATCATCCAACATTGCCAAGTATAGTCACATAACATAGAAACATTAACTTCATTCTGGCTATGACATCAGAAAAGTATACACGTAAAGAAAAAGACTTAAACATACAGAATGGTGAGAAAGACTGAATGTAATTCCTTGCTCCATCCTGGGTCTAGGACTAATGAAAAACCAATTTGTAACATGTGTTGAATCATTTTGGCATTGAATTCATTATCCTGTTTACAGGTTAAGGCCTTGGGGAAGGTCCTACATGGGGTCAGTGCAATACCAAGTCCCGATAAGCTCATCAACATTTGCCACATGATAACCTACCTTGTAAATAGAAAAACAACTTGGGCACTATCTTAGTAAAGATAACAATAAAAGCTAACTAGCAGTATCAATCGGGACCTTGGCAGTCATTATCTCAGGAAGGGACATTATGGATTTGCCATATACGGAGTATGCTGTAACAACAGAGAAAAAGTAATGTGTGAAGGATGGCCTTACAGTGACATCCGAAAATCCTACAAAATTGTCATGCTCCCCAAAATGGGCCTGGATAGGAGCGTTAGCCTTAGAGGGATCGGCAAGCTCAGAAGATGGTGTCCCGTAGAAAGCGACAACAGCATCTACCTCTGGGACTAAAACTCCACTTGCAATTGATAAAGAACCTCCCATGCAGTAGCCAGTAACACCAACCTGATTATAAAAAAGATGAAGAGAAGGTTATCAACTTATCATTACTCAGTACCTACTGATTACCTGCATTCTTTTCAACAGAACATATGGAAACATGGTGTACTTTTGTACTAAACCATAAATGCTATATTGGCCTGCTTGATGTAAAACCTTTTCGCAAGTAGTTAGTTAATCTTTCTGACAACGGTTCCTGCAAAACCTTGAGGCACATCTAGAGTCTAATTAATTCAGACATGTTTAATCTGCTCACTATTTAACCATATTTTTTTCCCTTGCTAGCCAGTAACTTTGCCTTTAGTCCTTACTACTGCGAGGCAATTTGTGACGTATTAATCAGGGACAAATCCACCAGTGATTCAGACAATATAGCATAATGCTCTAGTTAAAATATTTATATTTTGAACATAGATATAAGTTCCTCAGTAATTTATTTAAAAGCTATAATTGTAAGACATCTCATAATTTTCAGGAGCACCTAAACATCTTGAAAATATAAGTTTAACTTTATTATATGAGTTTGTAAGAGTTTAAAGCTATTCATTTTACTTTTTAGGCGAGTTAATAGCACTGCCAACTTCAACTCGTGTTCTTGACAATATTCATCAATCCAAAAGCCATAAATTGACAGGATGTGATTTCATAAAGGCTTGAACAGAAGATAAGAAATTGAGTCTCTTTCTTGTATGACTAATCCACTGTGATTTAGCCATTGTTTAACACACTTTTCATTGAACATAAAGAAGACATGTGTATCTTTCCCATTAAGACAAAGAAAAAACAAAGAGTTCAAAACCACATACAAAGAAACAAACATGCTACTGGCGTGCCATTCATCACCTTCCTTATTGAACATAAAGGAGCTGTGTATCTTTCCCATTATGATAGAGCAGAAACAAAGGAGTTCAAAACCTTATAGACAAATATGCAGAAGAGCTGTATAAATTGCAATTCTAATCAATTGTTAATTTATCCAGAGCCAATGATGATTCTTTCACAAGACAAGGACACTAGCATGAGACTTGTAATAGATTTGCAACAAGATAGGAGCGGCTAATTAAAATGATTTTCCAGTTACATAGATTGTATAAAATTTCGAATGCATACAGCAAACACAGAGAGCAAAACCAAACAAGAACAAAGCTGAAAAGGTTCTACCTTGGGTGATCCATTTGACTTGAGCCATTTAACTGAAGCCTGAATGTCCTTAACTGCACCCTGCCAATCCAGACCTTCCATCAGATGCTGTGCCTCAGCAACATCCAGAGCAACTTTTCCACGGTACAAACTGAGAAGAAAAAAATGGCATCAAGAAATGCAGAGCTTGACATGGTAACAATCTTGTTAGAGAGTGTTGGTATCTTATGAAGCACCAATTCTATACCCAAGCAGTTATTAAACAGAAAGCAACAAAGGACACAATCTTACTCTGGAATAAGTGCTCTGTATCCTCCACCTAGTTTGGAAATGTGAATTGCATGGTTCTTTATCTCATAATCTACTCCCCACCACTCTTGCAAAACCACAATTCCAGGGGCATTTTCTTTTCCAACAACATAGGCATCAAAAGTCTACAGACACAAGTTACCATTTAAATATGAGATAACAGATCAATGGTAGGATATAACATTCACATTAATTAACAAAAGGCATCAAGCCTATCATTTTCAGTAATGGTTATACTACATGATCAACGCTTTTGGTCATCATAAATATTCTGTTCGAAATAGAAGAAGAAAAACTTCCATATCAAGCTTGATCAGCATCAACGTATGTGCAGTTTATATTGTTTAGCAGCTAACTTTTATAGTTATTACTTGAAAATTCGATACAAATACATATTACCCTGAAGTAGTCTAAAGCATCATTATCTAACATTTTTTTTTCAGAACACAGAGGAGATCTGTGTATCTTTGTAATTTTACTGTGCAAACTTTCTAGTAACAACCAGGCATAAAACTGCAAAACCCGCTGCACATGTCAGTAAGAAATAAAAGCTTGCTATACTATTCTGTCCTGCACTCGTACTTATCTGACTGACATCCTACTTCTCCCAAACTCTCACAATTCATATTTGGATCTGCGTTTTCCATAAAAGTGATCATCTCATGAGGAATCCCAGAGTGCGAAATCTAAAAAAATGTACCAAGTATGCAATGGGTCAATTCTTTACGTAAATCTGGGTAAATTTAAAATCTATCTGATTTATTCTGTTTCATCCATCAAGTAAATATCCTTATATACTAGTGATACCCATTATGTTTGCAAAAACTAATTTGACGATTATAGATGAAAAATACAGTTTTTTACTGTCACAGGCATACACTGCACACTCAAATGTTTTATGGCCACACGGATATCATGCACAAGGCTATCAGTTCTAAGACACCCACCTCTATCAAAATGCTTATACTCCCTAATCTACCACTGCTTCCATTTTTATTTATTTTATTTGATGTGAACATCAAATATATAGAAACAGAGGTACTAGAAGTCTGCAGCAGAACAGACACATAGGATAGAAGAAAATGCAGTGCGGCAGTGAAAAAGCAATTCATCCTGGTGAATTATAGTGATTCTGCAAAATTCACCAAATATGAATCTCTCATGTACTTTATAGTTAGCTAATCACTCCTACACTGAAATGTACTATCATAGTATACGCAATAAAGAAATAACTAGACAAATAAACATTGCAAGTTCCAATACTGAATAAGCTGATAAACATCCCAGAGAAGCATCGGCAAATAAGGGAAAAAAGACCTTGGCGGTGGTCGATTCCTGTCCTTTTATTAATAAAATTTCACCTCGGACCTTGTGACAAATAAAAGAAACGGGAAAAGAGAAAGCGGAGGGAACAAAAAAAATTAAAGAGGGAAAGCAGAGCATCGAAGATAAGAAAGCCAAATTTGAAGAGAAAAGGAAACAGGGAGGCATATATGAGAACAAAACATACAAACGAAAAACAAAACAAACATATTACGAATTAAAACCATCTCGTCGGGTTGGAATTCGCGAAACCGCAGCGTCCCCATACACCGCAATCAACCGGACAATCCACCCAGAAATACTCACCGATCACAACGCTTGGATAATTCCATCTCCCTAAGGTACCGAACGAACGCCGTAACCTCTTATCTCGGGGGGTAAAGGATTGAAAACCCCTTGCAAACGGGCGCTAAACCCTCTCAATCGCCGGGAAATGCGAGATAAATTCGGACCGAGAATAGCCAGATAGTGCGGAGGTGTGCCGCAGATAAACCCTAGAAAAGACCTCCGAGTCCGAGTCAACGGGTTTTGCGACGAGACGGGGGACGGGCGAGAGTGGAGGGGAGGGGAGGGACACGAACCGTGTCCTCGCGCTGGATCTGGATCTTCTGGAACGCGGCGGCAGAGGAGTCGGTGGCCATGGCGGCGCGGGGCAAGCGGAGACGGCCGGGGAGAGGGGAGCGCGTGCGCAGCGGGCTGGTGGAGATGCTGGGGAGGAAGGCGGAGGAGGCGCGTCGGAGCAGGTGCGCTGTGGCCATCCTTTTTTTGCTGGTGATTGTGATTTGTGTGGATGCTCTCCCCGCCAGGCGCGCACCGCACCTGCAAACCAGTTACCCAGGCTAGTTCCGTAATTTTTCTTTTCCTTTTCCATTTGCAGGTGTGACTGTGTGAGGCTATCTCCAACGGAAGACCCAAAAAGAGACCCAAACTTATCTCCGATAATACTATTTCAGCCTATAATAAAGTATCTATACCCAAACTTAAAATGGGTTTTGAGGAGACAGTCTGAGTGAGATGGGACGCTCTCTCTCTACCCGTTTCGACGGGGCCACTCATTGCGTTGCATCCTTCGGTTGGCCCAGCCGTGTGCTGTTTCTAGAACGCGTTGGAAGAAGAGTTCTGACACGCATGACGTTTGGTTCCACTTCCACACGCTCGGTTAATTTTTGATGACTTGACACGAGACGTGCTATAAAAATAATGACGGTGGAACAATGAAACACAAGGACACACACAACACCTTCTAATATGATGAAGCCCAACAAAATGCGGACCCAACTCAGAATTCTACATGAGGCAGGACCGCATGAGTCATGACAACTTCAAACTAGACGAGAGAGAAAAACTGAATTCCATAAAAGTATCATATTCATTTTGGAATCACACAGGATCATCTGTTCTTAACGAAAGAAAATGAAACCTAGCCCAACAGCCGCTGGTATTTGGGCCTCTAACATCCATCTCGCACCTCTTCGGCTCGATCCAATTGTGGCCCAACTGGAGCGCCACGCCGCCGCCGCAGCTTTTGCCCTCGCCTCCACCGCTACTGCGCCTCGCCGCCGGGGACGCGCAAGCTCGGGGCCGGCAACCTGTTCGGCGCCACAGGTAGCCGCGGAACACCTTTTTCCGCCGCGGCGGCGGCATGAGCAAGACGAATCGCGGCGCCAGTGGCGCCTCGAAGCCGGCCAGGGCCGCCAACCAGGCCGTTTCGATCCGCGAGGAGACCTCCGGGAGGACGCGCGTCGACGAGGCCTCCCTGCTGAGGGTCAAGCACCTGCAGCGGCTCGCGTCGTGGGCGGGCCCGGAGGCCGGGGTTGGACCGGTCGGCGCGCTGCTGGGGCGCCGCCTCGCCGCGAGTGCTGAGGCCGCCGGAGTGCCCCTCGGCGCCGCTACTTTCCTCTGCCAGAGGTGAGAGCTGCTGCTTACTAGTTACCGCGCCTAGTTACTACTCCTTATTCATCCTCTTTACATGTTGTTTTACTACCTGGTCAGCATACCTTGGAGGATGCTTGGCCGAATTTGCCTGTGTGTTTTCGCCTAATCATCCTTTATGACTGTTGCATACTGTAGTCAAACCACTTTAATACTTCTCCCTGCGAATTAACTTGTACTCGCTGTTATCTTCTGTAAAACTACCGTGAGAAATGTATTGTTGTCAGACAAACTGTTGTTCTGCTCACTCTGTATATCTGTGCATATCTTCAACAATGAAAAACCTTTAGAACAATCATGATTCTTTTCTATTGAAGTTGATAACATAATGGCGGTACTACTTCGGTTAATACTTGATGACAGTCAACGTGCAGTTGATAATTCTAGGGAAAAATTTAGGCTATATATTAGATTGTTCCCCTTGTTTAGATATCTCTAATGAGCATACAAATCATAGCTCTTCTAGTTGGTGGTGCACTGCATGGAAGTCCTGCTGACTGCTTTGTCAAAATGTTGATCTTATTATTTTTTTATATCCATATGCTGTTAACATCTCATGTTGATGTTTTGTATGCTTTGATTTGCAATATTTGTCTGCCCAGTGAAGGAGTTGTATCTATAATTGTAAGCAGCCAAACCAATATGCATGATTCATTTCTATGAAGAGTAAATGAAGTTTTTTTTTAAGTTAGGTTGGAAATATTCAAAAACTCTAACCATGCCACAGCTGTCTGGGTTTGATAACCTCGTACTGCCAGTTATTTAATTGAGTGATTGCAAGGCCTTGAGCATATGTTTCTCAACATTTGTCTTTGCAAATAGAATTTTTCTGAACTCAAATGTTTAACTAAACTTTGTGCTAAACTCCACTCACTCACAGATAACAATTTCTGTTGACATACATAGGGAGGAATGGTTAACATATTTCAGTGATTTATGGGATGTGCTCACAAATCCATATTTCATAAATACCGTTTCATCACAGTCATTTGGCATGAGCTGGTAACCTTTGGACATTGGTTGGGTGGTCCAAATGATTGTCCATGAGTAGCATAATCCTGCTGCTTATTAACACACTGCATGCCAGGATGGTTTTTGGTTAATAATCATAATGCCGTGGAAGTAAAAGGTTTCATTGCACCCTGATTGGTTGTTCTTCCTTGTGAGTTGTGTCCTATGGGACAAACACACATTGAACAAACCTCATTAGTTTACTACCAGTAAAGTAAAAACGCTGCGATGACAATAATGGTGTATTCTTTTTCCATGTAGCATAAACTGGTGGTAAAAGTTACATCATGTTCAATCATTTTTCTTCAAATTCAGATCTATTACATGTGTACTCTCTCTATCCCTAAATATAAGGACTTCTGACATTTGAGTTTTGTCCCTAAATATAAGGATTTCTGGGTATCCAATTAAGATCTGGCCTTGCGCCAAAAACAAGAGCTGGTCAATCAGAAGCCTCCCCAGTTGCTTTAACTATGGGGCATGAAAGATTTTTCTCTCCCTGCTTAATTTGTCCTAAAATTCACGAAGTCGTCGTATTTAGGGATGGAGGGAGTAAGTTATTTGTATCTAATAACTAAGAATCAATCATCTGTTGGAAGGAAACTTGAAACAAAAATTTTAAAACTATTCCCGATGTGATGCAATACAATATTAGTGGCCAGGCCCAAGTGTTTCAGAAATTCCCAATAATAGTGAACTGTACATTCTGGTAGACTATGGGGTATTTAATTTAGATGATAGTGCTATTCTGTTTGGTTCTATCTGGTAACTTTTGCCTATTCACGACCTTTGTGTAACAAAATTTTTCCAATATTGCAGGTGTGAGACAGTCCTAAAGCCAGGCTTCAACTGCAGTGTCCGCATAAGGAACAAGAGAAATAAAACTAAGCGACGGAAGAAATCAAATTGTTGTCAGAACAGCGTTTCCTATGCATGCCATTTCTGCGGAGATCAGAATCTAATATTAGGTAGTGGGAAGGGTGTAGTTAAGAGCTTGTTACCATCAAGGGAGTATAATACGATGGCCTCATCCTGTAGAACTTTGGGAGGAAACAATAGCAACACAAGAATGCGGGATATGAAAGAAGCACGTGAGCATTCTCAAGCAGCAAGTTTGCAAATGGATTTGCCATCCAGGTCGAGACCGTCAACTTCTGAGAGGAGTGAACATGGGGAAAGGTTTAAATGTAATATTTCTCTAGATTGCAAAATGGTGGAACAGTTTGACTTGTCAACGGTGAAGCCTGGTAGTTTAGGAGATGAGGATAGCGTACGAGTAATAGAAAACACAAATGGTGAACAGATGGATGAAACTGAGTCTATTTCTTGTGAGAAGGTTAAAATATGTGAAACCAATGGTACTTCGCAAGCAGAACTTCCAGATGGACTGGCATTTGTCACGCCTCAGAAGAAACTAATGGAGATGACTGATAAGGACTCAGCAGCACCATTCAAAACAGGAAGTAAAGTGAGCAAGAAAGGAGAGAATCCTGGCTCAGTTGGCAATACCCTTCCAAGCTCTACCCAGTCTGCCCCAAATGACTCTCGGAAGGATGCAAAATGTGCAGCAAGGGATTCTTCTCAGGTCTCCGGTAGTTCGAGGAAGCGGGCAAGGAAAGGGTGGACGACACTGAAACAGATAGCTGAGAAGGATGAGCTCGAGAGGAAGGAGAAGATGAGTACCTTTGTAATCCCGTTCTTCATGCAGTAAGTTTGTTACAATATTTGCTCACATTGTAATCGTTTCATCGTTGGTGTATCTTTTGAGTTCCACAACGTAGTTTTAGCAGGAAACTGAGCTATTATATATTTATTGATTATGAAGTTGGGATAGAAGTAATATGAGGGTGGGTCCTGCCCAAGAGAACCAATAATGTCTTTCTTCTGTTGCCTATGCAACTTGTAGCAAAAAGCACCCATTGGTTTGTGTTTCACTCGAGCTCCACTTGGGATCATACAGTGAAATAAATACACCCGACCACTGATAGAAAATAGGCAAAATTGGCTCTGGGACACCGTTATTTTACGAAATTGGCTGCAACACACCGCCATCGGTCGCATTTGCTGGGTACCATTACAAAAGCATGATTCTTTGCTAGAACAGACCGCGGCCATTAAAATAATCATTTCACAGATATGGGGAGAGATAGAGGATGGGAAATGTCCACTTTACCCTCTCTAGCTTCTTCAACCTCTCTCCACCCTCCTGCACCGCGGCGAGCAGCGGCACCAGGGCGCCGACGGAGAAGGCCATGGCGGACGCGGCGGCGGCCTGCACGGGTCTGGGCAGCGCCTTCTCCTCGTCGCCGCCGTGCTTGCCGTCGCGGTCGAGCTGGGTGAGCTCGACGTCGCGCTGGGAGCAGACGCCAGACACAGGCGAACTCGCCGATGGCCTGCAGGCGCCGGCCAGGAGGCCCGCGAAGCCGGAGATGACCATGGCCGCCATGGAATTGAAGCTCACTGGCTAGCTAGGTGTAGTACGTGCGTACGTGTTTGAAGATGGTTTGAACCACTGCCGGGATCTGAGACTCGGCAGCAGCCGCCGAGCTTGAGCTCAACCTCGCCCTCGCCGCCCATGGCCACCTCCGGCCGATTTGAGTAGGGGAGGGGGCTGACGTGGATGCAGGCCTGCGTGGATGCGGCGGCCGGCATAGGGGTCGGCGGCGCTTGCCTTGTCATCTAGGCCCGGGCGTGTGGCGGCGGCAGCGACGAGGAGGAGGAAGAGGATTTGAGCAGCAGGAGGCGGTTGAGGACAGCGTGCGCCATCGTTGAAGGACCGGTCGAGCTGCCCAAGCACTACGTCCATGTCCAAGCGCGGCGAGGGCAGGCGATTGACAGCCACAGCCTTGCAGAGAGGGCAACTGCTGCAGGCGGCGGCGGCTGCTGCTGCGGGCTGCATCCATGTCCGCCCCCATCCGCGTCATGCTGCTGCTGCGGGCTGCGCATCGGCCGCCGCTGCCACTGCGGGCTGTCCGCTGGCGCTGCACAACCTGCCGATGCACGCCGTCTCCATCTTCCGATTCGAGCTCACGGACGGCGGCCACGGCGAGGAGAAGAGCCGCAGCAATGGCAAGAAGAGGGAGAAGATAGAGCTGACGTGTGGGCCTCACTTCACTCGATGGCAAAAGAGACTTTTCCTGCCCTTTCTCTCTCTTCAAATCAAAGAAAATAGTATTATAATCGCTGCGGTGTGTCTCGGCAAACAATCCGGTTTTCATAATGGTACCTAGCAAACATCACCGTTGGCGGTGTGTTCTGGCCAATTTGAATAAATAACGGTGTACAGGAGCAAATTTTGCCTAGAAAATAAACGGAGAAGCTCAAAAGAAAAAACGCATTCACCTCGTGGTGGCTGGGGAAAACATAAGCTAAGAATTTAGACGCATGACAAAGCCAAGCAGCAAAGCATGGCTCGTGACTTGGCCCTTTTCATATGTAAGTGTAAGCATTTCTCAAAAAAAAAATGTAAGTGTAAGAATAAATTCCTTATTTGACACTAAAACAAATGTTGATTCCTTTCTTGGCCCTGAAATTTTTTCGTTCTTTATTTGATACCGACTTTTAACTTCGTTCCTTATTTGACATTTCCATCACTGCTTTCAGTTAAATCAAGTGAAACAACCTCGAAATAACCTTCAAAATTCATAGAACTTTTTATAATGATAAAACATATGCATATAAACATATTTTATTTAAAAGGACACATGTGCATTTATGGTTTTAATATTAAAATTTACTAAATTAGACTATCTTTAAAATAAATACGAATTATATGGCACCAAAATACTTTCAAAAAATTATGAAAAATAACTATTATTCACCATATGTAATGTGGTAGTTTATAAAATTATTTTACGTTACAAGTTACATATAGAATTGGGAAGAATATGATATTTTAGAAATTTTAGATGGAACTCATAATTATCTATTTAACTTATGATGGAAAATAATTTTATACGCTATTGTATCACATGTGGCAAATATTAGTTATTTTTTCTTAATTTTTTGAGAGCACTTTAGTGAAATAAAATTAAGATATTTTTTAAAAACTATCTAGTTTGGTGACTCTTAAGTTTAAAACTATAAAGGTGCATGTATTGTAGGCACTGACATATGTTCATGTCTATTTGTTATATTGGTAGAAAACTTTTGATGAATTTTAGAGGTGATTTGGAGTACGTTTTGTCCAACTTCACTTTTGAAGGTAACGAAAAATGTCAAATAAGGAATGAAGTTAAAAGTCAGTGTCAAGTAGAGAACAGAAAATTTTTCAGGGCCAACAAAAGGAATCGACATTTGTTTTGGTGTCAAATAAGAAATTTACTCTAAATTCTTGGTAGAATCATCGAATGGTTATGATATTTATTTACACGTTCATGTTCTATGTTTATATGATGTTGTACTTGTTTAAATACTAATTTTTGAGGTGTCTAGAATAATAAAATTGCTAGCTGTGCATACGTGCTATTTCACTTGCTAATGGTCAAAATTTAAGGATAGAATGAGATAGGCTTTTGCAAATTTATTTAACCTTAAAGCCTTACTCCTTGCTAAAAACATATGCATTGTTTAAATATTGCGTAAGTCTTGTAAATACCTTTTTATATTAATGGTGCTATTCCTACCAAAGTTGCATAAAAGCTGGAGATGGTGTTCAACCACTTTTTGTTGGTGATGTGCCCAAGAGGCAATCATAAACAATTTGGTTTAAAGGCCGAAGGGATATTGATGCATGAGGGATTAGAGTGCTAATGGGCCTACAACATGGAAGTCCATTAACACACCTATAAATATGTGGAGTGTGGCTAGCTAGGGGTGAGCCATTCCACCATGCCATATCCCCTGGCCGCCGGCACCAGGCCACGTTTGAAACCCTAGCCGGGCGTGTAGTGCTAGCATACCGGCGCACGGCGTTCCATCCCTATATGTGTGGACTTTGTGGAGACGTTGTTGCTTTTGTTACTGTGCTGATCGCCTGCGATAGCACGTGGATGTTGCTGGGACGAGGACGTGGTCGACTACTTCCTCTACACCGACGCACATCTACATAGGACCTCTGCTCCAACTCTTCTTCCGTTGCGCTACTGTTGACGCAAAGTCGGTGATAACAATCTGCGTGAACACACAATCGGCCTCGAAGATTTGTTTCACTTTGATGACGAGCCGGTAATCTTGAGGTTTAAGGCGTGCTAGACAATTTGACCTGTAATTGACAAGGGATAAAATTGTGTAAAATTCACAGATCGGCTATGGTTCCGAACTTCCCTTATGTAGATCAAATTGGTTAAAACAGCCGATGTTGGTTTAAAGTCCAAATCCAAGCACAGATCGGCTATACGCTTAAAAGCTTAAGAGTCAATATGAATCTCGAATACAGACTGATAAATTGGTTATAAAAACTAAAACTTAATAGAATTAAATAAATAAATCTAATAAGATCTAGCAGATATCGATAACTTTGAACAAAACAGCAAAGCAGAGCAAAATAACCTAAATCGGCTAATCTGATCGGTTGAACGGTAATGTTCAACAAAGTGTGGTGTAATAATTAGATATAGATGAAAGCGATACGCTTAAACCTATAATCTAACGATTATGATAACTTTTAGGAGATCTAGAAGAAACCACAGCGATGCGCCCGGTAGTTAAAGCACTTTTGTCAAATAAGGAATGAAGTTAAAAGTCAGTGTCAAATAGAGAACGAAAAAAATTTCAGGGCTAAGAAAGGAATCAACATTTGTTTTGGTGTCAAATAAGAAATTTGAATTTATGGGACATTAGCTTGCTTATAACCGAGAGCATGGTAATTCAAAATGATTATTAACCTTGCATGGGTGCTCTTATTTTATTCACACGACACAAAGAACCATGCAGCTTGCCAACCCAGCCAAAGGTGAACAAGGGGATACTCATGACAACCCATCCCAAAGAGTCCTAAACTTTTGAGATACATGCCTAGTTTATGTACAAAGCCACCTACGTGCAATAGGGACACCCCTAGGTTCCTCTAAAATGTCCATAGATCATCATACATCATGGACCTGACCCAAATGAACAAGACAACTAAGCTAGTGAGCTCATCCTTTCTAGGATATGTGGTAGCATGAAAAATGTGCTCAAGCCAATATCATCAACGGACGGACCTTACGGCTCAAGTGGTCCATGTCGCCGAGACTCTTTCTCGTGACCTACAAATCGCCCAAGACTCGCATCCACGTTTAACATCATATGTAATTATTCAATTATTTTGAAAAGGATCCCAATCTAGCATGGAACATGGAGGATTACAAAAGACAGACATGCCTGTCACCACGTGCCACGTGTCTATATTAACATCTATTAACAATTCATTGATTGTGCCGGATGGGCTTGGTATTTGGCAGGACCGAGTCTATGGGACCCATAAAGGGCATTGAGGGTCATAAATCTTTTAGTGGAGCCACAAACTCCAGCAACATAGGTGCATAGAATTTTCAAACCCGTAGCATAGTGATCCCACATTATGCATATATTATGTTTTGTTGTTTGATGTTAGATTCTCCCAGCTACCAAGTTCTTGATCATAAAGAACATAAGAGGCAGAGGGAAGGGCTCGATATGCAGTGTTGGCTCAAGAACAGAAAAAGGAAAATAATAAGGCCAGATATACAAGTCATCCCACATTATGCTATGGTGGAAGATTGTAAATTGACAATACAAAAGGCCAGGTACTATGTGTGGAACTCTAGTTACCGAATGGATTGACGCCATCTGTGCTCATAGGGAACCTAATATTTCTGCAATCATCAGCGACCATTGATAGTGAGCATTGATGTGTGCCCATTGAGCAGCAACTACGAGGTGCCGCATCATACCGTCCTTCTTCTTGCGACCTTCCTTGTGCCAACGCAAGACTTGGCCTCCTTTCTAGTGGAAAACATGCGTTTCAAATGAGAAATGATAGGAAAATGAGTAAATTGCACCCACCATACAACAACTTGTATCCTTGTATCACTTTGGTCCAACAAGTATCAAATTATGTAAATGGATACACAAACTTGTTAAATATTTGCATATACGTTCCCATGTACTCTATGTAGATGTATTTTGCCATCATGGATGGTGAAATAGATGGTTTTATACTTGTAAATCGCTTCCAAACTGATGATCGGCTGAAAATGTGGTCTGTTATCACGTACATATGCATGTCTATCCTTTCCTTTAATCCTACAAGCATAATTTTGATCCGGCCATATGCAACAAATACATGTGTCTTTATGTCATTGTTGGCGCATGCAAACTTCTCGCTCTTGCTTTTCATTTTTCTCTATATGCAGCCCAAGCAATCAAGGGATGTTGCATCATGAGTCCAATAAAATATAAAAAGTTAATCCAACAGATTAGCCTACCGAGTCAATTCTTCTTTTGAATGCTTCAAATCCGTTTCAAACAACAAGCATTTTTCCTTCATACAAACTCTTCCTCGGACCATATTTGATTGTCCACTTCATCTGTCAAAGTGGTAAAATACATCTTCTTAGCATACATATGATTGTATATGCACATATTTGATAAGTTTATGCACCTATTTGCATGATTTGCTATTTGTTGGATCAAAGTAATACGAGCATACAAGTTGTTTATGGTGAGAGAAATTTGCTCTGGAAAATACCATGCAACCCTCATAGGAGCCCCTCTGTTACTCTTCTCGGGCTCATTGTCTTTCCATATACAATTGTACCGGGACATTCCACATTTAGGACAACTATCTAAATATTTTTATTCTCCATGAAAAAGAACACAACTATTCTTACATGCATGCATTTTTTTCAATTTCCAATCCCAAAGGACAAATTATATTCTTAGCCTTGTCCATGGACTCTGCCAGAAGGTTCCCCTCTGGTAGAATGTCCTTTACCAAAACCAATAGTTCACTGAAACTTCAATCGGTCCAATCATGAGTTGCCTTCAGCTGCAGAAACTTGAGGTCACCGGATAGACATGAATACCTTTCACAACCAGGATATAGGGGTTTCTTGGAATCTTGGACGAACTGCTTGAGTCTATTTAACTCAGCAGTTGAGTACACACCTTGCTACTCAGCATCCCCAACCATCTGATCCACATTGTCCACACGAACCGTGACATCAACATTATTCAAGACTAGTATTTCCTGCTCGTTAATACCTTCGGGTTGCATAAAAAAAGTTCCGAATGCTTCTTCCTAAGGTAGACTAATATCTCATCTGCACAGTTGTGACGCCACATCTTACCGACGGTGCAAGACATTTGTGTGGTTGGGTTGTGTACTTGTGTTACAATCAGACTATATATGAATGCCATCTTTTATTGCATCAGATTCTTCACAATAAACGAATGTGCATAAAGCTTTTGTACACTAGAATTGTAAAACAAACATATGCATGTATAAGCCCTCTGGATGCACGGATGACCTCTAGAAGCCCTGGGCGGGGATGGACATCCCATGTGATAAATTTGACAAAGAGTTGGATGGAAGAATTTCACAGTGCAAAAAGCACTAAATGACCACTTTTGGATCCGTCAGCTCAACAATCTAAGCACAACACCAGAGCTTACGGAGTACACAGAGCTGTGGGAACAAATCCACCTCCTACAGCGAGACCCTGGTACAGCAGATGAGATAAAATGGCGATGGACGCAAGATGGGGAGTATACGACGAAGAGTGCCTACCGTATTCACGTATTCAGTTTGTAGGCCATATATCCAAACCCAGCTTTGCACCGATTTGGAGAGCTCGAACAGAACCCAAATGCCGCTTTTTTGCATGGATCCTCCTGCATAGGAAAATTCTGACAGATGATAATCTTGAGAAGCGAGGCTGGCCACATAGCTCCCTGTGTCGACTCTGTAATTTGGAACAAGAGACGCCGACCCACCTTTGCAAATGCTGCCCCTACACCATTGAAGTGTGGGACAAATTGACGAATTGGCTCGATCTGCAACATCTCCCGGGGCCAACCTCGGCAACATCGATTAATGCATGGTGGAAGAAAGCTAGGAGAAGAATCACGAAGGAAAACCGAAGGGATTTCGATGGTTTCATGATTTACCTGTGGTGGAACATCTGGAAAGAGAGAAACAGACGTACTTTCAACCATGAGATAAAGACGGTAGAAGAGGTGGCCTTCCGGATAAAAGAAGATACCCTTCAGTACAGAAGAGCGACGACCGTCTGTCCAGGAGGCCCTGTTTAGTTGCTGTTCTTTTGTCTCGGCAGTTGTTTTCTTTCTGGTTGTTCTGTTCTTTTGTCTCGGTAGTTTGGGGCTGTTTTGTCTCCTTCCTTGGGTGGGGAAGAGTGGTGAGACTGGTTGTTTTGTTTTGTTTGTTATCCCTTTTTTCCCTTCTAATAAAAATTACGGCAATTCTCTTGCCGTTCCGTTCAAAAAAACCTCTAGAACTAGTAACTGAAAATGTCGTTGATCATTTTGCACTATTCAGCTCGCTAACTTCTTCTGGTTTCTCTCGCTCTCTTTTGTTCCATTTCATCTTTGTAAGAAACTCACACGAGCTGATCCGTGTTCTTGGCCAGCTGGGGTGGAGCAGGCAAGGTAGGATGGGGCACGACATTGGACGACGGCGCCGAGTCCAGCTGGTGCATCACCTTCTCGATGTCGGTGATGAGGCGCTCGGCCAAGGTGCGGCTGAAATCCTCCCTGACGACGACGCGGAGCACCGTAACGTGCTGGGCGTCCGGGGCCATGGTGTAGGCTGGCACAATCCAGCCGAAGTGTCGGCGCAACATGTCCGAGATCTCGAACTCGTCGTGGCAGCTGCTGCGGTTATTGAGAGAGAAGACCACCATGGGCACTCCCTTGTCCTTGGACACTATGTTGAAGCGGCCCATCTTCTTGAGGCCCTCCTCGAGCACCGTGGCGTTCTGGTGGCACTTCTCCAGGATGTTCCGGTAACCCTGCATGGATTCGTAGCAAACGATTCGAGATAAGATGGATCATATATATCAGCTGATCATCAATCATCATGAGTATGTAGATGTAGCCATGTAGGTAATTAAGCTATTGTAACCAACTGGATATACCTCGAAGCCATGGCGAATGAGCTGGTAGTACTGCGCGATCACCTGGCTGGATCCTCTGGTGAAATTGACGGTGAAGCTGGGCTGGTCGACGCCGCCGAGGTAGTTGAAGTGGAAGACGAGCTCCTCCGGCAGGTCCTCCCTGCTGCGCCAGATGCACCACCCGATGCCGGGGTAGACGAGGCCGTACTTGTGGCCGCTGACGTTGATGCTCCTCACCCACGGCAGCCGGAAGTCCCACTCCAGCTCCGGGTACAGGAACGGCGCGATGAACCCGCCGCTCGCCGCGTCCACGTGGATCGGCGTGCCCCACCCCGTCGCCCTGTTCCTCTCGTCGAGCAGGTCGTTGAGGAGCTTCACGTCCTCGAACTCGCCGTTGAGCGTCGACCCGAGGATCGCCCCGACGCATATGGTGTTCTCGTCCACCATCTCCACCGCTTTCTTGGGGTCCATGACGTAGTAGCCGTCGCGGAGCTTCACTTCCCGGAGCTCAACCTCGAAGTAGGCCGCAAACTTTTTCCAGCAAACCTACACCCAATCCCTAGGCGTTGTTTAGTTCCCAAATTTTACTCCTAAATTTCACTATAAAAAAAATTCCCACACAGTTTTATTGTGCTTTGAGAGACGAACATTTTAAGTATAATTAATCAATGTTTGGATAATCATTCATAAATATAAATGAAATGCTACAGTATCGCATTTATGACGTTTTTCAAAGTTTAGGTGTCCAAACTTTAAAACTAAACAAGGGCCAGATTTGATTGACAAAAATCTGTCAACACACACTACTACAAAAATCTTCATTAGTGCCAGTCAAAGGGCATGGTTTAGTATCAATCACCCCATCCGGTATTGGATAGCCGGTCCTAAATGGCCTGCACGTTAGTGCTGCCTGACTGGTACGAATAGCAGGGAGGCCCACACACGGGCAAGTCATAAATCACACGTAAATACACGTGCACGGCCGCGAGAATTTGAACCCATGACCTCTAGCCTCGCGTGTTATTTATTTATCATCCCACCTATGCATCACATGTAATTGAGAGGGAATGTTTTCTTTTTAAAATAACTCGTGGAGGCCCGTTTAGTACCGATCCAAGACACCTACCGGTACTAAATGTTACACTTCCGGCCGGTATTATTAACCGGTACTAAATGAGCGCGTCATTTTAGCACCGGGCCAAGATATTGACCGATATTAAAATGCTACTTTTACTACTGGTGCGTTTTGAGCCAGTACTAAGATGACTCAGGAGGCTTTCAACTGACCTGGCTGGATTTTTTAATGTTTAGTACTAAATACAGGTGAATGAATATGAGTTTTTCAATTAGTAATGTACAACTAGGCATGAGTTTTGAACACGGTATTATGCGATCGATCAGTTATATATATATAGATAGATAGATATTTACTTGTACGTTGGCGCCGGCGACGACGTTGGGCTTGTCATACGGCTTGCCCTCGGCCATGCGCTTCTTCTGCCACTTTCGCTTCATGGCAAGCCCGCCCAGCATGACGCCCTCTGACGAACCCAACGTGCTGAAGCCGACTACGCAGCGGTTCTGTAACATGCATGCAACAACACTCAAGAGAAGATAATTAATAATGTCGAGAGCGAGATCGCGAGAGACACGACTTACATGGAGCTCGGCGGTGCCCGGGTAATCATCTACGTAGTTCTTGCTGATGTTCCGTTTAGCATCACAAACGGTTCAAGCCACCAGTGATTTCCTGCGTCCGAAATAAACCCCCAAGTTGGGGCATAAATATCGCGCGCTCCGTGGCCGCCGGGATTCGAACTCAAGACCTCTCTCTCGTGTGAGACTTTCCCTACCATTGCACCTCATTGTCACTTGTGACTAGATATGGTTTCGGTTCCTATCATATTATACCAGACCGAGTTTAAATTGCCTGTTTGAGGCCCTAAACGACTTCAAATTAAAATCTGTTGAAGTACAAAGTTTCCTAACTTTTCAAAACCTACAACTTTTATGTTGACCATTTTTTCATCCGAGGCCGTTTACGAAAATTGAATTTCAAATTTGAGAATATTCAAACTTAGATCTAGCAACTAGATGACTTCAAATGACAAAGTTGTCAATTACAAAGTTTCATGACTTGTCGAGATCTACAACTTTCATGTTGTCCGTTTATCCATACGATATAGTGAGAGTAACATTGTTCACAAATCTTATAGGTCTCTCTTATAGTTTAAGAAACTATAACTCTATGAGAGATAGATTTTATGAACAATATTCATATGAATTTGTCAAATGAAGAAATGACCAAAGTGAAAGTTGTGCATCTTGAGAAGCCATACAACTTTGTAGTTCAACATTTTTTGATTTAAAGTCATTTACTATTTCAAAATGTGGTTTAAATGTACCATACACATCACAAACGGTTCGTATTATTACGAACCGTTTGTGATGGCCTCACATCGCAAACGGTTTTTTAAGAACCGTTTGTGATGGCCCCTATCACAAACGGGGGAGGGGGGTGGGGGGTATCACAAACGGTTTTAAAAAACCGTTTGTGATGAGGCCGTTTGTGATGTCACTTTCTGTAGTAGTGTCGGGCTCAATCCACATGGTGCTGAACGACGCCAGGTTCAGCCTCTGGTTCCCGTCCACCACCAGCTCGTCCTTGATGATCCTGCTGGCTGCCTCCTTGGGGATCGACCTCTCCGCCATTTGGTACCTACTATTGCATCGTCGTTTACACGATACAGTACACATTACATGTGATCCGTCAGCAAAAGTTTCAACGAAAATAGTTGGAGAGTGATTAGCTATAGCCGGTCAAGCATGCACACTACCTTAGGAGTGACGCCGAATAATGAACGTCGTGCCGCGGCAAGTGTGGGGACATGTCGCTCTCGGACGACTCGGAGAGGAGGTTGTTCCTGGAGGGCACCATGGTAAGTCGATCAGCTGCTCCCGGCCGTGCGTATGTAGCAGCAATGCAACTGACAGCTCTTTGCTTTGGTTTAGGCTTGGAGTTTGAGAGGAGAGCTCGAGCGACTAGATCTCACGGCTGCAATTATAGCCGGGCGACGGCGTCGTGTCTTCAGCGTCACACTCACGAGCAGTCTATTTGGCGAATGAGACCAGGGTTGTGTTTAGTTTCCCAAATTTTCAAATTTTTCATTATATTGATATCACATTAAAATATTAAATATAGTAAATGACGCATGCATTAATCATTAAATATTGATAAATAAAAAACTAATTGCATAATTTTGATGTACACGACGAGATGGATCTTTTGAGTCTAGTTAGGTCATGGTAGGACAACAATTACCACAAACAAACGAAAAGTGTTATAGTACGCGACAGTGTTCGATGTGACTTTTCTATCAATTTTTTGCGAGAATTAAACACACCCTAGACTTGTTAGTTGATGTGAAGAAGAGAAGAAAAACTATAAGTAGGTAGCGTTCATATATATTTAATAAATATAAACACATTGTCTAGGACATTAACGTCGCTAGCAACTGGTCGTGGGATAGAGAAAAGGAGAATAAATCTAATGATCTCGTAGAATAAAAAAGAAAATATGAAAAAAAATAAAAAGTTGTCTTATAAGTGGGATTCTCGCGGGCGCGCGTGCTCCACGCGCTGAAGCTTTGAGACATAGGAACTGGCCGTGGCTAGCTGCATTTCGGCCAGGGACATGGCAGACATGGACGCACGTTGTCCAGCTAGTACATAGATATATTTATCGTACAGACAACTGCTGTAATTGCTTTCTTTATCAGTACTTGAGATCTGCTGGCTGCACCGACAAAGCAGAGATCAGCATGTGATGCTTGGACGTTAATTATAACCTAATCGATGGATGGAAAATAATTACAAACTAATTACAGCTTTTGACTAAGAATGAAAATGGTAAGGATATTATCCGTTTGTATTCGATTTCATATTCGATGGAATGGGTTTTTATCCGTTCAAATCCGAATCCGGATAGTTACTGTCCGCTACCGATCCGAATCTGAATAACAAAAGTTGGATATTTAGAATATCGATATCCATTCCTATATTATCCGTCACAGGTTGGCACTATCAGTATCCGATCCGAATCCGAGAGAAAAAAACTATCTGTATTCGTGTCCGGCAGTATTCGTCCATATTCGATCCGTTTTCATCCCTACTTTTGACCTAGCGAAAAGCTACCGATTGCCTTGTTCGCTTGGCTTATCAGCCACCAGCCAGCAGTATTTTTCTCTCAGCAAGAACCAATACCAGCCACCAGCCAGCCGAACAGGTAAAGTGTAAAGTGTAATCAATAAACTAGGTAATACTACGTGTGATTCTGCGGAAATTTCTTAACCATTTTTTTAAAGTGAAATTTAAAAGTAGAAACAAAACAATAATTGTATTTTTTCAAACAAAATTATACACAGGGGCGAAGTCCAGTAACAATTCGTGGGTGCAGCTGCACCCCCTTAAAAAGAAAAGTCAGTTACTATCCCCGTATCTTAGCCCTATATACACCCACCTCGGCCCAATAAACTGCATCCCCAAACAACCCAGCACCCTAGCTAGCTTGCAGTCCATATGTCCAGTTAAATCAGCCATGAAGGCTTTGGCATGTCGAGAAGGGACAACGCTCGCCTGTGATACTCTTCTTCACAAGATGCGCATTGCAAGTGACTGCTCCAATGTGATTAGGAGAATTCAGACTGGGTCGATGAGAGCGTATGGTCATATTATCCAGGAGATTAAAGCGGGGCGGCATTGTTTCAGAAGATAGAGTTCGTCAATAAACGGCGAGAAGCGAACTACAAAGCGTATAAGTTGGCTCGGAGTTCCCTCTTCAACTCCTTTGAGAGGCACGTATGGCTGGTCAGTCCACCTACGGGCGTTTGTAATTTGTTAAGTCGAGACTAGAGAGTTGTTTTACTCTCTAAAAAAAACTGTTCCTAAAAGAAAAGTTAAATGAGCCATGAGAAAATGCTCCGCATTAGTCCAACAGACCACGGCCTGCACGTTCTCTTGTCTCGCGTCGATTTGGCTATCCGCGCTCCTCTTACTTTATATTTTTATTACTTCAAACCAAATATTCTTCTCCCGCACTCCTGTTACTTTATATATTTACTTTATGTACAACAACTAAATATTTTATCTATATAACCTATATAATTAGTACCCACTAAAAGATCGTAGTTGATTTTTTCTCAACATGCAAACATTCCACGTCATCATTCACTATACGACATGCCACCATCCACTAGATCATATATTTATGTCTTCAACTGATTTTTATATATGGTTAATATCATGCCTTTGTGAGTAGCATACTACAAAATTCTCGTAGTAGAGAAAAATGTAGGATCAATAATTTAGAATGATTATCTCTCAACAAAATTACCATGATTCCATGTATAATATTGTTAACAAAAGAATGTTATCATAAAATCACTTTGATGTTCCTACTTTCACATTGTACCTTAAAAAATTTGTTTAAAAAATTTTCGCAGCATTGCGCGGGGTATCACCTATTTTGAAATTTCACCTTTAAATTTTATTTAAAAATTCCCGCAGCAACGCACGGAGTATCAACTAGTTTATCTATTTGCAATTACCATCTTCCAATAGCCTCGGGGGAAGAGAAAGCTGGTGCTACAACGGCAGTAGCGTAACATTTCAGTTACGCCTGTTCGTAAATTCCACCCCAAATTCTACTATGCAAAAAGAAGATTTTCATCACATCAAAATGTCGGTACATGCATAGAGTACTAAATATAGATGAAATAAAAAACTAATTGCACAGTTTTATTGTATTTTGCGAGACAAATATTTTGAGTCTAATTAATCAATATTTGGATAATTATTCACAAATACAAACAAAATGTTACAGTTGCGCATTAATGGCAAACTCTCAGCTTTGCCTTCTCCAAATTTGGATCTAAACAAGGCCAACGCTTGATTTAGCGTGAAACATGGTTTACGTTTCGGTAGCGTGAGCTTTGCATAGTGTTGGAAATATGCCCTAGAGCCAACTGGATTCGATCCACTAGTGGGCTCAGATTGATTTAATCCATTAGGGCGTTAAAGTCATAATGGGCCACAAATGTTGTAAAGCCCATTACCGAGGGAAGGGGTACACTATCTATTAATCCCATATTGCTAATGGAAGATGGTGTGGGAAATTTTCTCCCAATAAATATAGACCAAACCCCTCCTGAAAAGGAGACGACTTTCAAGCAACAGCCGCGCTGCCTACGCCTTCTCCTCATCGTGCTCGCGGACTCCGGTGCGCGACGTTTCAATCCTCGTATGTGTGGATACCTCGGAGGTGCTGCGCTTGGAGCACAAGGACGAACCGCACGTGCAGGACCAGACGGACGTAAGCAACTGCACTGCACTGCCACTTCGACGCGTTCGTCTACATCGAGACGGCTTCCGCTGCAACTGCGCGTCTAGTGGTAACGATCCGCGATCTATAACTGCTGTTGTTCCTATTTTCGGGTAAACGGGTTTTTGTATGTGCTAGCGTATCCTCCTCGTTTCCCTTCAGTGGTATCAGAGCCGTAGCTGTTTCGTTATAGGTTCGGATGTATGCATATGGAGATATGCTTGGATGTAGATGAGTCTCTGATCGGTTTGTGATCTTTGCCATGATGGTCGTGTAACGAATTGCTCCCACCGGTCGGAATTCCGCCATCGGAGCTAAGTGATACACGTAAACCCAGGCATGGTGAGATGTAGATCAATTGAATTGGTCGAATTGAACTTAGGTCAATGGCCGGGCGCATGGTGATGCGCGGCGATGTGGATTGGATCCATTATCGGGCCGGGTTTTGCGCGATAATCAGGTTGTTCATAAAACAGCCATAACTTTTGCATACGACCTCGGATTGAGACGATTTTTATATGAAAATTCATCTAAAAAAATTTACACATTATTCCGACTGCCATAGGCAGTTTCGCCGAATTTAGATTTGCGAAAAAAGACCGGGAAGATAGAGTTTTCGACGATTTAAGTTTGGACGTCGGAATCGTCTAACTTGTTTTTGCAGGTTCATGTGATCGGTATGGCCCCATGTGTATGTGATGCATGTATGTAATTAATCATGACCTAGGCGAAATTAAAATTTTGAAAACGATCCCTCAGAAATGTTTAAGTTTTGAATGTCCTCCCAACTAAATCTTGCACCATCACATGTCTTGTACAATTAGTGGTGGGTCTATGAAATTAGGGTGCCACTAGTTTTCCTTGACTAGATGGGTTTGTATCGGATACTTACTCGCATAAAGGGTTGGTTAACTTAAACAAGGTCATCTTAACGGTTAAGGACCTTGGGACATAAAGGTTGGACGCCGAGACATAGAGATGTCAACCAACAACAGGAGTCATATATGATATGATTAGCAAGAGTTGCTTACCGATCTACCATGTCTTCTAGCGGTGATGCTAAAGCTCACTAGTCGACTTGTTAGTTGTGGATCCTGAATCGCTAAATATCAATGGAGGGATATTGATTTTAGTGGGAGTAGATTCCGTTAAATAGTTTAATGTATTTTACTCGAAGATGTTCTAGACATCCCATTACCAGTTGAGCCTGATGATAACGCAACCCTTGCTGAGAAAAATGCTTACAAGAAGGCATGTGATGTCAATCTTGAAGTGAGCTGCCTTATGCTTGCTTGCATGGAACCCGAGCTGCAGATGCAGTTTGAGACAAACCATGAGGCGCACGATATGATCGAGGCGCTTAAGGACATGTTCCAAACTCAGGCCAGGACTGAAAGGTTCAATGTCTCAAAGGCCTTTGTGGAAACCAAGCTAGCAGAAGGCGCAGCTGTAGGGCCACATGTGATCAAGATGGTTGGTTACTCACAGAGGTTGGAGAAGCTAGGCTTCCCACTTGGCCCAGAGTTAGCCACTGATTTTATTCTAGCATCACTTCCGCCTAGCTTTGGGAACTTCATTTCGAACTACCATATGCATGGGGCGGAGAAGGGATTGAATGAGTTGTGTGGCATGCTCAAGACAGCAGAGGCTGACATTAAGAAAAGCGCTAGCAGCAGCCATGTGATGGCGATCCAAAACAGGCCTAACTTCAAGAAGAAGGGCAAATCTTGGAAGAAGAACGGCGGCAAGGCTAAAGATATGATCTCTCAGCCAAGCTCTACGCCCCAGACTGAGTCTGGACCAGCTGCAGAAAAGGAGGAGTGCTTTTATTGTAAGGAACTTGGTCACTGGAAAAGGAATTGCAAGCTGTACCTAGCTTCCCTGAAGAATGGCGGTAGTAAGAGTACTTCCGCATCAGGTACACTTGACATTAATATTACAGACATTTTTCTCGCTGAATCTTCTATTAATTCCTGGGTATTTGATACCGGATCGGTTGCTCATATCTGCAATTCGATGCAGGGACTAGTAAGAAGTAGAAGCGTGGGAAGAGGCGAAGTCAATTTCCGCGTGGGCAATAATGCAAGAGTTGCTGCTTTGACTGTCGGGACGATGCAACTCCACCTTTCGTCAGGATTTATCATGGAATTGAATAATTGTTATTTTGTTCCTAGTTTGAGTCGAAACATTGTATCTCCCTCATGTTTGATGAAGGATGGTTATACATTCGCGAGTAAAGACAATGGTTGTGTGATCTCAATTTGTTTTGTAGTAGCATGTGACACCCCCTTTAGCTATTGTTCATTTATTGAATATCCATGAAAGGCAACTTGTATATGATTAGCAATTATGTGAATTGTCTGTGAAACTCAATACTTGTATGGTTATTCAAAAGGATTGTCCCTAATTTGATATAAGTGAGAAGCGCATGAAGAAGCTCCATTCTGATGGACTTTTAACTTCGTTTGATTTTGAATCATACGAGACATGTGAAGCTTGCTTGCTAGGAAAGATGACCAAGGCACCTTTCACAGGTTTTCCTGAGAGATCGCAAGACTTGTTGAAACTCGTACATACTGATGTGTGTGGACCAATGAGCATGACAGCTCGAGGCAGATTTCAGTACTTCATAACTTTCACTGATGATTTTAGTAGATATGGCTATGTCTACTTAATGAAGCATAAGTCAGAGACTTTTGAAAAGTTCAAAGAGTTTCAGAATGAAGTTGAAAATCAGCGTGGTAAGAAAATTAAAGCCTTGCGATCAGATCGTGGAGGCGAGTATTTGAGCCACGAGTTTAGCACTCATCTAAAGAGTTGTGGAATTGTTCCATAGCTTACGCCACCCGAAACACCTCAGAGGAACGGTGTGTCTGATAGACGTAATCGAACCTTGTTAGACATGGTGCGATCAATGATGAGCCAGTCAGACCTACCGTTATCATTTTGAGGTTACGCTCCAGCCATAGCAGCTTTCACACTAAATAGGGTACCATCTAAGTCCGTGGAGAATACACCATATGAGATATGGACTGGCAAGACTCCCAGTTTGTCTTTTCTAAAAATTTGGGGTTGTGAGGTATATGTCAAGCGACTTCTGTCAGGCAAGCTTACACCCAAATCGGACAAGTGCATATTCGTGGGATATCCAAAAGAAACCATTGGATATTATTTCTACAACCGATCAGAGGGCAAAGTGTTTGTCGCTAGGAACGGTGTTTTCTTGGAGAAAGAGTTTCTCAAAAGCGAGAAAAGTGGACAGACGGTGTGTTGGCGGTCGTTACAACCCAAATCCGGCACCACATACTTGGGATAAAATGAGAGACTATGCAACATTCCCTGCACTTAGGTTTTATTTCTAATAAAGTTCCACGAGTTTTGGTGAGTGTCATGTTTGCAGGTACAATATCACGAAACACGTGCTATAGGGTCGGAAATGACATAAACGGCCGAACGACATGTTCGGCCGGTTATCCCCCTTAGCCGTACAGGCCGGCGGGAGCTGATGCTTCACTTGTGATGATTTATCGCGGTTATCCATGAAAAATCAACTGAGCTTTAATAAAATGATAGAAACTCAAGTTGCTCAGTTAGCTGCTGCTGTTCCTGTCACTGAATCGGGGCAGATTCCGGGGCAACCCGAACCTCCCCTCGAAACAGTGAATGCTATTACTATGAGACAGGGTAAGATGTCTCGTAGTATTCTCCGTACTAACCATGCAGGGAAGGTCTCAAATATCCAAGTGCTAACACCGAGATGGACCTACCTGCCGAGAGCTGCAAAGAAGGCGATCATCAAAACCTCTCCGGACCGGAAGGAAGATCCCGGAGTACCCGTCATCCAATGCACGATCTGGAATCGTCGCATTGATGATGCGCTCCGAAGTAAGTAGTTATTGATCTGTGTAGGAGTGGTTCCTAGACTTGTCAGTAACCTTAGTTTCTGCCCGTCGCAATGGAGGTGGTAGCCGTGAGGTGGTGACCGCCCTCTCGGTCTTTGTAGCCCATCACGTTAGTTCCGGTGTCCTAGGACCCAAGGTTCAGGGTAGTCGGCACCCCTTCTCATCCCTTTCTGTGTGTAGAGGGCCCTGTAGTCCCCAAGGACGGCAATAGACTTATTCCGGACCTTTTAGTGCTGGCTCTTTAGCCGCTGTATCTCTAACCACTTGGCCTAGATAGATAGAGTACCCAGGAATCCTTTATCTCTTCTCGTTGTCCTCCCAACTATCTATACCTTCTCTCATCTACCCAAGTATCCCCATTGTTCCATTTCAGTGTTTCATGTTCAATACCA
>OAMR01000946.1:286545-302291 GCA_900205405.1 Echinochloa crus-galli | reverse complement strand
GCTATAGGGGTCGGAAATGACAGAAACGGCCGAACGACACGTTTGGCCGGTTATCCCCCTTAGCCGTACAGGCCATCGGGAGCCGTCCACGTCATCATGTCGTTTGGGTCATATAAGTGAGAAGCGCATGAAGAAGCTCCATTCTGATGGACTTTTAACTTCGTTTGATTTTGAATCATACGAGACGTGCGAAGCTTGTTTGCTAGGCAAGATGACCAAGGCACCTTTCACAGGTTTTCCTGAGAGGGCGCAAGACTTGTTGGAACTCATACATACTGATGTATGTGGACCAATGAGCACGACAGCTCGAGGTGGATTTCAGTACTTCATAACTTTCACTGATGATTTTAGTAGATATGGCTATGTCTACTTAATGAAGCACAAGTCAGAGACTTTTGAAAAGTTCAAAGAGTTTCAGAATGAAGTTGAAAATCAGCGTGGTAAGAAAATTAAAGCCTTGCGATCAGATCGTGGAGGCGAGTATTTGAGCCACGAGTTTAGCACTCATCTAAAGAGTTGCGGAATTGTTCCACAGCTAACGCCACCTGGAACACCTCAGAGGAACGGTGTGTCCGAGCGACGTAATCGAACCTTGTTAGACATGGTGCGATCAATGATGAGCCAGTCAGATCTACCGTTATCATTTTGGGGTTACGCTCTAGAAACAGCAGCTTTCACACTAAATAGGGTACCATCTAAGTCCGTGGAGAAGACACCATATGAGATATGGACTGGCAAGACTCCCAGTTTGTCTTTTCTGAAAATTTGGGGTTGTGAGGTATATGTCAAGCGACTTCAGTCGGACAAGCTTACACCAAAATCGGACAAGTGCATATTCGTGGGATATCCAAAGGAAACAATTGGATATTATTTCTACAACCGATCAGAGGGCAAAGTGTTTGTCGCTAGGAACGGTGTTTTCTTGGAGAAAGAGTTTCTCAACAGCGAGAAAAGTAGACAGAAGGTGTATCTTGAAGAAATTCGAGATGAGCCTATGAGGCAAGACTTTACGAGTGATGCTGATGTAGCAGAACGAGTTGAGGCACCTGTGGTAAGAGAAGAACCGCCACAACCACGAAGGTCGGAAAGGCCACGTCGCGCTACACAGAAAATGAATCTCCTAGTTACGGGAGAGCGCGACATATTGTTGATGGACAATGATGAGCCTAGGACCTATGCGGAAGCTATGATGGACCCAGATTCCGAGAAATGGCAAAGTGCCATGAGATCCGAGATAGATTCCATGGGGCAAAATCAAGTTTGGAACTTAGTTGACCCGCCTGATGGTGTGAGACCCATCGAGTGCAAATGGATCTTTAAGAGAAAGAGAGATGTAGACGGAAATGTTAACGTCTATAAAGCACGACTTGTTGCAAAAGGTTTTCGACAAGTTCAAGGAGTTGACTACGACGAGACATTCTCTCCAGTAGCGATGCTTAAATCTATCCGGATCATTCTAGCAATAGCTGCGTATTTCGATTATGAGATATGGCAAATGGATGTCAAAACAGCTTTCCTCAATGGGAACCTAGAGGAGGATGTATACATGATACAACCAGAAGGTTTTGTCAATCCAACTAATGCTGAAAAAATTTGCAAGCTTCAGAAATCAATCTATGGATTAAAGCAAGCATCTCGGAGTTGGAACCTTCGTTTTGATGAGGTAGTCAAAGGGTTTTACTTCCGGCAGAATGAAGAAGAGGCTTGTGTTTACAAGAAGGAAAGTGGGAGCTCTGTTGTATTTCTAATCTTGTATGTGGATGACATATTGTTGATTGGGAATGATATTCCTATGCTAGAATCCGTTAAGACTTCGCTGAAAAATAGTTTTTCTATGAAGGACTTAGGGGAAGCTGCATACATTTTGGGTATAAGAATCTATAGAGATAGATCGAGGAGGCTTATAGGATTAAGCCAAGATACTTATATTGACAAGGTGCTGAATCGGTTCAGCATGGAACAATCCAAGAAAGGGTTCTTGCCTATGTCACATGGCGTACACCTCAGCAAGACTCAGTGTCCTACGACGACTGATGAGCGGGAGCGCATGAGTAAGGTTCCTTATGCTTCAGCAATTGGATCCATCATGTACGCCATGATAAGTACTCGCCCAGATGTCTCATATGCTCTAAGTGTTACAAGCAGACACCAGTCTAATCCAGGTAAAAGTCACTAGACAACGGTGAAAAGCATTCTTAAGTACTTTAGAAGGACTAAAGATGTGTTCCTAGTCTATGGAGGTGAGGAAGAGCTCATTGTAACGGGTTACACTGATGCTAATTTCCAAACTGATCCAAACGATTCAAAGTCGCAATCAGGGTTCGTGTTCACAATAAACGGTGGTGTTGTAAGTTGGAAAAGTTCTAAGCAAGATACGGTAGCTGATTCTACAACAGAAGCCGAGTACATCTCAGCTTCTGAAGCGGCGAAGGAAGGTGTTTGGATGAGGAAGTTCCTCATTGAGCTTGGTGTGTTTCCCAATGCATCTAGCCCATTGGAACTCTACTGTGACAACAATGGGGCTATTGCGCATGCTAAGGAGCCTAGGAATCACCAAAAGAACAAACATGTACTGCGGAAATTTCACCTCATTCGAGAGTTCGTTAGAAGGGGTGAGATAAAGATATGCAAAATACATACGGATTTGAATGTTGCTGATCCATTGGCAAAGGCTCTTGCACAGCCTAAGCATGAGTTGCACATGAGAGCTATGAGTATTAGATATCATCTAGATTAGCTCTAGTGTGAGTGGATGATTGTATTATATCTATGACATATTGTTTATTGAATATCCATGAAAGGCAACTTGTATATGATTGGCAATTATGTGAATTGTTTGTGAAACTCTTTACTTGTATGGTTATTCAAAAGTTGTCCCTAATCTGATTAGCACATGTATTAGTTGATGACTATGTTTCACAAGTCATGGACATGGAGATGTCAAACTAATAATGTGGGCACATGTATGACATGGGGCTGGACTGACCCAACTTGAGATTTTGTTGTATGTTTATCTCTTTTCACAACGCGTATGCTTTGTCCTAAGACCTGAGATTGTCATATGTACTCAAGATGTGAATTGACCTACTTAGGGACTGTCAAACGCTACTCCGTAACTGGGTAGTTATAAAGGTGGTTTTCGGGTTTGTCAGGAAGCATGCTATGAGGCGTGGTCAATCAAGATGGGATTTGCCCCTCTCTATATGAGAGAGATATCTCTGGGGCCCTCGAGTGATCAGATCAAGAAATGCATGGCCATGCTAAGTTAAGTGTTAACCTCTTGAAGGATCCGATTCACAGATTCGAGAAAGAGAGGTCTGACTTGGAGTTAGACCAAATATCGTGAGGCAAAGGGAATAGCTTGTACGTGATGTTGTGGTGGTTCGTCTGATATGATCTTTACGTACGCATGGGAGTTTACACGTCTTGCTAGAGGCCGCTATCAACTATTGGACCGAGTAGGAGTACTCGAATCATGTCTATGTGTACGTGAACCCAAAGGGTCACACACTTAAAACGTTTGGAACACTGAAAACTTGCCTATGTGATTGTATCTAGTGCAAGTGGGAGACTGTTGGAAATATGCCCTAGAGCCAACTGGATTCGATCCACTAGTGGGCTCAGGCGTTAAAGTCATAATGAGCCAGAAATGTTGTAAAGCCCATTACTAAGGGAAGGGGTATACTATCTATTAATCCCATATTGCTAATGGAAGATGGTGTGAGAAATTTTCTCCCAATAAATATAGACCAAATCCCTCCTGAAAAGGAGACGACTTCCAAGCAACAGCCGCGCTGTCTACGCCTTCTCCTCATCGTGCTCGCGGACCTAGCAGTCTGGCGCGCGACGTTTCCATCCTCGTACGTGTGGATACCTGGGAGGTGCTGCGCTTGGAGCACAAGGACGAACCGCGCGTGCAGGACCAGACGGGCGTGAGCAACTGCACTGCACTGCCACTTCGACGCGTTCGTCTACATCGAGACGGCTTCCGCTGCAACTGCGCGTCTAGTGGTAACGATCCGCGATCTATAGCTGCTGCTGTTCCTGTTTTTGGGTATGTGCTAGCGTAGCCTCCTCGTTTTCCTTTACATAACTGCGCCACAGCACTTTTTTCGGCATCTTTTACGGCATGCACGTTACCGTAGCTGGTGCCGCAATGCACTGCGGGTAGCCTTAGCCTCTCGCCGCCTCGTCTTCTTGTTTTTGTGCATCCCTAATTTCCTGAACCAATTCGACTGCTGGCCGCTGGCCGAACTACCTAGAGCGAAGTTACGGCAGCTCGGGCTTGCCGTAACGCGTCAGCTATTAATTTTGTCGTTCTTAATTTATCTGATCTTTTTATTAGATTTATTTGGTAAACACATGAGTAAATAGTCTAATTTGCTATGTGGGCAAAGAAGAGATGATGTAAGTCACTGATGAGACGGTGGTTCGCCATTTCATGAAAATGCAAGGTCGTAGATTTAATGATGAAGATTGAAGGTGTTGTTTATTTAAGTATAAAAAAAGGTGTTGTTTATTTTCGTTACATCATTTTTTCACCTTGCTAAAATAAAATTCTTTCACCTTGCTAAAATAAAATTAAATTTTAAATCATTTATTTGTTTTTTTAGGCTGGTGACTCATCGAGGAGACGAGCATGTTGAAGATTTTGATATAAAAATTGATGTATTTTGCTTGTGTTGATGTTCTTTCTATTTATGGTACCCAAATCATTAAAAAGTATTATTATTGGACTCTTTTGCTTTGGTCAAACTTTTTCTTTCTTTATTATTGCACCCCCCCTTCATTTTACTTTAGCTTTTCCACTGATTATACATGATTTTAAGGTGAAATTTGAAAGTAGAAACACTAACGTGATTGTATAGCAACACTCTTTTACAAACGATAGTATACATGAAAACATGTTCAGTTTGTTGAGAGAGAATGACTCTTAAATAATTGATCATCCATGTATTTCTACTGAGAAAAATTTATAGCATTATATTCGTAAAGACTAATAAATTACATGTATGGATACTATTAGTTATAGAAAATCGGTGAAAGACATAAATAGATGATATGGTGACATTTCGTCTGATATAGTGGGTTCTTATATGATATGGATGTTTGTATGTTGAGAGAAATAGAGTTTAACTCTTATTAGAATGCATCTATATAAGTTATATAGATTAATATCAAATAGAGAGAGATGGGACACGCATGCATGACACATATGCAAGAACAAAAAATTGGGATACCCAGTTCAATATGGATATTTATCCTCCTCTGACACCCTTCAGATGATGGAATGTTTTGGATCACGCACCCGTATAGTCACGACGTATTCAATTCCTATGTACCCAACTTGTCGATGGTTGGCTGGGGGACTGTTGGCAATCATTATTAACATTTATTTTGTTTTAGTAGCAAAGGCACGTGTGCGCACATGTATAAAATAAATCAAATATAACATATAAAATATAGTTACAATGGCTGCGCGGCATGCGCGTGCTAAACTCTCTTCTATACATTTGTCTTCAATTCATGTGCCACGCACGTTTATTAATGACATGTAGGTACTAAAACAATGTCACTTTAGTGGACTATGGTAAATAGACCAGCCATGCGAGATGCTTTTAAAATATTTTATATTCGCTCTCTCATGTATAGAGAGCTTTATGTATATTCTCAAAACTCAATATTTGGCATTTATATATATATGAAGAAAAACTCTCTGATTTATTGTGTATTAGCAATACGGGATAGACGTGGGTACGAATGTGGGTATATTTAGGTGGGTCCATTTTTGGGTGAAAAAGGTTGAGCGAGGAAACAACTAAAAGAGCCTAGAACAGTCAATTTTTTGTTGCGTTTTTTGTTCTTCCCTCCCACCAAAGCCCGACAGGTGGGTCCTCTGTGAGAGGGTGAGGGTGGATTTTTTGGTGGAACGTGTTTTCAATTCTCTAGGATCCTTTTAGTGTAGATTAGTAGTATATTGCATAATGATTGTTACAATCACTTGGCATTCCTACTGTAAAATGACTGAAAATAAATATCAAAGTACAATGATTTGCACGACGTCCACGTAAAAACATAACATGAACCTCATATTGTTTATACGTGCTATAGTACAAATCCTATTTTATCTGGTTTTCTTTGTTACATATTCTGAATTTCTGATCCTTCTTTGTCAACATCTTTACAATGTTGACCTTATATGTTTTACGGGAGTATATTTCTATTATTTGGTTGTTTTAATTTCTGAAGAAGCAGAGAAAAGGTAGGACTGCATGATTGCTGATTTTAGACTAGGAGTCCGGCAAAGGTACTAGAGCATCTTCAAGAGACTAGCCAAATTATTTTCTAAAGTTAAATTTAGCTATTTTTAGAGAAAAAATGTTTCCAACATACTCTATAAATGACTCTTTAAATTTGGTGGCTCTCCATCCCACCTCATTCGCCGACTATTTTTAGCAAGCCTACCTCACTAGCCATCATTATAGAATCTGTTGGATTACCCCATTGAATTAGATGGCTTTCTATTTTTACAAAAGGGCTATAATCTCTATATTTAGCTAACACAATACAGAGTCTCTTGGGGATGCTCTTACAAAACTCAAACATTGTTTCAAAATAAACTGACAAGACTACCTGACACAGATTTAATGATTATTTTTCAAAGAGAAGAGAAAAATAATCATTAAATTTGTCAAAAACAGAATGTAGGAAACATTGTACTACAAAATTTCTACATATGATTCAGTCAAAATTAATGCATAAATAAATAATCTTCATTATAATTTCTAAATTCGCTACAATGCAATTGTATGTATTGTTTGCATGTCTTGCTGTGTGCTGCTACATAGTTACACTTTGTAAAATTATCAGGTTTTATTTTATTAGTGTTGTCACCACTTACTAGATTGTTCTTTCTGTGTTTTAGCCTTTTAGGTATGCAGAAATATCGACAGATAACCTAAGAGCACTGGTACTCTGGAACACACACACACACACACACACACACACACACACACACACACGCACGCACGCACGCACAAAGTGCTGCGACTTCAAGGTGCAGAGCAATTTAAATCGACAACCCACATGTCTATGTTTTTTTCTTTGATCCTGATGAATTGATTCCTCTGCTTGCATAGTACTTGGAGATATAGCTCTTATAGTTAAGAGTTGGCAAAAAAAATATGTTATATGCATTTGTTTATGGCTGGCTACCAATCAGCAGAGGCACCTTCTTTATTCGCCACACTAAGTAAATCGAGAAAAAAGATACACCTCTCATGTGTATTTGAGAAAAAGAAGTTGAGTTTCCATGGATAAAGTTTTAGTCCTAGAATAGCATGATGCTATTCCTATATAATTTGAAGAACTGTTTATGTTGTGCTAGATCAGGTCATAATATATTTCTTAATGTCATGAATTATTTTCATGATTTTCTTTTACGATATATCTTTACCAGAATTTTCCATGCATACATCAGTGCTCTGTTTTTCTATCATATAACTTCTGGACATCTTTTGAAAGATTATTCTCAAAATATTTCTTGCAATATCAGTATAAATTTTCTTTGCTTTCTGAAGGCATCTCCTAGGAGGGAATAGAAAAATATTGTGGTACAAAAGTATGGGTATGGTTCATTTACCCCTAGGAGAAAGCAGTTCTGGCAGGTGAAAAAAGAGTAATAAGGACAACATGTGGAATTCTTGGTGGCAATGAGACACAAGAAAATCACAATAGTTGAGAAGGTCCAATACTACCCAATCTGTATGCAAGAGGTCATTATCGTAAATAAATTAGACTCATGTTGTCTAGGTTGTGGTTTGGTTCACCTGTAGGAATTGTTATCATTGTGACAGGTTAAGCAACTTCGCTTGGAGATATTACTGAAATATTACTTAACTAGGAATTATACAGCTAAAGTATTCATTAATTAGGAATTGCATATGATGAACATTAGTTATTGTTTCATAATTTTTTTGAAAGTACTTTAGTGACATAAAATTCATATTAATTTTCCCTTAATACGAAAAAGTCCAAATTAGTACCCTTAAGTATGGATAAAGTATGGATAACCCCCTAAAGTATATTTTGGTTCATATTACACCCATAATTATCTCAATTAGTCCAATCCCTTCACAAAATTTATCTTTTTTGTTTCTCCATACATAAACCGTGTTTTAAGTTAAAACTTTGTGGGATGATTGTTGGCGGTCGTTACAGCACGTTTTCGACCACCAATTCTCGGGAATAACTGAGGTCATATGAGTCATTTCATACACTTAGGTTTATGTTCTAATAACGTTCCACAAGTTTTGGTGAGTATATGGTGTGCAGGTACACAATTGAGCAAACATGGACTAAGAGGAGTAAAGTGGCCAGTTCAGCCAAATACCCCCCTTAGCCGTACGAGTCACCGGGAGCCGTCCGCGTCAACGATGACCAAGCGACCACAACTTACGACACGTGGACGACCGCCAACTCATCCCGGAGCACCGACACGTCATCCTGGGCCAGAACAACACGAAGCCAAGCACCAAGAAGCAGCCCAGGACGTCCACAACACATAGTCGGTGCAGCAGAGGTCAACCGGGCACTGGGCCCAGTTCGCCCGAAGGGCGCAGTTTGCCCGAACTGGTGAACCGCCTCAAAACCGCCATCCAGAGCCAATCCAGGTCGTGGAGCACCAAGGCGGTGCATCTGGACGGTTCGGGCCGAACTGATCAGTTCGGCCGAACCTACCAGATGCACCGCCTTGGTGCTCCACGGCCTGGATTGGCTCTGGAGGTCGGTTTTGAGGCGGTTACCCAGTTCGGGCGAACTGGGCCCTTCGGGCGAACTGGGCCCAGTGCCCGGTTGACCTCTGCTGCACCGACTATGTGTTGTGGACCTCCTGGGCTGCTTCTTGGTGCTTGGCTTCGTGTTGTTCTGGCCCAGGATGACGTGTCGGTGCTCCGGGATGAGTTGGCGGTCGTCCACGAAGCTCTTGTATCTTTTCCTTTTCCTTATGCAAGACTCTGAGTATTAATATATTATCTTCTGCATTTACTTGAGTTATTTATTCTGCATTTATTTCGCGGATACATGTGGAATGTTTAGCCTTGGTTAAGCTCCTGTAGTCTGGTTCTGGAAGTTCTAGCCTAGTTCTTTATCTTAGCTAGTTCCTCGTCCTTCGTAGGGTGTCTGAGTATAATTGTATACTTGTTGCTCTGCTGGGTTGCTTACTCTTTCTAGGAGAGTAAGTAGTTATTGTCTAGCGTAGGCGTGGTGCCTAGTCTAGATAGTAACCTTGATTTGCATTCCTAATAGTGGACCGTAAGAAGTGTCAACAAGCATTTCTGGCGCCGTTGCCGGGGAAGCAATTGGCGAAAGATATTGATCATTGACATTGCACCCCTTCTCATCCCTTTCTGTGTGTCACGGGCTTCGTCCCCGATGTTGAGATAATAGAACTAGGAAGAGAACCATAGATGCCATTCTCCATGCTAGCCATAACCTTTGCTAGAGATATCTCAAGGCCAGTGGAAGTTTATAGGAATCCTTTCCTGTCTCGTTGTCCTCCCACTAGCTAGACCGCTCTTCAATCTCCATCTCTATCTTGGACTTATCCTTGTGTGTGTCATATGCATATCACTCATATCCTATTCTTTATCCCCGCGTTGTCAGCCGGTACTTTAGTTAGTAGTTACATCCTTGTTAATAGTCAATACTCTTTATCCAATGCTTCCCTGCGGAAATATAAATACGATACCTAGGAATACTCCCGGGTGAAATGCTACATCGGTATCCGTGCGCTTGCGGATTTATATCTGTATCGTAAGAATACCAATGAACACTCCTTGCACCATTCCCGGGATTCACAATCCTGATAGTGGACCGTAAGAAGTGTCAACAAGCATTTCTGGCGCCGTTGCCGGGGAAGCAATTGGCGAAAGATATTGATGATTGACATTGGTGTCTACTAACTTAATCTACCACTAGCTAATTTACCGCTAGCATTAGCGGGATTACCCCTGTTTGTTTGAGTTTGTTTCAAACAGGAGGATGCAGAGAGCCCAGGGTGCCCGTTCATGCAGGATTCATCAATTTTTGCCTCTGCCTACTGCGATGTGCGCACAAGTTTCAAAACGAAGAAAAATTCTCCCAGGTATGTATTTATACACAAAAATATACATACATTATCGTCATGTGCAGCCTGGAGGAATGATCGTCGTCATGGAAGAAAAAGAAAATCAAATGTGACGGACGAACGATGCTGCATCACCGCAATTCATCTCAAATTGTCGATAATGGCAAAGAAAATCAAGGTATGTGAGATAGTCTAGCTCTTAGACTTTAAATTCTGAGCATTATCCTTCCAATTTTTCCATTGTCCACTGCATGTTTGCTTCGAATCACTAAATTTAGAAATGCATGCATTCCATCCCCCATTTTTTTTCAATCCATTGCATATTCCCCATTCTTGCATTTGCATTCATTCACCCCACCATCACTTTGCATTGAAAAAAATAAAAAAAATAATAAAACTAGAAAAATCAAAATAAATATCCAGCGATCACTGGTTTTAGGCCAAGGTGTTCGTATGTCTGCAAGCCTTGATTCAAGGCTAGTGGCCGAACTTCACCTGGCCTGGCCAGTTTTTGCTCGTTCTTTGCGCAGTTGTGCAAAAGAGGAGACATACACTACGCCTCCGCTCCTTTGCCGCTCCACTAGTTTGGTTTGGAACCCATTATTGCAATATTGTGTACACCCAAGCTAGCTACGCGGCTTCCCACTAGTTGGCATGTTTGAAAGCCGATCCCCCATGCCACACCCACAACCGTGTAACCTTACACGGCAACATCAACAAGGAGGAGTCAGCCAACTACGTGGAGTCACGTCGGCGTAGTGCCATCACCGTTGCATTGATTCCAAAAGTCTTCATCATCAGACGCCAACGGTGAGCCCACCCAGGTATGTGAAAAGGTTTTTGCTTTTTACCTAAATTAAAGCAAGGTCCACCAGTTTCCATATGCTCTTCCCCATGTGAATACTTCTCGATTCTATCATGCCACCTTTATCTATTTTGGTTTGCTCTGGTTTGGATGTGATCTTGCAAGAACATTCATGAGCTCTTTAAATTAAGCATGGTGCTTAGGTTAATTAGCTCATCTTAATCAAACTAGACATGGTGTCGAAATTTGATTAATGAACCGTGAGAGCAATGCTTTTATGGATATTAGTTGCATGTGTAGACTAACCCCTGTGGAAAAAAATAAAAAAAAAGAGAATGGGAAGTCCCCCAAACTTGCTTCACATCAGAGATGAGCCACGGCCGTATATACATTTGAAGCCCAGGGTGGAATAATGTTCCCAGGTATGCACACTTTCTAGTACAATTACAAATAACCTGGAACAGGAAGTTGCATCGTCCGAGGCATCCTCTCCAAATCGGATGGTGACAAGAACAATCAAAGGAAGGAGAAGTCCTGCTTACGGATTTAAAACACGAGCTCTCGCCGTGAGGTAAACCGGTATGTATCCCATGTTTCCCTTTCCAAAATTTTAATTTCATCACTGCATTTGCATGTTTTCCTTTTCATATATGAATCACCCTTGCATTAGAATTAAGAGAAAACAAAAAGAAATTTTTTTTGTGGAAGTGGGTAGTTAAACCGATCTATCCAGTTTGGCCAAACCTACCCCTGTGCCCGAATGTGCACTAACCTGCAGGGTTATGTCAAGAAAAGACTAGAAAGTATAGTCAGCCAGGTACACCATTCACTTCCAAATCCTTTCACCCTGTGCCACAAACTCCACTTGCAATATCCTTTCACCCAGTACTCAAAGCATTCACACCCATCCATCCAGAGCCAAATTTCATGCAAACCCCATACTTGGTCAGTTCGGCCGAGGCTCTCACCCTCAACCGATCCTAACCTGCATCTTCTTCCACGAAATTTGCCCCACCAGCATAAAAGCATGGTCTCCATCACTCCACACTGCTGCACACTTCATTCCATCACAATCATGGCAGCATGAGAGTGGTGTGATCCTTTGGTCATGTTCTCCTGTCCACAAAAATCCACCAAACTTCCCATGCCTTTGTGCTAGACGAGGCTCGTAAGAGGAGGTCAACAGAGTGAATATCACAGCGGCTCGATCGAGCCATGGTGATTTAACCGAGTTCCTCCTCCTCTTACTCGCCTGTGGGTGACACTCTAGATGCATGGAGAAAGCTTGCTCCAGTCAGGTTTGCAATTGTATATTCCTTGAGTACATCTCTCTCAATCCTATGCAATGTTTGATTCACTTGCATGAATAAAAACATAAAAACAACAAAAATATTTCATTTTCCCTTGATCACTATGCTGCTTTCCTTGAAAACGGTTTGTGGAGGTCTTAACTTACCCCACAAGAAGGACTAACACTTTATGGAGGTTAAATACCTGCAAGATTGTTGGCACTTCTTACGATCCAATATCAGAATTGGGGAATCCCGGTACTGGATGTAAGGAGTGTTCAGTGGTTTTCCTTATGGCTTAGTAAAATATAGAAATATTCTGCAAGCGCACAGAATCACCGCTGTAGCACTTCACCTGGGAGTATCTCGAGGTATCGTAATTTATATTTCCGCAGGGAAGCTTTGGCAAGAATACTAGTGAACAGATATTCGAGACTATCAGAGAAGGGTACACGACTAAACAAGACAGGGGATAAACGGTATTGGATAGGAGTGGATATACCGGACACACAGCTCAAGGGATACTCGGATAGATGAGAGAAGGTATAGATAGTTGGGAGGACAACGCTTGTGGTGTGTGTTGAATGAGAGGTGTGGCCCTCTATTTATAGTTGTTGATGACGGTTTCACCAGAGTAACCGCCAAGCAAGCTAGGGGGGTACCCCTTGATCCTCCGGGCACCAGAGGGCGGTTCGGGCGAAGGAGTCGGTTCGGCCGAACTCCCTGGTTCGGCCGAACCCTCCGATGCACTGCCTTGAGTTTGGGTGGCCAGGATGAGCCCCCTGGAGGCGGTTCCTGTTCGGCCGAAGGCCGGTGTTCGGCCGAACTAGCCTCAGGGCCCAGGCCCACTCAGCTGCACCGCCTCTGCCCTTTGGGTCCCTCCTGGACTGGCCTAGTGATGTGGACTTGCATTGGTTCGGCCCAAGATGAGTTGGCGCAGCCCAGGATGAGTTGGCATGACTTGGCATGGCCCGGAGTGACTTGGCGTGGCCCGGGATGAGTTGGCGGTCGTCCTACGTGGCATTTGATGTGTTTGTTGAGTTGTCGCTGACGAGGACGGCTCCCACCGGCCTGTACGGCTAAGGGGGATAACCGGCCGAACATGTCGTTCGGCCGTTTCTGTCATTTCCGACCCCTATAGCACGTGTTTCGTGATATTGTACCTGCAAACATGACACTCACCAAAACTCATGGAACTTTATTAGAAAATAAAATTCGCGCCAGAAACGAAAGGAACGCACCCAATCCTTCCCGAGTATTGGTGGTCGGATTTGGGCTGTAACGACCGCCAACAAGCTCCCCCAAGCTTAGCTCTTTGCTCGTCCTCGAGCAAAGATATAAACTTAGGCTCGGTGGATCAGGAGTTGCTACAATGTCATTTCTCTTGTAGGTAACTTTATAAACAACTAGTACTCAAAAATACTTGAATCATACGCAAAGTTTTTAAATCACCTCTTTACCTATGGGGCTTATAGCAATCTCCTTATCTTGGGCGGTTGTAAGGATGAATAGCTTAAACTTGGTTTTATTCCACTCTACTCTTTTCAAGATCCCATCTCGGAGTTTTTCATAAGTTTTTAAAACTACAAATTGTTCCTCATTGGCACACTCAATCACTCAAGTGTATTTAAATCCTCACCAAAGGCTTGTGCCTTCTTTTTCATCCTAACTTCTAATTTGGCTTTTTGTGTGGCTCAGGGACAGAGGATGAAGGCATGCATGCATCTTATATTTTGCTAAGTCAAAGACCGGATCTATGAGGAAACCAAACACATCTTAAGATCGAGAAGTGCAAGTGTGTAGGATGGATGGAGTGGAATGAAATATGGCGGAGTATGGTGGAATATGGTGAAACTCCCTGGATGAACTTCCCTCTCCTTGATTTATTTTTCGAGAACATGGGCTATCTTTTATTCTCATATTTTTTCCATGCCACTTGGCATGCTTTTCTTTTTCTCTTCTTTTTGCCATGCTCCTTGGCATGCTTTTCTTTTTTTCTTTTATTTTTGCCATGCTTCTTTGGCATGCTTTTCTTTTTGCATAGCCCATGTCTCTATCAAGAATTATTGGAGAGGAAAATCATAGATCATGGCTGTGGCAGAACCGCTCATCCTAACCCAATAAAAGTGTACTTACATCGCCTCAAATGCGATCCGACACTTAAATTGGATGAAGATAGCTGTCTGTCGGGTTTCACCCGATACAACCACGTATTTCGAGATCGAAACAAAGCATACAATACTCGTAACAAAGACGAGCCCAGGGATTACATCAATCCAAAAATTTATTACAACACAGGGGTCCACATTATTTTATTACAAACTGAGTTCAAAAGTAAAGCATTTCAGAGTTTAACATAAAGCAGTGGAAAACAAACGAAGCCTACTCGACGAAACGAATGACATCACGAGGAAGCCTCCCATGATATCAATCACCACGATCCTCGCCCTTCGAGGACGGGTCCCACTCAACAGACCAGCCTGGAGGGAGCTGAGTCGGCCAAGTCAAACTAGCAACCATTTCCTCTAAAGCACCTGAAAACAAAGCCACAAGCAAGGCTGAGTATACTAATACTCAGCAAGGCTTACCCGACAGTGAAAAGACTTCTAGACATGCAAGTAGCAGAATAATTCTCCCACCACAAATGGGCAGTACTGCGGAGCTGCTGTGCTGCAAAGCGAACCTTGTTCGCATCTGAGCAAGGAGCCAACAGTAAAGAGAACTTGGATTCAATGGTGCGAATCCAAGCATCCGCATCAAGAGGTTCTTCCGTTTGAGTGAAAACTGGTGGCTTTGTGTCCAGAAAGTCTTTATAGGTCGCTGCTCCAGGAGGATTGCCATTCTGGCCACCCCTCTGCTGTTGCTGTCCTTGGACCAGCTGTCGCAGTAGGTCTACCTGAGCAGCCATGAAAGCCTCGATGGAGGGTGGATTTTGTCCACTCCCTCCAGCTCCATTGAACCCCTGTGGTGTTTGTCGCGTAGGACCCACCATCTGAAATTTCAAAGCCTTCTCATTAGCCAAATGGTTCAGACATATCCAAAACTTCATATGGTAAATGAGAGGCATTAGTAAATTTCATTTAGCCCACAGCTAGCATGCACTTTGGAATTTAATTCATAGCTTTTGTTCCAACCGTCCAACAATTTTCATCTTTCTGGTTTAGCTCAAAAATTTTTTGTTATCCAAAAGTTTGTTATTCATTTTGGATGTCCAAACTATGGTTAAGATGGACCAAACCATATTTTTATGCCATGCCGTTCTTCTGAATTTTCAGCAGATAGCACTTTGATATTTGGTGCAGAACTTTCTGTAGATAGATCCAAAGGGTTTTAAAATTTGGTGAGTGGCTAGTACATATGTTTTGCAACATCTTTGGTATTCATTACCCGAGGTGATTTGAAGAGTACATGACCAAAAACATTCATCTACTATGCTGCTGTTTTGATGTGTTTCAGGAAATTACCCTTTGGATAAATTGACATAATTTATTCTATGCTACTTCAATTATGTTGAAATTTTGTCACC